>SJYF01000082.1:3867151-3878930 GCA_006410515.1 Procapra przewalskii | reverse complement strand
ATCCATCATTATTTTAGTCTTTCATTCCACAAATACATGCTGCATAAATATATTTAGTAAATGGTTTTTCAGGTATTATGTTTGGTGCTTAATATCTATGCTCAGGAGAATGTGCATGCTATGTGTGTATGAGAGAGAGAAAGAGAAAGAGAGGTGGAGTGCCTGGGAAACAGATAACCACAGTGTATCACTTAGAGTGGGATTGTTGATGTGGTAAAGACAGTTACAAAGTGTTGCTTGAGTGCTAAGGAAGGTTCCCGTGGGGAATCAACTAAGGATATATAAAGAAAGTAACACGTGCCCTGTGACTTGAAGGGTAAATCCAAGTTCACAAGCGGAAAAGCCAGAAAGGGCAAGGGCTTCCGGAGTTACAGAGGACCATCCTCTTTCTTCTTTGGGGAGTAGGAAGATGTCCGGGTTGCCATGAACACAGGGCCACTGTGGGATTCTGGGATGTCTTAGTCCATGTGACAAAGTGCCATAGTTGAAGTGTCCCAAACAGCAGAAGTTTGTTTCTAATAGTTCTGAAGGCTGAGAGTCCCAGGATCGAGGTGTTGGGGAGGACCTTCTTCCTGGTCCAACGATGCCAGTGTCCTCCCTGTGTCCTTGTGTGGAAGAAAGAGCAAGGCAGCTCTCTGCAACCCTGGTCTTTCTCATGAGAGCTCCACCCTCAGGACCTGATCACCTCCCAGAGGCCCTAGCTCCCGACACCATCACAATGGAGGGTAAGATTTCAGCTTGGATTTTGATAGGACAAAAACACTCAGTCCATCATGTGGGCAGAGACACTAGAAAGAGTTAAGGGGAGGATGTGAAAGACTTAGAGTTCTCTCCAGGGGGTAATGGAAGTTCAGCATCTCCTGGTTATGTTTTTAAGGATTGTCAATGAACTGTTATAAGAAGGCAAAATTATTCACACATGTAGTCAATGATTATTTATGATACATTTATTGTTGGCAGAGATTTAGAAAATTAATAGGTGAGTAAATTATAAAGATGAGTCAGATATTCAGGAAAATACTCTTGTGGGAAAAATAGTACATTAAAAAGCTAGGAAATAACCCATGTAAGATGATATAATATGAATTTTATGTGCATAAGCTGCAGAGACACAGGGCGATGGATAGACAAGAGGGGAAAGAAGAACCTCAAAGCTGCAGGCTTCCATTTCAGAAAAACCTGGTGCCTTCAAGAATAAAGCTTAAGTCGAACTTGGCAATCAGGAAAGAAATATTTGAACCCTTGTAAGGAAGAATCAGGCTTAGAGGAAGGTTATCCATCCTCTGAGGGTTACCGTGACCTGTATTCTCTATTCCATTATTCCTCAGGTTCTTACGAGGAACTGATCCAGGGCCACTCTCCCTTGAGACAACTGACGTCTCATTTAAAAGGACCAGCAAAGATTTATGTCTCACATTCCCGACTCTCAGACAGCACTCTGGGGCCAACAGGGATCCCATAAACGATGAGAAATACAGAATGTTCAGCAGAGCCCAGCCGTCTACCGATGATCGGTGGACTTCGCTTGGAAAAGCCTCATAAATGTTGTCCTGCTGGCTCAGCCTCTAAGCATAAATATCACAAAATTCTTGGCTTCCCCGCCCCCATTGTAATATTCCAAGTCAGCTTCTGTAAAAAAAAAAAAAAAAAGTCAGTTTTGTGGCTTAAGCCAAGGCTCTTCACGCAGCCCTGAAGTGCATCAGTGCCGTGCTCACTTATGCAGAGACGTTAATCCAGAGGTGCGGAGACTTTGACCTTGTGCTGTCAGAAAGCCAAGACCAGCGAAATAATCTGTCAGAGGGCTTCTCAGATCAGGTGTGAACAGGCAAGAATATGGACAGAAAGCTGTTATAAAGACGTGCTTTTTTCTCTTCTCCGTCTTTTTTTTTCTTTTGATGAGGGACAGTTCCAGGGATGGGAATTCTATTATGGACAGGTTGCAGGCACGGTAGGGGCTTTCCAGGGGGCTCAGCGGTAAAGAATCCCCC
The DNA here is from genome assembly GCA_006410515.1 of Procapra przewalskii. Taxonomy (NCBI): domain Eukaryota; kingdom Metazoa; phylum Chordata; class Mammalia; order Artiodactyla; family Bovidae; genus Procapra; species Procapra przewalskii. The sequence goes on along the minus strand of SJYF01000082.1, from coordinate 3,876,942 downwards.
TGCCGATGCAGGAGACGCAGGAGACACACCTTCTATCCCTGGGCTGCGAAGAGCCCGTAGGAAAGGAGACGCCAACCCACTCCTGTATTCTTGCCTGTGAAATCCATGGACAGAGGAGCCTGGCTGGCTACAGTCCACGGGTCATAAAAGAGCTGGACATGGCTGCACACGTGTGCTCATGCCTGTGTGCACACAAGCGCGTGCGTGCACACACACAGTCTTTTCTCCTCACTTCCACTTCTCCATAGAGGGGAGGATTTTTTAAAAGTTGCAGAAAATGAGGATTTATGATCTGAATGTAAGCTGACATGTCCTTAATAATTAGAACATTCTGAAAGTTAGGTGAAAAGGCAGTGCCCGGGGCTGGTCGTATCTAGAAGCAGGCAGATGAGGCCACTGATCTTGGGAAAGTCCATCACTGCTTACGCACCGGACTTGACCCTTCCCGCTTCTCTTCTCACCTGGGACCTCGTATCAGACCTGGCTTGGGTGATAAGCTCCTCCGGGGCAGTGGTCCCCGAGAGCCAGTTTGTTACCCCAGTGCTTTCTCCGCTGCTGTAACATTTTGAACAGTATTAAAAGTATGCATAAGAATGATGGTGATCATGGAAATATTACCGATTTGCCTTGGGACAGAATAACAGAGAAAGCAGCAGAAGGAAATGCCTCTGTTTTTTTAGTAATGGTATTTTTCTTACTTCCAAAAGAAATAGCACCTCCTCAACTTGAAAAGGGCTTCCTTGATAGCTCAGTTGGTAAAGAACCTGCCTGCAGTGCAGGAGACCCCGGTTTGATTCTGGGTTCAGGAAGATCCTCTGGAGAAGGGATAGGCTGCCCACTCCAGTATTCTTGGGCTTCCCTGGTGGCTCAGCTGGTAAAGAATCTGCCTGCAATGCAGGAGACCTGCGTTTGATCCCTGGGTTGGGAAGATCCCCTGAAGAAGGGAAAGCTGCCCACTCCAGTATTCTGGCCTGGAGAATTCCATGGACAAAGAGTGGGACACCACTGAGTGACTTTTACTTTCTTTCAACTTTAAAAGAATAGCCAAAGAGATATCCCCTAACATAATATATCCCCGATTTTATCTGGAATCTTAAAGGAAGCAGGTTGATTTGTTTCCTTGCACTGTCGTGTTGCTTTATCCGCTGCCACGGCAGACGGTGCCGGGCACCTCTGTAATTTACGAAAGCTCGCAGGTGGTTGTAACCTAACGGCCTCTCCACAGGTAGAGGCAGAAGGTCCTGACACTGGAGGGTCTACTGGCTGGCTGCTTGCAGCCCGTGTTTTATTTCGCCCCTGATTCTAGTTCTGTGGCTTGGACAGGCTGACTCCTGACTCCTTGGTCCCATGAAGGCCTGCTCTGAAGCACGTAGCTAATTCTCCCAATGTAGGTGTGACTGTCCCTGTACACACTGACTTAAGCTGTCAGAAGTGTCATGCCAGGGTTCTTGGCTTGAAAATCTTGTGGCACTGAAGCTTCAGGTTTACAGTCCATGGAGTTCTCCAGGCCAGAATACTGGAGTGGGCAGCTTTCCCTTCTCCAGGGGATCTTCCCAACCCAGGGGTCGAACCCAGGTCTCCCACACTGCAGGCGGATTCTTTACCAGCTGAGTCACAAGGGAAGCCCAAGAATACTAGAGTGGGCAGCGTTTCCCTTCTCCAGCGGATCTTCCCAACCCAGGAATTGAACTGGGGTCTCCTGCATTGCAGGCGGATTCTTTACCAGCTGAGCCACCAGGGAAGCCCTCAGCTTTCTCAGTCACTGACAAATGCCAGAGAAATATAATAATTCCCTTTGCTACTCAGACAGTCTCTCTTACCCATGACAGAATAAAAGGCAAATATATATATATTTGTAGCAAATTCATTTTTCTGGAAGGAGCCAAATTACACGGTTCTCTGAGCCTTTAGTAAAGAAATAATAACAGGCCAGGCGGCAGGTCACTGCAGGGGATGCTGGAGAGTGGAGGAGGGACTTAAAAAATCACACACAGACACACACACAGACACACAGACACAGACGCACACACGCACAGGGTCGCAGAGTCTGACAGGACCGATGACCAAGCGCAGGATGGTGAAGAATGTGGCCTAGACACGTCCTATGAGGTGGAATGAGGTCATGAAGCCTGCTATCATTTATTCCACTTCTTTTTTTCTTGGCACATGGCGAGATGACAGGTCCTTGCTCCTTCTGAGTTTAAGCCCTGAAATAGGAACACCTGTGGTGTGTGTCCCTTACAGGCAGAAACTCGGAGACCTGGGAGGTGGTATACCAGACCCCCTTCCCCTGCCTGGGTGGTCCCACACGTACTTGTTAAGATGGAGTGGCCTTTAGCCTCCATCTCTCTTTAATTCTGATGCACAAATTCCCCTGCTAATCTTTTCTCTGCACAGTATGCAGGATGAACAAAAGGTGCGGTTTCACTGTGTTTATTACCCACTGAGAGCGGGGATTATTCCGTACTGCGGATTAACCTTGTTTATCCTGATGACACACAGTGTTCCATATATGATTCCCTGAACTGCTGGCATGTTAAGAAGTTGGTCCTAGTTACTCAAATCCGACATGGTTTCCGAATTTCTGATTCTGCTGAACAAAATTATGTAATTTACACATCTGGCTGAGACACGGAGGAAAAGTGTAGGAATATTTTCACTGACTACGTACAAAAGAACACGAGCTCCTTCTTGAAGGGCACAAGCCTGCTGGCTTTGCGTTCATTTGCCTTTGGTTCATCCCCCTACCAGAGTTCATCTGGAGAGCAGAGATGCCGTCTCAGATCACATTTGAAGTAAGGCTGGTACGAGTGTTGAGACTTAGAGAAACTCAGTAATTCCAGTGCCTTTGACTTCGTAGGTTCTCCGCTGTTGCTTTCTCGGTTTCAGTAGCTTGAATATGGACATTGCCCTCTGATATCTTGAACCTGGGGTCCATGCATGAAAAGTATTCATTCTCTGGGAGTTTTTATGTGATTTGCTTTTTCCAAGAGGAGTTTTCTCTTTTCACTTAATTTTGTCTACTCTTTGTTTTTCTAGCCTAACTCTTTACTGAGCCATCCACGATCCTTTCTCATAGAGATCAAAATATGATCTATGAACAGCTGGGGGTAGGGTGGGGGAAACAAGAAGCAGACCATGTTTGCATTTGATGTCATATTTCTCATGAACATACACAGCACAAGGCTATAATCCCTATAATTGACCATGGAAAATGATTAATATTTGTAATATTGTGAGAGGGAAGAAAAGGAGCCAGAAGCACACCGTATAAATCATGGAGCCAATTAAGTGGACGTGTGTGTTGGGGGTGAGGGTAAATTCACCAAGAGGAGATGTAGGTGTTTCCATGATTTTTCTTTCCTTTTTTTCAAAATTAAACAGTAGGGCTAGACAAGATTGAATCTGTTTATTTTTGACTTGTCTCTATTAAAATTGCTGGTGCTAAAGTTTTCCCCTAGTTAACCGTATGATAACTTTTTAGGTGGGCACGTATTTCTTTTGTGACTAATAGGTACAAGAATAGTTTATCAGGACATGAATTTAATTCTCAGTGAGATAATACAAGAGAAGCATCTAAGCATTCTTCCCAGCTCAGGAATAACCGCTGCTATATTTCTCTGTCAATAATAGCTCAGCATTTTTATCAGAACTCATTTTACATCAAAACACAGGGTTAGAGATTATGTGAGACAATAGCAAAAATCAAACTCCTTCCATAAAGTTACTTAGAATTTCATATGCAGGGTTGGGATTCTGAATTGTGAGGGGAAGAAACTCAGCCTTGTTTTGCTTTTTTTCATTTTATTCAAGGATAGTTGGTTTACAGTGTTGTGTTCGTTTTAGGGGTACAGAAAAGTGATTCGGATAAATGTGTGTGTGTATATATATACATATATATATATATGTATGTTGTTTTTCAGATTCTCTTCCATGATAGGTCATTACAGGATGTTGAATGCGGTTCCCTGTGATATTCAGTAGGTCCTTGTTGGTGGCCTGTCTCATATGTAGTGATGGATGTCTCCTAATTCCAAACTCCACGTTTATCCCTCCTCCTTACGCTTGTTTTCCGTGTCTGTGAGTCTGTTTCTGTTTTATAAGGAAGTTCACTTGTATCATTTTTAAAATTCCACCCATAAATGATAATATGTGATATTTGTCTTTTTTTCTGACTTATGATAGCTCTTATTAAATATAATTGTCCACTAGAAAAAAAAATCCAGAAATTCAATAAACTATTGGAATTTATAAAAATTCAGGAAGGTTGCCAGATGAATGCTCAATAAAAATAAATCATTAGTATTTTATACACCAGCAATAAACAGTGAGAAAAATAGATGCATAATGTATCTAGAAATAAGTAGCAAAATGACTGCTAATTGAATGATAAAATGTACCATGCTCATGGATGTGAAAACAACAGTGTAATCAAAGTCTGACTTTTCTCCAAATTAGCTAATAAATTAACTTTAATTCCAATGAAAGTTCCAACATCTTTATTATGAAACTTGATAAGCAGGTCCTGAAAGTGAAAGTGTCAGTCACTCAGTCATGTCCGACTCTGCGATCCCATGGATGGTAGCCCGCCAGGCTCCCCTGTCCATGGAATTCTCCAGGCAGGAATACTGGTGTTGGCTCCTATTTCCTCCTCCAGGGGATCTTCCCAACCCAGGAATCGAATCTGGATCTCCTGTACTACAGCAGGGAAGTCCAGGGAAGCAGGTCCTAAAATTCTTAATAAGAAACTCCCAAAGGACCAAAATTACCACATATAGTTTTGAAAAATAGTAATAAGATGGAAGCACATGAGAGACAGCAATATATTTTAACACTATAGTAATTAAAGCTTTTTGATATTGCAGAGGAGTAAAGGCAAATCAGTAGAGGAGAGCAGAGTCGAAAAAAGATCTAACACATGATTGGAAGCTCAGTGTATCACGTTAAAAACTAGCTGGGGGAAAATGAACTTTTTCATAAGTGCCTCTCAGTTGGTTGATCTGGGAAAAGACATTGTGCTTAATACAAGAGTCACTTCTAGACAGATTAGACATGTGCATATGTAAAACATTTTTTTAAAAGTCAGAATAAAATATCTTTGACCTCAGGTTAGGAATACTTAAACAAGAAAAGAAATAAAAAGCCACATTTTTAAAAGATTTATAAATATTTTTACACATTTTAAACTCGTACTATTTAAAGTATAAAACATAGTTTCAATAAAATGTAGCCATTAGCAAATAAAATCAATGTATTTAGAAGATATAAGTAGTAATGAGTTCATATCAAGAATTTATAAATAACTATAAATCAATGAGAAATTTGAAAATGACCCAATAGGAAAATGAGCATGTGAACATGAAATTCACTGAGTCTAGGTAAGGGGTTTCCCTGGTGGCTCAGAGGTTAAAGCGTCTGCCTGCAATGCGGGAGACCTGGGTTCGATCCCTGGGTCGGGAATATCCCCTGGAGAAGGAAATGGCAACCCACTCCAGTACTCTTGCCTGGAGAATCCCATGGACAGAGGAGTTTGGTGGGCTACAGTCCACGGGGTAGCAAAGAGTCGGACACGACTGAGCGATTTCACACACACGGGTAAGGGGTTTAAAGAAACAGAACTAAGATCTGGGGAAAAGGGAACCTGGCCTAGGAACATGAAAAGATTCTGGACTTGAGGCCATAACAAGAGCTCAGCACACGTGAAGTGGTTTCGTCAGGTGTGGAGATCTGAGAAGAAAAGCTTCAACTTTGTGATCCAATGTGAACCAAGATAGCTCTCGACAAAACACCCCTCACAGCTTAGTGAGATGAGTGGTATTGCCCAGGCGTTAGCGAAGAGCCAGGAGTGTCAGCCTTGCAAGGCCTGTTGGAAATCTCTTAGATGTTCCTTGGTGCAGGCCCACCAAGACTTGACCCAACGCCTGCAGCCCGCTTCTGGCTGTGGTTTTCCTGCTTTCCTTCGTCCTCACCACTGTTTATTTGGATGAGACACCCCTTACCTGGTGGCTCAGAATGTGAAGAGCCTGCCTGCAATGGAGGAGACCTGGGGTGGATCCCTGGGTGGGGAAGATCCCCTGGAGAAGGGAATGACTACCTATTCCAGTATTCTTCCCTGGAGAATTCCATAGACTGAGGAGCCTGGTGGGCTGTAGTCCAGGGGGTCACAAAGAGTCAGACACGACTGAGCAACTCTTTCACACTCCTTATAACTTACAGCAAAGCCTTTTATCATGTGAGGAGGTCATAAATCATAGTAGCGTTCAGAATTTAAAGCAGACCTCTTAGAATTCTGTTCATTATTTTAAAGTGACCTGTAAAATAACCACATAGAGAGAGAAACTGGACTATAGCCAAGGTTTCCCAGGTGGCTCAGCGGTAAAGAACTCACCTGCCAAGGCAGGCAGTGCAGGAGTCGTGAGTTCTATCCCCGGGTCGGGAAGATCCCTTGGAGAAGGAAATGGCAACCCACTCCTGTATTCTTGCCTGGAGAATCCCGTGGACAGAGGAGCCTGGCGGGCTACAATCGATGGTGTAGCCAAAGAGCTGGACGTGACTTAGTAACTGAAACGATACCAACAGCACCCATGAATTCTAGCCTCCTATCCTCCAGCACTTCCTGCTGTCATTTCAAAATAAAGGAGCCACCAGGATCCTGTAAGAACTGAGTGAAAGAGAGTTAAGTAGTTGGGGAGACACAGACCCTGTAATTCCCTGAAACGTTACCTTCCTTAGCTGGAACTAGAAATCCTAATGCGATCATTTTTATATAGTGTTTGAAATGGCTCCTCCCGCACATGGGCAGCGAACGGAGGTACATTTCCTGTTGGTCTAAGAGGGCATTGTGGGTGGGAATGGCTCCATTAACTGATGGTTTATTGCTTTGGGGAAATATTTGGACATCCTGTTTGCTTGATCAGCAGTTAAACCCCAGGTTGCTGTTCTGACCTTGGTTCACCCAGAAGATTATTTCTATAAACTTGAAAACTGAAACCGAGTAAGATCACATACACAAAAGAAGTTCAAGGGAAGAAATTCAGAGCTTTTGTTTGTCTCCGGGGGTGTGAACGCTGGCCAGAAACTACACTACTGTTCCCTCTCTGGAAACATGCCGATTTGCATTTCTCCTGGGCTTCAGCCCCTGATTAACTATGTAAATAGCTTTATTCACCCAAGTCTCCTTTTCCTTCTTGGATTTTTGACCTTCGGAGCTCAGTACTAGTGTTTGTGGGAATTAAATTATGAACATGAAATATCAGAAGTGCGGAAAATATGTGAAGGTCTAGTGGAAAATGTCATGTCAAAGTATCAGGAGTCTAAAGTAAACACATATTTGTTATCAATTATGTTTCCCCGTTGCTACTTACAATTATCTGCCTACTGGATAAATAACCTTATGAAAAACTTTGGAGCCCAGCTCCCTGCAGCTCCCTGCACATAAACATGAATGATAAGAGCTATGAGCAATACATCTCGTCAGATTCATGGGTTACAGTTAGGTTGGTCTCCATAACCCCTGCCCGAGACTCTGTAAGTCAAATAAGAATGACTTCTCTTGGTAGAGAGCTTTGTAGCTTGTAGGACTTTTGGCCATGTTATCTTGTGTGTGTGCCCGTGCGTGTTTATTATGCTTTGTTTTTCCAAACACCACTGTGCGTTAGTCAGCAATAGCCTCGTTCCTCACAGTACTCCAGTGAAGAAAATGAGGCTTACCAATTTGGCCACAAATAACCGCTGTCTTGACGTTTAGAGCAAGTACTTCCTTGCTTCTTTATTGCTGTAAAAGTCAGCATGATGATTCTTTATGGAGATGGAGGAGTTGCGATGCGGATGGAAGACAAGGAGGCTTCCTGGGATGGCTGTTTATAAGGATGTTCAGCTTAACTCCTTCTGCTGTGTAGATGTGATTTTCCATACTTGCGTTTTACTGTAAAGTACAAAAGTATCATCAAATCTAAAAGACAAAAAGAAACTGGCCACAGGAGGGCCAAGCCTCTAAAAGTGCAGATCTGGTGCCGATTCAGGCTTTTCCTTGTTCAAGTGCTTTTGGTCATTAAATCACTGCAGAGGTTCATTCTCGTAGCTGTGAAGTTAGCAAGTGAGTCACTGCAGGCTTCTTACCTGGCCTGACCTGAAGCCATGACTCCAATCAACTGTTGTTTCACACTCAAGTATGGAATTATATCAATTCAGCGCCTGCCAGGTATCTGTGACTTATAACATGGGGATTGTAATATTCAAGGATATTCATGGGCAATTCTAGAAATGTAGGATAACTTTAGATATTTTTTGAATCACTCAATTCTAAGCAAAAGCCAAAGAACAGAGTTTTATAAAGATGCAAGAAACGTAATGTTAATTAACAGCTGCCAAAATTGTCCTTGGGTGTCAAAGAAAAGCAAGTAAGACAAAAATAATAAAAATCATGTAATAATGAAGAAAAAAAGAAAGAGGAAAAAAAAACCCCAGCATTAACATATCAGAATTGAGCCCACCAAAAAAGAGAATAATAAAGCAGTGAAGAAACTACTGAATTTTAGGGTCCCTGAGTTTCTTTTACTCCAGTAAAGCTTGGCTAAAATAACACAAACCCTATAGCTTACTAATTTTTCAGGCCAATATTTGGGTATAATTTGTGTGCTTTATAGGCCTGGAAAATCCACGAGAGACCACAAATTGCTGACGTAACTGTCTTTGAATTTAACAAAGCCCATTACCGTGTCAGTGAGGAGGATGGGTGAAAAGCTCAGGGGGTAGGTTTTCTAGGCGCCCAGAGGGGTTTTTCACTGCAGCTACTGAAATAATAAACTCTCTTGATTCTTGGCACTGACCAGAGTAGTTTTAACAGTTCACTTCTAATCACAGATAATTCTTTTTTTATTATGTCATTTTAGATGCTGCTATTATACACATAGCAAATGTTGCCATGTTACTGAAAACCATAAACTGTCCACATGATACCAATCCTTACAAAAATGAAACTGTCTTGGGTTTAAAGGTAAGAGAGAGAGAGAGAGAGAGTGTGTGTGTGTGTGTGTGTGTGTGTGTGTGTGTGATGTTTCAGTCCCCTACAGTTCATTTTAGAAAGGATTTTATGACATCTGGACTCTGAACTGAGCTGTCTGTCACCTCTTGTTTCAGTTATAAGAAATTAAGATCTTGCTCATTATCTTTCTGGTAAATTTTAATATAAATTCTGGAGTAGAGAAATCTCAAGCAACTAAATTTCACTCATTTCCCTGCAACAGAGATCAAGGCCTGTGTAGTGTTTAAGACAGAGAATTGAAAATGCATTGTTTTAGAAAAAGCAACTACTTTTGATTTTGTTTTCCAAGTGAGATGACTTGTACTTGATGACTTCTGAGGGATTTTTATCCTAATATTGTTAATTTTAACTTCAAGGGGCAAAGATGGACCATTAGACAAAAATATCCTTTCTCTCTCTCGTTCTCTTTTTGTTTCTCTTGATTTACTCGCTCCGCTCATTTTGCTTAAATTCATTCAGGAGTTGACATTTAATTTTACATTTATTTTGGTATAATTACAGCTCAAAAGGTCCTCTATTCCTTCTACTCAAATATATCAGTTGTGACCATTTTACCATTTATACTTTATCTCTTTTTTTAACTACTTGAGAGTGAGTTATAGAAATTCTGCTCCTTTAACTGTAAATTCTTAAGTGTATGCTTTCTTTTAATAATAAGGATATTCAGTTCCACTGTTAAAGAATATTGACCGAACTTTTTTTTTCCTGGGGTGGGGGGAGGGTGGGAAGGCTGTTTTTTGTCTGTTTG
>SJYF01000082.1:3852629-3867128 GCA_006410515.1 Procapra przewalskii | reverse complement strand
TTAACCATGGATACTGTTATCTATGCAGACTGTTCCTTTTTCATCTGTTGGCCCAGTAAAGTCCTTGCAATGATTTTTTTCCAAGTCCTGGATCCAATCCAGGATTGCACATTTCAGTTGGCTTTTTTGTGGTAAGAACCCAGCCATGGTAGCCTTCATCTGCAGACTTGGAGCCAAGAGCGAAAAATATGGCAAAACACTGAAGAAGGAACAGTGGAACCAGAAGCTGAACACATTGTCTGAACCGGCATCAAACCAAAGGAGCTGGAAACAGAAACAGAGATACGAGCGGGCGCCACACACAGAACTCTAAAACCACCTGTGTCTCCAGCCCCAGAGAAGACGGAGGCGCGGGATTTTACCCACAGTGTGACCTTCATAAATATCTGTTTCGTGTGCATGTGGAGGCCCGACTTTCATGTTCTACCTTATCTTAAGTTCCAACAGCAAACGCTATGCTTACTTTCGCTGTTGAAGAACTGTACATTTAGAAAGAGAGACATAGATGGATATAGACGTGGCTGTGTCTTCAGACAAGAACAGAACTCACGGTTGCTAGCTGAGTGATGGGAGGTGGGTCCAAGAGAGCAGTGGCACGGCTGGTAAAACTCAAGAGAACGAGATGAGTCAGGATGGTTCCCGATGAAGGCTCGCAGAGGGGCTGGGGCCTGCGGACACTCCGGTGGGCTTGTGGGAAACCCCTGGGGACTCCAGAGAAGGCTGAGTGGGGTCTGCTCAGCACGGGACTCTCTCATGGGAGGGACGACAGCAGTGACGTGCAGACTGGTCCTCTCGTGGTTCCCAGGAGCCACTCAGGACGTCCACAGGCTGCTTCTTTCGTGTCATGTGATAGGTGTGGGGCACTGGGGCATCCGAGGACGACCACCTAAAAGCATCCACTCATGGTGTTTATCATTGATGCTGTTCTTGTTCAGTCACTAAAGTCGTGTCTGACTCTCTGTGACCCCCTGGGCTGCAGCACGCCGGGCTTCCCTGTGCTTCACCATCTCCTGGAGCTTGCTCAAACTCATGTCCATTGAGTCAGGGATGCCATCCAACCGCCTCATCCTCTGTCTCTCCCTTCTCCTCTTGCCCTCAGTCTCCCCAGCACTAGGGACTTTCCTCAGTGAGTTGGCTCTTCACACCAGGTGGCCAAAGTGTTGGAGCTTCAGCACCAGTCCCTCCATTTGAGATTGACTGGTTTGATCTCCTTGCTTTCCAAGGAGCTCTCAAAAGTCCTCTCCAGCACCACAATTCAAAAGCGTCAATTCTTAGGCGCTAAGCCTTCTTTATGGTCCAACTCTCACATCCATCATGACTATGGGAAAAACCATAGATAGCTTTGAGTAGAGGGACCTTTGTTGGCAAAGTGATGTCTCTGCTTTTTAATATGCTGTCTAGGTTTGTCATAGATTTTCTTCCAACGCTGAAAATCCCACCCAATCACTCTACCTGTATACAATGTTAAGCTGTATAAGGATTCTATTTGAGGTGTATCAGGACCGCCTAGACACATATGCAGGGATCAGATTTGACAATCGGGGAATCTATAGAGTAAAATCTAAATATTATATAGTTCATCCGTGATTTAAAGAAATCACCGTTTTCAAGACTATAAAATCATAGTGCAAGAAAATAAATAGGTAAAGAAACTTTTTAAATTCCAGCATTGGTTTTTTTCCTGAATCATGAGAGCCAGCGAGTCTGTGTCCTTCGCCACATCCCTGCCCACATTATCTGCCAAACTCCAGTGTCAAAATTGCACAGTCCCTCCAGATCGTTCCTGGGTGCTTACTGTCTGTTGGGAAGTGGGTACACGGTTCCCAGATAATTCCTTTCTGAAAGCCAGATCCTTTTAGATGTTGGTTTCCTGGCATCTCTCTTCTCACGTTCGAATTTCAGGTCCCCTGTGGCAAAACGTTAGCTGAGTGCATTTTACAGATGAAGTTGTGGTAAATACCAAGTGATGTTGTAAATACCAGCTGAGGCATTGATGCCTCAGCGAAGCTCAGAATTTTGCCAGGAGGAACCAGCAGGTCTTGACTGAGAGTCCTGTGCACTCTGCTTTCTCTCAGCTCTGCACCAAGGGCTCAGCGTCTCTGAAGGAAATACACACTGTGGGCAGAAGGAAGGAGATGAAGGTCGAGATCGACATTGTCTCCCCAGATCCCCCCAGGCCTTGTGACCTATTGTTTCCGCAAGCAGTGTCCTCCTAATTGACCCTCAGCAGGCATTTTGCGGGCTGCAAGAGAGATTCTGAGTTGCAGTACTGCCAAGAAGAAACTGGTGCAGAAGCTGGGTGGGAGCAGGGTGGTGGAAGTCCCATCCTTTGAGGATTTTCCAGAATGTTCAAAATGGACTTTGGCAATTGAGGACATTCCATTTATAAGTGTAAGTTTCCAGTCACAGAGAATCCCCCCTTAGTTCTTCCATGTACTAGGTCTTGAATATCTGCCACATTTATGTCAGACACAATTCTTGTAAGTACTCCTGAAAAGTATGTTATCCTTGCTTTACATAGAAAGATTCCGACACTCACTTTTAAATGGTTTTCTCAAGCACATGCAGCGATTCGATGGTCTGTTAAAAGATGTGTGCTACACTGCCCTGTCTTCCTGACCCCAAGTGCCGTGTCCTTCTCCTTAAACAGCTTGCTATTTAAATCGCTACTGATCTTCTTTCAACTTTGCTTGCTTAGGAGGAATTTGATATTTCTTATTCACTGAACAGATGTCCACCAGCCTGTCCTGAATGACCAAGAAGGAAAGGCTCTTTCTTGCCACCTCTCTGACTTTCTCTTATAAACCCTCTCTCGTGTTTCTGCCACACAGTCCTCAAATGTCCCAGCTCCGCAGTCCTTCCCATCCTTTGCACCCTCTTGCTCTTTTCTGTTAGGCAGTTGGACTAGACACCAGAGCTCTCCAGTTCCCCTCAGCTTCTTCCCAATAATCTGCTTGTCCGTCCTCGCTCTTGGATACACTGATCATCTAGTTCATGCTGCTCTAAGAAAGAGCCAAATCTTCATTCTGTGTGCACAGTGATTTGCATACTACCTGAGTTTCCGTGGTGATAAAAATCTTGGGTCCACAGGAGGACTCTAACGGTGGGCATGTCAGCACCCACAGCCAGATGTAAGAAGTGTATGGAGATGTCAGTTGCGGCGCTGAGTTCACAGTACACGGTTGTCATGCGTCAGGATCGTTGGCATTGCCTTTTCTCTCACTTTTTCCACTGCCGTTCTCAGTGTGTGCGTTTGGTCACCCAGTCATGCCCGACTCTTTGCGAACCCATGGATTATAGCCCGCCAGGCTCCTCTGTCCATGAGGTTTCCCAGGCAAGAGTACTGGAGTGGGTTGCCATGCCCACGTGATCTTCCTGACCCAGGGATCGAATTCAGGACTCTTGATTTGCAGGCAGGTTCTTTACCATCTGAGCCACCAGGGAAGCCCCACTGTCAGCGGTTTCTATTAAGTACACATACATACAAGTTCTCGCTGAATCCATCTCCACAGAGACAAGGATGCTTTTCCAGTTCGCTAACTTTTTTTCTGAGCATATAATTGATCAACCACGGACAACTAATTTCGCTTTACCTTGGTACTTTCATCTATAATGGAAGATTTAGACTGGATAATCCCACAGGTCCCCCTACCTAGCACATAATTCTATGAAAAGAACATTTTCACGAAGTAAATAGAATCTGTACACTTCTGATGAATTTCCAGTTAGGTCATCAAGATATTTTGTGAGAAGTCATTTGATACTGTTGGAGCCCTGTGAGTGCTTCCCCCCAAACCATTTTCTTACTCTGTGTGCATCAGGAAATAACATCCTGCCAAGTATAAAAGGAATCTGAACCTCCACAGGGGCTGAGATTGTGGAGTCTCACAGCTCAGATGGATGTGAACTTGGCCGAGTGCTGCCCCGTCTCGGCTCTGCTGCCAGCTGGTGGGGTTAGTTCGCTGTTACCATTTAAAATTTCCTTTTGGGCTAATGACCGTTTCTAAAATACTATATCGCTTTAGAGCGCATGCTATCGCCATGTAAATCAATTCCCACCTCCATTGTATAAGTACGTGATTTTTACCCCCACAAAAATTCCATCGAGAAATTACAAGTCTTATATTGGCTAATAAGAGACGATGGTGGTGGTCTGGTGGAAACAGCTATGGGGGGACATTGAGGGAGAGAAATTATCATCATCTGAGCTGCAGAATTCACAGAGGAGCCTCCCTGAGCCAAGGGTGAACCATTTCATTTCACATATTCCGTGGGGCTGTAAGGGACGGTCACAGTTCCTCCAGCGTGCTGTCGAGGGTGACTCTTAAGGCAGCCTCTCTTGGGAATAGAAGGGCAGGGAAGTGAAAAAGACCAGAAGCTTCTCCATAAAACAGGCCTCGAAAGGTGGGAAGTTGTCAGGACAAGGCTGGGGGACCTAGGAACCGTGGTCTTCAGCGTCTATGATAATTAAGAATTTACTGCCCTTGCGTGCATACTGTGTGCCCTAATAAGCAGTAAAAGAATGTGCCTGTCTGCAGTAATCATTTTATAAATATTAATGCAGCTTTGAGAAACTGGGACTCCATTTTAAGTGTTGCATTTTATTTGTAAGTGTGTGGTTTAATTATGGCCATAAAACACTGATTAGTTACAATTTGCTGCTGTTCTGTGACTTGGGAGCCAGACAGGTTTGTAATCAGAAGCACCGTCTGAGGGGTGCCGTTTTTAAAGCAGAGAAGTGAGCCGGGGCGACAGGCAACCGCAGAGACACCTGAGCGCCGACGAGCACACGTTCCCTTGGAACTGAAGGCGGTTTGTGGGCGCATCTGGGCTGTGCTGGGTGCCTGCTTTCAGGGTGATGTTGGCATCATTTGTGGAGTGTGAGCATTTCCTTAAGGAAGGAATTTGTAGTCATCATGACATGGATACAATCTGTGCATTGTTTGGAGGGGACGGTATAGACTAAACTGTGCCCCTCTCCCAGATTAACATGTGGAAGTTCCAACCTGAAACATGGCTAATATGGGGAACAGGGCATTTAGGAGGTAAGTTCAGACAGTTAAAAATCTATCCGTAAGGCAGGAGATTCCAGGAGATCCCTGGGTCGGGAAGATCCCCTGGGGGAGGGTATGGCAACCCACTCCCATGTTCTTGCCTGGAGAATCCCATGGACAGAGCTTTGAGCCTGGCGGGCTACAGCCCATGGGGTCACAAAGAGCCTGACATGACTGAGCAACTAACGCTTTCACTTTCAGGCTAAATGAAGTCATTAGGGAGGATCCTGATTCAGTAGGCTTGGCGGAGGAAGAGGGAGCTCTTTCCAAACACAGCACCAAGGGCAGTCCACGTGAGGACCCAGCCAGAGAGGAGCCAGCTGTAGCCCAGCAGAGGCAGTCTTGCAGACAGCAACCCTGTTGCCACTTTGACCTCAAACTTTTGAGCCCCCGGAACTGCGAGAAAAGGCATGCCTACCGTTTACGCTGCCCAGACTACGGAGTTTTCTTACAGCAACTTGAGCTGAGACAAGGGGGCTCATGGGAGATGCGCAGAGGATGCTCGAAGACAAGGCTGAGCCGATGGTTGGATGGCGTCACCGACACTATGGACGTGAGTTTGAGCAAACTCCTGGAGTTGGTGATGGACAGGGAGGCCTGGCATGCTGCCGTCCAGGGGGTCGCAAAGAGTTGGACACGACTGAGCAACTGAACTGAAGATTCCTGGAGTGGGAAAGAAATGAATACCGGCATTGGGAGCTGTTGTGGGGGGTAGAGGTATCAGAATCTGAATAATACTGGCAATAATTCATTAAAAATGAATATGCTGCGTTTATCAAATAGACTTACTTAAACATCTCAAAATAAATGATAATGTCTACAGTTAGTCAATATGCGAAGTGTTAGTCACTCAGTTGTGTCTGACTCTTTGCAACTCCATGGACTGTAGCCTACCAGGCTCATTTGTTCATGGGATTCTCCAGGCAAGAATACTGGAGTGGGTTGCCATTCCCTTCTCCAGGGGATCTTCCCAACCCAGGGACTGAATGCAGGTCTCTACTGTCTGAGACACTGGGGAATTAAATATGTGAAAAGCAACTTTTATCCTCTTCATTAAGCCCCAGACTTCTAACATAACCTCAGCTCATCCTGAAGGCACCTCTTGTGTTGTTTACTACTAGATAACAGCTCTCTGACAATAGCTGGCTCTTCAGGGTTGGATTATTCATCTGTCATATAAGCAGACACAGTCACCAAGCTCAGAACACACTGTTTTACAACACTTTGTAAATTCTGGAAGTAATGGCAGTTGAGCTCTCCCAGGGCTGAGAAGTTCAGGCTTCTAAGATATCTATCTGAAAGGTGACTGGGTGGTTGTATTGGAGACTCACGTTAATCAGCATTTGATGGAGAAGGTGATGGCACCCCACTCCAGTACTCCTGCCTGGAGAATCCCGTAGATGGAGGAGGCTGGTGGGCTGCAGTCCAGGGGGTGGCTAAGAGTTGAACCCGACTGAGGGATTTCACTTTCACTTTTCACTTTCACGCATTGGAGAAGGCAATGGGACCCCACTCCAGTACTCTTGCCTGGAGAATCCCAGGGACGGGGGAGCCTGGGCTGCCGTCTCTGGGGTCGCACAGAGTTGGACATGGCGGAAGCGGCTCAGCAGCAGCAGCAGCAGCAGCCGTGAGAGCGGGGTCCTCCTATCTCACGGCACAGTGAGATGGAAGGAGGGTTTCAGTGCTCATCCTAACTGTGTCCTGAAGGCTCCGATTCCCATGCAGGGGAGTCAGGCTTGAGGCGATGCCCGTGAGGAAGTGCTGGGTGAAGCTCAGGAGCACGTCAGGCTCCCGTGAATCTGTTTCCATCCTCGGAAGCCTCACTCTTCTTCCCTGGTGGGTGTTTCCCCCACTGTTGTGCTAACTCACAGAGCTTCATTCTTCCAATCAGAGGAAGGAAAGGAGGAGGATTCGGGTTAGATCATCTCCACCCAGACTTCTTGGAGAAGAAGACAACCCACTCCAGCATTCCTGCCTGGGAAATCTCATGGACAGAGGAGCCTGGCGGGCCACGGTTCTTGGGGTTGCAAGAGTCAGACCCAACTTAGTGACTAAACCGGCGGCGGCGGCGGCGGTGTCCGCCACCCAGCTTCTGGTTGAACATGTCTATCTAGTCAACAAGCCCTGTTCACAGCCCATCAGTCTGAGCACCTTTGCTCAGTCCTGCCTCTGAATATCCTCCTTGTTCTAAAACATTCATTTGCTTGAATCTAGGTCCAGGGCATGACCAGAAGAATCAGAGTGCCATTTGGGAACTGTTAGATTTTTTTTTTTAATGAATTGCATCCAATTGATTATGGTCCTTTCTTCAAGGGACACAAGGCTCCCCTTGGTCTCGTGTAGCAGAAAGGCCCATATCTGCTTTGACCCAGAGGGCGAAAGTCCCTGTGACCACAAGTGAAAGTGAAGTCCCTCAGTCATGCCTGACTCTTAGCGACCCCACCGACTGCAGCCCACCAGGCTCCTCCGTCCATGGGATTTTCCAGGCAAGAGTCCTGGAGTGGGGTGCCATTGCCTTCTCCAGAAGAGCCTTCTGACCCAGGGATTGAACCTGGGTCTCCAGAATTCTAGGCAGGTGCTTTACCATCTGAACCACTAGGGAAGTACTTGTGATCACAAGGCCTCTGTTAACGGGCACCCCTTCCCTCGCCCACGTTCCACGTTAAAAGATACACAGTCTCCATGCACAGACACCCAGCACTTCTAAGTGGGGATGTAGCTGAGGAGATAATGGAATCTTTAGCCTCTGGAAGTGTTTAGTTTCATAATCATAACATCATAACACCTAGATTTAGGGAGGCTGGATACATGTGGAAGGGACAAAAACAAAGGGTGGCATTTTTTCAAGAATTTTTTTTTGCATTGTCAACTAATTAGAATGGAAAGAGAATGAAGAGACATGACCACCAAATTTCAGAAATCTACATTAAAAAAAATCTATGTGCACCCAGGATATAAAGTGCTCAACATTTACTTTGCTAAATCATGCTTTTTCCTCCCTTAGAATGGCTTCAGATTTTTTTTTCAGTTTAGTGCAAGGACTATATATACAGTAACACCAGGCTTTTAACAGCTGCATTCCCCCCCCCCCGTTTGCTGTCGTAATTATGGTCTCATTAGGATTCCAATAAAAAGTCAAGAAAAACCTTTTTTTAAGGAAAACAGAAGTACCCACAGTGTCTCTCTACCAACACACTATGCTTTTAAAATATTTGCATTTGAAATTCCTCGCTGCAAATATTCGCCAACCAAAGGTAAATATAACACTTAGATTACTCCCAGAAGAACATTCCTTCTGCTATTAATACCCTGAATTCAAATCAGAATTTTTGCAAGTCTGTATAATTTTACTCTATGTACTTTATCCCACAGCTTGGCCAGCTGCGTTGAGAAACTGGATGCATCAGGAATGAATAGAAGGTGGCATCTCTTGCCTGGGTGGATGCTTTTTTTTTTTGGTTTTCCATTTTATTAAACAGTCTATTTGCCCAAATTCACGAAGATGGAGTCCTTAGTTAGGCAAGAACAAAGGTGAGACAGCCCTCCCCCCACCCTAAGGAGACAGGCGCACACCTGCCCCAGCCTCCTGTAGTTCCTGGAGGGAGTCAGGCACGACAGAAGCGTGTCTTCAGTTGTCCCTGTCTTCCGAGCTCGGTCCTCTCACTGAGTGGACTCCAGCCGTCGTCCAGTTACGTCCCGGAAGTCTTCTGCCTTCCCCCTCTATAGAATCCTCCTCCTGCCATTTACTCAGCAACTTTCCTTTCCTAATCACAGGTCATTTGCTTGTTGACCCATTACTTGGACCCTTATGTTTTTCTTTTTCTAAGATGTACACATGGAATTAATCCAAACTAAGGTATTGCAAACGTTCTTTTAAAAACGGCTTATAACATCTCCACCAAGAGCAGTGCAAAAGAAAGTTATAATTAAGGCCTCATTACAGGGAGGATCATAAAACATGCAGGACCCACCTTTCACGCTTCCTGGGTGGCTTTCTGCGCTCGCTCCTGAGATCAAGGCCACCCCTGAAGCAGACCCACGGCAGCAGCCTGGATTTTTTGAAGGAGGCAGTAACAATGAGGACATGGGAAATGTTTCCCAGAGAGTCTTCAAATGCAGGCTGGGAGGAGAGAGAGACGGTGGGATGCCTGGGAATGAATGGGTTTGAGGAGGTGGTCGGTAGGGGTGGAGAATCACTCTGGAGGAATGCTGGCTCGGAGGGTCAAGGGAGAACAGGGAAGGGGGGTTTGCTTTGCTTCTTTCATGGTGGATGAATTCTGAGTGAGGTGAATGGTCAAAGGGAAGGAGTTGGCAGAGCAGGAGAAATGGAAGGTCATATGAGAGGAGAGGGTTTCCCTGGTGGCTCAGAGGTAAAGAACCCGTGTGCCAACACAGGAGACTCGGATTTGATCCCCGGGTCAGGAAGGTCTCCTGGAGGAGGGCATGGCAACTCACTCCAGTATTCTTGCCTGGAGAAGCCCACGGACAGAGGAGCCTGGTGGGCTACGGTTAATAGGGTCGCAGAGTCTACACAACTGAAGCGACTTAGCACTCAGCATGCAATGCAGAAGGCTTGGATTCGATCCCTCCATTGGGAAGATCTTCTGGAGTTGAAGTGATAAACCCCACTCCAGTTATGGTTGCGGGGAAAATCCCATGGACAGAGGAACCTGGCGGGCTACAGTCCACAGGGTTGCAAAGAGTGGGACACGGCTTAGCGATTGAACAGGCAAGCTATAGGGGAGAGATAACCAACGGGGTGGCAGATGAGGGGGCAGGCAGCATGGGTCAGAGAGTGCAGAGACGCTGGCGTCAGCAGCAGGAGGGCCCCCAGCGAGGAAGGCGGGGAGGCCAGGGTGGGGGTCGCGGCGAGGCACCGGGTCAGGATACAGACCTTGAAGAGCGTGACCTGGCAGACTGTTGTTCCTCCTCTCGGCAGAGGGACAATCATGGGGATGGGGAGGTGGGATAGGGAATTTTTGGAGAGTGGGAATGTTTAAAATAATCACTGTAGGGCCTAGGGTGGAATACGTTTCCTGGAATATATTTCCATAAATGGGTCTACTGAGTTAAATATGAGATTTCTTTTTTAATAAACACTTCCAATTTTGCCTTTGAAAAAACGTTTGCTGTTTGTTCAGCGCTAGAATGAGACAGGATTCCCCGAGCTGGCCCTGCCGACCCCTCCCCAGTCTTGCTCCGGTCGCTCTTCCTCAGTGATGCTCCCAGGCCATGACCTCTGCCCTCCCTCCAGCCTCCCTCCCGCCCTGCGTCCTGTCCCTGGCCTCACTCTCCTCTTGTACTGGAAGCCCCGGCATCATCTCCCTGGAGAGCATTTCTTGAAGTGTCCCGTGGGAAACATCCCTAGTCCGTGGACCAACCATGATCTAACCCCTGCCTGTGTTTGTCTCCCCAGCACTTACCATTGTACGAACAGTAATACTTACTTTAGTATTTATTTCTTCTACTTGCATTCAGTTTTAAGGAAGATGGGTTCTGTTTGCAGCTCAGGAATAGTCATAAAATCTTGAAAAGCTGGCAATCATACACTACTGAGCATTAAAACTTAAACTAAAATTGCAAGATCAAAAAGAACAGAGTCAACAGAAGGAAAAATAAGCTAATTGAGCAGAACAGAGAGTGACAAAAATACCCATCACACGTGGGCACTTGGCTTCTGACAGGCAGCGCTGCAGATCAGTAGGTGTGTTTGGTCAGTGGATAATGCACGTGGAAAAGGTGTGTGTGTGTGCGTGGCTTCCCTTTTGGATTACTGGTAGAAGAAAACTGGAAAACTATACTATAAAGATAGCTGTGTGGTTCACAATGATTTCTTTTTTAGGAATCAAATGAAACCATAAATGAAAAGACTGATAAATTAATCGCACTAAGATTAGGAACTCCGATTCATAAAAATCTTAAAACTTCAGTTTAACGTCAGGAAACCATAGACGGGGGGAAAGTATTGGCAACACATGAAACTTAGAGTGGTTGAAAGTATAATGTATAAAGAATTTCTGAAAGTCAGCAGGAAAAAGAAAGACAGCAAGATGCAAATATAGGTGAGAGGCGTGAATAGGCTCCTCAAAGAGCTGAGCCCATAAAAAATGTTCCATCTCACTGTTCACTAGGACGTGAAATTAAAACCGTGATGTGACAACGCTATACACCAAAAGAATGGCTGACATTCAGGATCCCAGGGTTTCATAAAGATATCATGGGAGAGTTTTAACTCTCATCACTGTTGGGAGTTGAGTCCAATCACTTTGAAAAACTGTCAGTATCGACTAAAATTGAACATGTGTACGCCATATGCCTCCATCGCAGCCCTAGATATACAACCAGATGAAGCGCTTAGCCGTGTGTAGCAGACACGCACAGAATGCTGGCAGCATAGCTGTTCACCATGGCCCCAAACTGGAGGCCACGCAAGTGTCCACGAGCAGGTGAATGGCGGGGTCCCCGACGGCGCACCCATGTACTGCCGCATCCCACTGACGCACAGGGCTACCGAAACACCGCCATCCAAAAGCGGCGGCTCTCACAGCGCCAAGTTGCAGGGAGGAACCCAGACATGCAGACTGCGTGTTTCCATGCAGGAAGTTCAAAGGCAGGCGAAAGACATGGTAGAGCTCAGGAAGCTCCCTTATTGGGAGATCCTGATATGACGGGCTTCTGGATGGCTGGCAATAATTTTATTCCCTGCGGGTGGTGTGTTGGGCTTCTCAGGTGGTGGTAGTGGTAAAGAACCCACCTGCCAATGCAAGAGATGTGAAAGACACAGGTTTCATCCCTGGGTCGGGAAGATCCCCTGGGTGAGGGCATGGCAAACCCCTCCCAAGTATTCTTGCCTGGGGAATCCCAAGGGCAGTGAAGCCTGACAGGCTATTAGTCCACGGGGTCGAAAAGAGTCAGACAACTGAAGTGACTTAGCACGCACGCAGTAATGTGTTCATTTTGTGAAAATTTATCGCTGAATACTTAGAGTTGATGCGTTTCTCTGTATGTAAGTTATACTTAAATTTAAAAGTATTTTTGAAAAAACCAGATAGGTAGAAGCCATTGTGCAGGTCCTATGGAGGGTGAGAAAATGGGCATAGGACACATGACTCTCAAGACACTGCCATGCAGTGGGCGACCCTCAAGACACTGCCGTGCAGTGGGAGATGGGCAGATGCCCGAGTAACGGTGCTCAGGCAGAGGCTTTAAAGCAAAAGGGTGGAAGAGAGCATGCAACAGAATCAAAGAGAAGGAAATTAGTACCAACAAAGGCCCATGTACACACACACACACATGCACACACACCTCTCTCTCTCTCTGGAATATTGTTCAGCCATGAGAAAGGAGTTCCTGCCATTTGTGACAACATGGATGGGCTTTGAGGATGCTCTACTGAGATAACTCAAACAAAGGCAAATAGAGTAATCAACTTCATACAGAATCTAAAAGAGCAAAACTCATAAAAACAGCAAGTAAAATGGTGTTGACATGGGCTTGAAGGTGGGAGGATGGGAGGGATGTTGTTTAAGGGTTCACACTTGCAGTGAGTAGTAAATAAGTGCTAGAAGTCCAGTGCACAGCATGGAGAGCAGAGCCAATGTCATACCAGAGGAGTCAGACTTAATGATTTCAACCGCAGAGAAAGAAATGATCATCACGCAGCGTGAGAGAGGTGCCCACAGCTGCTGTAGTGCCCATGTGTGCAAGTGTTTTCAATCTACACGCGCGTTTTGTGGTTGTTAGTCACTCAGTCATGTCCGGCTCCCTGCAACTCCAGGACAGAACTCCCACCAGGCTCCTCTGTCCATGCGCATAATATATACGTCAAATATGCTTCAGTTTTTTTTAAAAAAAGCTCATGTGAAGCTTTATAGAAGCAGCAGCTTTTGAGCTGAATGGAGAAAGGTGGTTTGTGTGTGTGTGTGTGTAAAAAGAAAGAAGAAGAGCATTCCTTTCAAAGGAAATAGTGCAAATGTATAATGCAAGGCATGGAAATTATGGGTGTATTTGAGAATGTCAGCTGGCCTATTATTCCCTTGAGAAGATTCATAGTATCAGTTCAGAGTGAGAAATCTAGTAGATAGTTTGGGCTTAAATTCCATCAAGTCCAGGATATAAAGGTAGAGAATTCAACAGCAATTTTCCAAGACAGAAAAACATGAGCCCTGAGACAGAAACCAGGCCCAGAGGCTTTCATCCAGGCAGAAAAGACCATCTCCCCACAGTGGGTGGCAGTGGAGGCCCCCGAGGAGTTGGCAGGCAGTGCGGGTTTTAGCCTGATTCTACTTCTTTCGAGCTCTGTAGCTTTTTGTAAGTCATCTCTTCTGCTTCCATCTTTGGATCGTGGTGATATGAAAAGTGTGCCTCATGGGGAGGCTTCCTGGAGTCATTGTGAGGGCTAGTGAATGAATGGGGGCAGTCTCAGTTGGCAGAGGCCAGTAATGCTTGAAGTCTGCCTGATACTGTAGCCCCGTTCAGTTTACCGCCACCCTGCTGATATTTTCCAAGGGGCAGCCCCTGTGCCTTGGGCAGGTGTGCCAGTGCCAATCCTGGGACACCTTTTCCAGCTGCAGCTTGGGGGCAGCCGGAGAAAGGTGACTGGGCTTTGTTGACTGGAACACATGTTAGACGTTTGTAAGCAAATCATAGCTGGGGAGCCACCCCAACACTGAAGCAGGGTGTGGACAATCCATGTCTTTAAAATTTCTCTCATACAGGAACCTCCTGTAAATCAGGAACCAGAATCAGCAAGATGGAGTGGTTAGATTCAGCTTTTATTTAATTTTAACATGCAGTTCATGTGATGGGAATTGACAGGAAAAAAAGATGTTTGCTTTGTTCCTACAGTCAGGCCTCCTGTTTTCTCCTAGGAAATTCTATTTTAAAGTGATCTTTTCAGTTTTATTAACATGTCAAATTATCCATGAGAAAGAGAAATATGTGTCCTAGAATCTCATGAAATCAAGACATGTACAAACATTTGATTTCTAACATCACACTCTTCCTCAAGGGTAAATTCTTGCAAATAGTATATTTATGGTGCTTTCTGAAAGTATAAGTGTATTTCTCTGAGCAATATCAGTTTCTGTAAAAAGCACTCTATATGGAAGACAAAGCATTTATAGAAAATTTTGTTGTATTACCAAAGAGAAGGTGTTTACTTGGTGAGGGTTGCTTGCAGGCCTATTTTATATATCTTTTATTTATAGTATATTTGTATATATTTTATATATATAAGATGATATATGTATATAATATATATGATACATATACTTGTATTATAGACCTGTTATAATCTACATAATGTATAATATAGACCTATATTATAGACCTATATCATAGATATCTCTCTCTATAGATCTGTATACATAGATGTATATTGCAGATCTATATCATAGATATATGATATCATCAGATCTATACATCATAGATCTGTTATGTATCT
>SJYF01000082.1:3807466-3821335 GCA_006410515.1 Procapra przewalskii | reverse complement strand
CATGGCTGCAGTCACCATCTGCAGTGATTTTGGAGCCCCCAAAAATAAAGTCTGACACTGTTTCCACTGTTTCCCCATCTATTTGCCATGAAGTGATGGGCCTGGATGCCAAGATCTTAGTTTTCTGAATGTTGAGTTTTAAGCCAATTTTTTCACTCTCCTCTTTCACTTTTGTCAAGAGGCTCTTTAGTTCGTCTTAGCTTTCTGCCAATAAGGGTGGTGTCATCTGCATATCTGAGGTTATTGATATTTCTCCTGGCAATCTTGATTCCAGCTTGTGCTTCATCCAGCCCGACATTTCACATAATGTACTCTGCATAGAAGTTAAATAAGCAGGGTGGCAATATACAGCCTTGATGAACTCCTTGCCCAGTTTGGAACCAGCCTGTTGTTCCATGTCCAGTTCTAACTGTTGCTTCCTGACCTGCCTACAGATTTCTCAGGAGGCAGGTCCGGTGGTCTGGTATTCCCATCTCTTGAATAATTTTCCACAGTTTGTTGTGACCCACACAGTCAAAGACTTTGGTGTAGTCAGTAAAATAGAAGTAGATGTTTTTCTGGAACTCTCTTGCATTTTCAATGATCCAACAGATGTTGGCAGTTTGATCTCTGGTTCCTCTACAGTAAAATCCAAATAGGATCTTAGCAAACTCAGTGCGTTTATTCAATGATTGCATATGTCGCACCTTTTTATCTCTTGCAAAGTCTTGAAAGTACTGTACTGTTGGATAGGGTGTGTGGCTGCATGCTCACTTTCTCAGGTGTGTCCGACTCTTTGTGACCCCATGGACTGTAGCCCACCAGGTTCCTCTGTCCAAGGGATTCTCCAGATAAGAATCCTGGAGTTGGTTGCCATGCCCTCCTCCAGGGGATCTTCCTCATCTAGGGATCAAACCCAAGTCTCTTATGTCTCCCGTACTGGCAGGACACCTGGGAAACTCTTGGACAGGAGTATCCACCAACAACTTCAGCTTTAAAGGGCTGCAAAGTGAAAGGAACCCAGTTAGAGAGAGCATCCCCGAGAGTCCAGCCTCTCACCTGAGACGTTCTAACAGGACTGACTGAGAATCCCCCCTGGTGGGGCATTGGTAAATCCGTGCCTGTCCCGAGATGACTCAGCAAATCTGAGACACCTTCTAATTTTAATTCCTTGCCCCTGGGTGTTCAGTTTGAACCGAGGGAAAGGGCAGGATGTTCTGTGGGTGAACTCCAACCACAGAGAAGAGAGAAGGGAAGTGGGGTGTGGGGGAGACAGGGCGGCCAACGTGCCAGAGCGCCGATGAGCGTCAAGTCACGTCTGCAGGTTCTGCTGCCAAGAAGAATGAAAACACACAGATGCCTTTATGCAGCGGTGACCACGTTATGCAAGATGACATAGCAAAACCCCTGTTCTGGTATTAAAAGGTTCTTTGAGTACGAAGTTCCTACAAAATGCCTTATCTCAAATGAAGAAAATTCTGAAGGGTGTCTGAAGAATTCAACTGATCATGGGAGCATCACAGGCCCTGCTTAACCTCCCTTGACTGGAAACCTAATCTGGCTTTCTGAGAGCATTCCCAAAGCTCTTCCACAGAAGCTCATCACACAGTTCTCCCTCTTATATAAAGTGAAAAAGAAGATTCATAAGTGTGATAAAGATGAAGGTTAACAGTGTACCCCTGAATGTGGGAATTAGTAGAATCAGACAAATGCATGCATGAATGTGTAATTGTACTCATGGTGGGCAGCGAGAAGGGAAAGTTTGCACTGTATCTTAAAAGAAATTTCTTTAATTCAGCAAAAACAGTTGTGAAAGGTGTGATAATGAGTAAATTCCTGTGGTGCTCAGAGTCTAGGAGAGAAGCACAGATGTCTGCAAAGAACAGTGAGGTGTGACAGAAGGGTTTATCTCCTCTGAGAGTGCAGAAAAGGGGACACAGAGAGCATGGTTTATTGACTCTGTTTTAATTTAAACCATAATTGTGACATAGCGCTGATTTATCAAATGTCCAGAAATCAAATACTTATTGATTGATTATATCAAAGTCACGTCTAACAGTCACGTGATCGGTCCACAGCATGGGCGCTATTGATTTTCAGTCTGGTCTCTGTCATTTCTGGGGCTTCCCTGATGGCTCAGATGGTAAAGCATCTGTCTGCATTGTGGGAGACCCAGGTTCGATCCCTGGATCAGGAAGATCCCCTGGAGAAGGGAATGGCTACCCACTATAGCATTCTTGCCTAGAGAATTCCGGGGACAGAGGAGCCTGGTGGGCTACAGCCCATGGGGAGGCAAAGAGCTGGGCATGGCTGAGTGACTGACATGGCCATTTCTAGCCTGTGTGACCAGGGGCAGTCTATTTTACCTTTCTTTGTTGCAGGCTTCCCATCTTTACAGTGGAAGTGGTAACAGCACCTGCCCCACGTGGTTCTCCTGGCCTTAGGGGAGTTTTTGTAGGAAAGAGCTTGGGACAAACAGATACTCATGGATTAGTTATTACTGTAAGATTGTCATCTCAACATAATGTATAATGAATACTCTTCTGCTTTGGATTTGCAAGAGAACAGTGATAGAACCCACAACTGATAAAACTTTGTTGAGATTCTAAATGTTGATTCTGGTATCATCGAATCTGAAGAGAGTCTTGGGAACATGCACAGAGGAATCTTCTGTATAATGATGGTGAACACTCAGAGTCACGGGGAGCCCTGGGGGGCCACAGGAAGGTCATGTTGGGACGTGCTCTTGTCTAAGGGATGGGCTACTAGCCTAATTGTTAAAAAGCCCCTTTCTCTCCCTTCCCTCTCCCTTCCCACCCATCTAGTTCCTTCCCCCGCCCCCATCCTATCCATTAAGTGAGCGATTTGAGGCCCTGGTCTAAAGGGACCGGTGGCTAGCTAACAGACACACGAGACATTGCCCTGCAGGGTGAGAAAAGCCAAGCTCTTCTAATGTCACTGTGACCGGGGAAGGCAGTTAGAGCGGAGTCTGCGCTGAAGCTGACGTTTGGGCTAAATCTCAAAAGATGAGGAAGAACTGAGCTTTCAGTGAAAATGCTGCCGAAGATGATGAGATAATCGTCCCTTTCAAGTATGTTGATGGCAGTTCAACCACCAATCTCTGTTCGTGCATGACAATGTGGCTACCTTGTCACTCTTGACAGGAAGGGCTTCTTTGGTGGCTCAGCAGTAAAGAATCCACCTGACAATTCAGAAGGTCAGGTTCAGTCCCTGGGTCAGGAAGATCCCCTGGAGAAGGGAATGAGCATCCCATGGACACAGGAGCCTGGTGGGCTACAGACCGTGGGGAAGGGAATGAGCATCCCATGGACACAGGAGCCTGGTGGGCTACAGACCGTGGGGTCGCAGAGGAGTCAGACTTGACTTAGCGACTGAACAGCAACAAACTGACAAGAAAAGAAATTTCCATCATTCTAGATAACCAGGATCGAGGTGATTTGAGAATGTCATTCTCAAATTCTAATTCAGAGAGAAACGATGTGCGATAATATTTCTTGGGAATTTCAAGCCCAGCTGGAATGTGGCGTGTCGCTCTGCTCTATCTACCATCAGCTTCTTAACTTCATCTTCGTATTTTATCTGCATGAAGGCTTTTACTTCTTAAAGGGTAATGGTCCCAATTGGAGATTTATAAGCTGGGAAGACTTAGGTCCTCTCCAAAACAGACATGAGGCGCTGAACTATTGAGGGCGGATCAAGTTTAAGTGCTTCCAGTGTTTATTTGAGTATAACAGGTCCACTTTCGGTCCGTTTACCTAATGGTATTGCAGAGAAAGAGAAAGAAGTTTATAGCAGAGAGAAATCTTACCTATTGAGGGATTTATGTGACAGGCAGTCACTGAATCAGACAAATTAAATTAACAGAAATTTAATTAGCTTGTATCATTCTTGTCAAAACTGACAACTCAAACATGGAGAAAAGATCATGTTTTCTCCAGAGAATGTCTTTTTTCTTTTTTTTCCCCTCTTCTGAGAAGGAACTTAGACTTCTACGACTATTTTTTATAGATTGTATGTGGATTGCTGTTTTTCCCATTTCAGGATGATTCAAGAGTTAAGTCACGAGTGATGGGGGGCTTTCTCCCCGCTCCCCACCTGGGGTCCACAGCGTTGCTAGTCTGCTTCTGTGTGACCTAGCTANNNCAGCCCGGCTCTGTCTGCTGACTCGGCTGTGACCACAACTCCACCTTCTTGCTGGCGCACTGAGCCCACCAGACAATATTGGCAAGATGACTCGTGAGCAGGTCCTTACAGCCAGCCAGTCGCTTGGGCACTGTACATCCCTGGGGCCACTCGGGGAAACTGCCCCTTGCCCACCCCACTGCTGCTGCATTAACAGCAGACCTTGGAGCTCCCTTCAGGAAATGGCCCATCAGTGCTGAAGTCACATATACCATCTGGATTCAGAGATGAGCTACTCAGGAGAAGCATCGTTATTTGCATCCATCCATCCTCCACAGAAAGAAAGGATACTTTTTTTTTTTTACTTCCTCAATAATCCATTAATGTACATAATCAAAATGCTCAATAATCAATGATTCTCTGCTAGGGGTGCCCTCGTTCTCCTCTACCCGGGGACATCTGACAACTTCCAGAGCATTTTGGGGCTCTCTGGTGGTTCAGCTGTAAAGAATCCACCTGCCAATGCAGGAGATGTGGGTTCGATCCCTGGGTTTGGGAAGAACCCCTGGAGAAAGAAATGGCAACCCACTCCAGTATCCCTGCCTGGAGAATCCCATGGATGGAGGAGCCTGGCGGGCTGCAGTTCATGGGGTCACCAAGGCTTTGGCCTGACTGAGCAGCACAAGAGACATCGCTGGTCCCAGATGCGCCAGGAAGGCTGCTGCTGACATCCCCTGGAGGGAGGCCACTGCTGACATCCCCTGGGGGGAGGCCACGGATGCTGTGAAGCACTCTGTGGCGCACAGTTCAGCCTCCACAACAGAGAAGGATGCGTGGTCCAAACAGTCACGGTGATGAGATTTCTGAAACCCTGGCACAAGTGAAAACATCAAGGTGTAAAACCTAGAGAGCAATTCAGATCCCAAAAGGCCTGTTTAGTATTATTTTGCTGCTTACGCTGCTTGTTGTTGCTCACCCTCTAAGTCATGCCCGACTGTTGGTGACCCCGTGGGCTGCAGCATGCCTGGCTCTCCAGTCCTTTACCCTCTCCCAGAGTTTGCTCAGACCCATGTCCATCGAGTTGCTGATGCCATCCAACAATCTCGTCTTCTGCTGCCCCGTTCTCCTCCTGCCCTCAGTCTTTCCCAGCATCAGGGTCTTTTCCAAGGAGCTGGCTGTTCGCATCAGGTGGCCAAGTATTGGAGCTCCAGCATCAGTCCTTCCAGTGAATATTCAGGGTTGATTTCCAGGCGTGGTGTTTCCTATGTTAAATTCATCATGGATAGAACACTTATTGCATGTATGTTCTTATTGTACACACAGTTTGGGGCCCACATACCTGTTAGTTAGCTTTGCCTCCCAAGATACCATCAACCCCTCAAGAAAATGCCCAGATACTCAATTTGCTTGTGTCCATCATGAGTCTAACAGAGTCTCAGAGAATCTGGAATCAGCACTTTCGGTCAGAAACAAAACTTGCTTCCAATCAGAAGTAAAGCCGTCACAGCTTGTGAAATGTTAGAGGATTCTGGATACTTCCTCTCAGCAAATAGCACTGACAGGAAAGGCATCTCATTCATAAAGTGCAGGGTGGGCTTCGGGGAGAATAGACTGTGTAATAGGAGAGGGGTCGCATTTTTACCAAAAGTCCTAGAAACATAAAAACTATCTTTTTTTAAATAAAGAAATTATCCATTTTATGGGCAAGAGTAATAATTTTCAACCTAAGAATACAACCAGAATGTATATTTTCCTTAACAAAGTGGCATATGTTTTCTCCCACTTTCTCATCTCGATTTTTTAAATCTTTCTCCCCTTTATGGAGAAATATAGAGTGAGCATTTACTTAGCAATTAGGACTTCATGGCAAAGCTTTCAAAGCTGCGCTGGGCAGAGAGTCAAAACCTACATTTGGTGGTGAGGTTTTAAGTGCCCACAATGAACAGGAGTCTGCACAGTTTTCCTGCCCCACTCTGGGTGGCTTACACGCCATTTCTAGAGACAAAAGGATGACTATGGGGGATTTGCCGGTAGAACCTGTCTGGGAGAATTTTGCTCTCAGATTTTATTAGAATTTCCATCATTTTGAGACACCCTCACTTGGGTGGCAGTTATATGGAAAACAGTAGCAAATGCCAAGTAACGCCAAACCCTGGATACATTTCTAGATGTGATTGCTGTTGTCAGGGTTCTTCTTTTTTATTTTTTTACACTCCATTTTAATCTCCATTTTCACTCTGAACAAGAAAATAAACTAGGATGGTCTTCATACTTTTGCTTATATTTTTGTCAGTGGCTGGACTCTCTTGCTGACCTGCTTGTGTTTTATCTACACTCTGGCTTAGCCACCAAAGATGTTGAATCCACCGGGGTTGTTTTTGTTTATATTAAAAATAGGTCTGGCTTCATCACTTAAAAATTATGTGTTCTTAAAATGCAAAGTAATGTTGAGGCAGGTGGAGGTAGCCAGCCTGCAGAAAAAGGCTGTGAAGTGAGAGAAGTTTCCCTTGATAGATTTTTTTCCCCTGTGTTCGCTACTTGACTCTAGAGATCTTTGAGCTTGTTGTGACCCTGAGCTACAAAGAATCATTTGTCCAAACTTCTCAATTAGTTAAATGAGGAAATTAATGTCCAAACCTGCCTAAGGATACCAGAGATGAGCAGCAAGACTGCGATTAAGTGACAGGCTCTCTGACTCCTCTAGGAGCTGCTGTAGAGGGCAATGACGGTTTCTTCGGGATGCACTCGAAAATAATGCATTTATTGCAAAGGCGGTCCTATTAGTCTAAGACATTACACCTCGGCTAGATGGGTGCTGGTCCCTTCCCCCTGCAAAATTCACACCCCTCACTTGATCAACTCTTGGCAGCTGTCATCCTGAGAAGCAGGAGCTCATAGGAATCTGCTTGTTATTACATTTGCCTGAAAACATCTCATTAATTTACCCAGTATTAGCCCTGTCTGTGTTTGGTGCCAGGTACAACCTAGAGAGCAGTGAGCAAAACAGGGAGGGATCCATTTTCCAGGTGCTGGTGGGTCACTGAGCTGCGGACTTACTTTTCTTTAAGGGCTCAGGTTTGATCGTAAGAACATAGGTGTTTTCCCATTTGTTTCAGATTTTCTCCTGCTGTCAAACATACACTTTATTTTCTTCATTTTTATTTATTTATATCCATGTTTTATGTAAAGTGACCAAATTTCAGCCTCAGATTTCTCAAAGAACCCGCAGATAGCTCGCTATCAGTAGACTGCATTGTGTCTCGTAAACTAGCCTTTTTATCATGAGTTTGAGACGGAGAATCAAGAAGGAGCAGGGAGGCAGAGGGATGGAGGCTTACGAGCATGATCCACCCCCGTCCACACAGTGCGGCAGCCACACTGCGGAGCTGAGCACAGTGGTAATCTCGCTGATAAGGTCTTTATGAATTCAAAACTGAACCAAGGTCTCCTTAATAACAAGAGTATCTCAACGTGCCCCCAGTGCCGGGTATCTGAATGGCTTCCCAGCTGTGCATTGTGCTTGGTGTAACATAGTTGCCAGGAGTCTCTGTCTTCTCAAGGCTGCTGAACAGAGAGTCCACACATTTTGGGAGGGAGCCACCTCCAGAGATTGCAGCACTGGCAGGCAGAGGTCGATTTTAACCAAACATCTTTTTAAGTTTGCAGAACAGGGTAGCCTGTTGACCGAGAAGCTCACCATTTTTGTTGCCCTCCACTCCTGTGGCTCAGAGGTTAAAGTGTCTGCCTGCAATGCGGGAGACCCGGGTTCGATCCCTGGGTCGGGAAGATCCTCTGGAGAAGAAAATGGCAATCCACTCCAGTACTCTTGCCTGGAGAATCCCATGGACAGAGAAGCCTAGTAGGTTACAGTCCACGGGGTCGCAAAGAGTCGGACATGACTGAGCGACTTCACCTCACCCTCACCCACTCCTGACGGCTCAGGTTTCCCTTCTGGGCTTGCCAGCCCCTCCTGGATGGTGGCTTCTCCCCAGGAAGTAAAATCGCCTGGTAAAATGTGTTCCCATGGGATATTTGAAGACGTACTCTTGTAAGAACAAGGATCCAGGCAAATCAGGTTTATTTCTCTTGCTAGAAACAGAGTCTTCTTGTTCTCTCTCTAATCATTTTCATTTGTTGTGATTGCTCAGTTGCCAAGTCGTGTCCAGCTCTTTGCCACCCTGTAAACTGCAGCGCACCAGGCTCCTGTGTCCTTCACTATCTCCGAGTTTGCGCAGATTCACGTCCACTGAGTCAGTGATGTTATCTAACCATTTCATACTGCCCCTTCATTTGCCTTCAGTCTTTGCCAGCATCAGGGTCTTTTCTAATGAGTCGGCTCTTCGCATCAGATGGCCAAAATATTGGAGTTTCAGCTTTTGCGTCAGTCCTTCCAGTGAACATTCAGGGCTGATCTCCTTTAGCATGGACTGGTTTGATCTCCTTGCAGTCCAAGGGACTCTCAAGAGTCTTCCCCAGCACGATTTGTACTGTGTTCACGCAAGCCTTGTTTACTTGCTTCTTTGTTTATTATGTTCAGCTTAAAATAAAGGGAAGAATCTTTCTATTGCCAATCTTTCTAAACCCCTTCCTGGCATTTAATGTTTGTAGAATGAAGGAGTATATGAATTAATGTTTGGTGATAATAGGTAATTTAGCCACAGTTTATGGCATACTGTCCCAAGTCACTTCTTGTTTACAGTATTAGTATCAGCAGTAACTGGGAAAATGGGAAAGAATCATCATACCATTTTCCCCTAAGTTGGCTCAATTGTTGGATAACAAAGAGCAAGTCTGAAGATCCCATAAACAAGTCCAAGGAAAATATATTAATGTTTTTGACCATTTGGCATATTTTAAATCATGCTTTCCTTCTTTTTTAACAATGAGAATGATATAAAACACATGTATAATATTTATTTAACATTTTCTCCTATGTAAGCAGTTGAATATTTAGAAAGTAATTAAGCTAAATATTTGAACAGTTTATGTAAGTGAAGTTATTCAAGTGTGGCTCTAAGCATTCTGATGATAATAAAATACCTTTTGTGGTGGAGGAGAAGCACATTTTACAGTTAACTGTAGACCTGGCTCTATTAACTTTTCAACTATATGAGCTTCTCCATTAAGATTAAAACAAAAGATTTGTTTAATTTTCACAAGATTAAAACAAAAGATTTGTTTAATTTTCACAGAAGAATGGTATGAACATGTCAGCTTTTGTGAGTCACATTTCTTTATTTTCCTTCAATTTAAATGATTGACGGTAACTTTGAATTTCATAATGAGATGGTCAGCATTAGATAGTCTCCAATTACTCAGCTGCAGACAAGGTGTTGCTATGAAGATACTTGCTAGACGTGATAAAGTCTACAGGTAGCTGACTTTAGGTAAGAGGGATTAACCCCGGATAGTCTGGGTGGGCCTGATTCTATCAGTTGCATGACTGTGAGAACAGAACTGAGATGGCCCAGAGGAATAAAAAATCCTGCCTGGATGATAGCTTCATTTGTACCTGTGGGTCCAGCCTGTGCTTCCTCAGGGCCCGCTCTGTGAATTTCAGCCTTGCCTCGCCAGCCCCACAAACACGTCAGCTACTTCCCAGCAATAAGTCTCCTAACGTCTATCCCTGGAGATGGAAATGGCAACCCACTCCAGTTTTCTTGCCTGGGAAATCCCATGGACAGAGGAGCCTGGTGGGCTGCAGTCCATGGAGTTGCAAAGAGTCAGACATGACTTAGCAACTAAACAACAGCAGTTTCTGTATCACTTATTACCCCAAAACTTAAGTCGCCTAAAGTGACACGCATTTATGATCTCACAGTTGCTGTGGGCCGGGGATCCAGACCCGGCCAGCTGGCTTCTGTGCTTCAGGATGGGCCATGGGCTGGAATCAAGGCATTGGTTGAAACTGGGGTCTCGTCTCAAAGCTAAACCGGGGAGAGATCCGCTTCCTCGCTCACGGTTCGTTAGGTGGAATCGTCCCTCACTGGTTGGCAGAGGGAGAGCCTCAGCTCCTTGCTGGCGTTTAAGTGGACTCTGACCTCAGTTCTGTGCCGTGTGGTGCTGGCAACTTGGTTCATCAGAGCTGGCGGGGAGAGGGGTGTATGACACAGCAGGCCTCTGCAACACACTTGCAGAGGCAATACTCCCACTGCTTCTGGCACCTTCTGTTCCTCAGAAGCAAGTCCCTCGACCCAGCCCCCACCAAAGGGAGGAGGAGGGAAAAGGGGGTGCGCCGCCGGAGGTGAGGCTGCCGAGGGGCCAGCCTGGAAGTCGGGCCGCTGCCCCAAGCTTCCCGAAAGCGGGGCTCTTGCGAGTAATGTCCACTAGAGGAAGCCCCGAGATGTGCAGTGAGAGCGGAGAGAAGTCAGTCTCCGAGAAGCGGAAGGGACCACGGTCCAGGCCAAGACCTTCCCGTGTCCCTGATGCCTCCCGCTTTAACTGTGAGGACAGAAGCGGAGTTCTCACAGTGTGAGTCTCGCGGCCCAGTTCTCAGCCCTCTCCACCTTCCTCTGTGGTTCCTAAAGGCACGGCAATAAAAAGCAACTCAGTGTCTGTGGTCGAAGCCAGAGCCAAAAGCTCTATTTAAATGATTGTAGCACAAGCACTCCGTAAAGTAAGAGGGAAGAGAGGGAGGATCAAGGAGCTAGAAATCTGGATAAATCCACAGTAATTAGAACTAATCAATAAAGCCGAGTAGAGCGTGTTGGCAGAGGGTGACGAGGAGGAAGAAGAGCAGATGGGGTCTGAAGTAGTTGCCCCAGGCCCCTGGATGTTGCCTAAGCACTATTTCAAAAGGTGCCAACGGTGGAGAATTCCTCTGGGGAAATTCTTGTGCTGGGAAGAAGGCTGTCTTATTGTTTGTGAAAAACGCCTTCGCGTTTCAGGTCACAACACAGCCGTTCTGATGAAACTGGTTTGCAGAAGGTAATCCTTGTCAACCCACTTCCTTCTTGGAATTACAGCGTCTCCGAGTTACACGAAAATCGAATACCATGCAGTTCACCCTCTACCCGAGTGAAAGAGTCCTTCCTGCCTGTTGATTTGAAGGTCACTTGCATCTCCTTGAAGCCTCCAGTGGGAGGGAGTTCACTGAGTCCCAAGGCAGTCCTTTCAGCAGTAGACTCAGAGCACTGAGGCGGTGCTCGGCTCACGTGGAGTGGGCAGCTGTCCTTCCGTCAGATCCATTACTTGGTTCTGGCTGTCAAAGGGAGCACAGAAGCAGACGACTCCCTAGCCACGGTCATGGGTCACCACAGGCTGCAAAGAACTGTGCTCATGTCTCAGTCTTCCTCTGCAGACCGCGCGGCTCCCCCGATACGCTGTTTTTCTTTGTATGTCCCACCTTCCCACAGCTCTTTCCCCTCTATCGGAAGTTCCTTTAGTAAGTTCTGATTTGCTGTGGTTCAGCTTCAAGCATGACCAACTGATTTGGAGACGTCATTCCTGGGTGTAAAAATCAGCAGAGGACTCTTCTTACGTGGTATAAACAATAGGAATGTTAGGGTTGGGTCAGTCGATATTATATTGTTTGCTCATTTACGTTTCTGAACAAAGAAAATTCTCCCTGAAGGAGAGGAAACATTCTTCCCTTCCTTCTTTCTTTCTTTCCACTAGTCCATGAAGTAAGAAAA
This sequence comes from Procapra przewalskii, assembly GCA_006410515.1. Lineage (NCBI taxonomy): Eukaryota > Metazoa > Chordata > Mammalia > Artiodactyla > Bovidae > Procapra > Procapra przewalskii. Next base: position 3,809,579 of record SJYF01000082.1, on the reverse strand, counting down.
CGAGAGAAGAGAACGGACATGTGCATGTTCTTTTCTGCTCTCCTCTGGTGCTCCATAGGCATTATCTTGGTTTATACTCCCTCAGACTCTAGGAAAATGTTTCTGACTTCCACCCTACAGAAGAGAAGACTGAGAAAAGGGGTTTACATTCTCTCTCAAGATCTAACTTGTCTAAACTGACCTAACTTCATGGCAAGGCAAGGGCTGGAAACCAGGTTCCGTCTAGAGCACTCTTTCCGTCATATTGTGGTTATGTAATTGAATAACAGAAAAACTATTTGGGGTTTATCTCCATGTGATTTCCTTTTTTCAGTTTTGATTCATCATTCCAAGATGGATGAGCTTGTATTAAATCTTTGTGTCAGTTATGTTGTTGAGGGCCCTGTTCACATTTATGTCATCAGCAAATGAGGTAATTATGCCACAATAGCAAACACCCACAGATACACATTATACACTTATTTAGTCCCAATCAGTAACAGAGCTTTTGAAAACCCAGAAGAAGAGCCTTGTAACAGATTATTGCAGAATCCTTTATAGGGCCGTAAGAAGTCCTTAGTCAGCACTCTTAAGACATAACTTTTCAGCCAGGTTTGACTACACTCAGCAGTAACCATCTCCTGCTGCCTTATCTATGACTAACTTAAAAAAAAAATGGCTAAGACTTTGCCAGAGACAGCACAAACCATGTGTCATTGTTTCTTCAGACCACACCAGCCTCGGGGTGTGAGTTGGGTCACATTTACATGCAAATCTCGTGTGCCCTCCTACAGAGGATGCGAGCTGTGGTCCCCAGCAAAGCACTGTCCAAATATCCAATGCACTCTAACTCTTTCCAGGAATGTTTAGCGGTGCTCTCACTGGGCCATGAACGCTGGGAGCCCCTGCAAGTTAGTCACCCTGCCCTCCCCTCCCCTCCTGACCCAGACGCTTCTGCGCATGCAGCCCAGCCATCCAGGGCTTGCTAAGCTGGGCCTGGCTCCCTCCATTGACGTGGCCTCTGTGCCTGCAGACACTTAGGCACTTCTTCTTGAGGCTGGTTTAAGGTTCAAAGCCACTTCAGAGGAGCTACCTCCCAGAAGTGCTGATACTTCTGATGTATCAGCTTCTCCAATACGTCGTAAGCACTGAACAAGACCATCCTGGAGGTCAAGGCATTGCTGAAGTACAGGCTATAACCACACATCCAAATTTATCTACAGCCTTAGCGTCTCCCAGCTGGAGAAAGTAGAAAGCCTCCCCTCTCGGCCCACTGGTATTTCAGTGTAGCCATGCTTCCGTGTAGCCATTTGAGTGTTTCTATAATTTCTCAACGACGTTATGCAAAGAGCTGTTTCAAACTCTGTTTTTAAAGCCTACATCTTTAAACCCCCAGAGCTGCACATACAATCACTATCAGTTCAGTTCAGTTCAGCCACTCAGTCATGTCCAACTCTTTGCAACCCCATGAATCTCAGCAAGCCAGGCCTCCCTGTCCATCACCAACTCCCGGAGTTCACTCAGACTCACATCCATCAAGTCTGTGATACCATCAGCCATCTCATTCTTGGTTGTCCCCTTCTCCTGCCTCCAATCCCTCCCAGCATCAGAGTCTTTTCCAATGAGTCAACTCTTCGCATGAGGTGGCCAAAGTGCTGGAGTTTCAGCTTTAGCATCATTCCTTCCAAAGAACACCCAGGACTGATCTCCTTTGAATGGACTGGTTGGACCTCCTTGCAGTCCAGGGGACTCTCAAAAGTCTTCTGCAACACCACTTTTCAAAAAGCATCAATTCTTTGGCACTCAGCTTTCTTCACAGTCCAACTCTCACATCCATGCATAACCACAGGAAAAACCATAGCCTTGACTAGATGGACCTTTGTTGCCAAAGTAATATCCCTGCTTTTGAATATGCTATCTCGGTTGGTCATAACTTTTCTTCCAAGGAGTAAGCGTCTTTTCATTTCATGGCTGCAGTCACCATCTGCAGTGATTTTGGAGCCCCCCAAAATGAAGTCTGACTGTTTCCCCATCTATTTCCCATGAAGTGATGGGACCAGATGCCATGATCTTCGTTTTCTGAATGTTGAGCTTTGATCCAAGTTTTTCACTCTCCTCTTTCACTTTCATCAAG
>SJYF01000082.1:3755907-3780250 GCA_006410515.1 Procapra przewalskii | reverse complement strand
TGCACACGAGCTGTGCCTCAGCTACGCGTGAGCCCCAGATCTCAGCCTTTCCGACCATGCTTTTCTCAGGATGCCATTGTCCACAGAGGCCTTCAGACTTTCAGTTACAGTATTGACATTCTTTTGTGAACAGCTGTGCCTTCTCTTCTTTCTGCTTCCACTTCAAAGAGCCACTCCACATCCAAACTCTCCATGCCGTTTTACTCTTCCCTGACACACTCTGCTCTCGGCCACTGCCTTACCGGATATGGTCCTCCCTTCTGTGCATGTCATAAACTTTATTTTACCTGTGTTATGTAACAAGCGCTTCTGTAGTTGATTCTGACTATGCTCCCATTGTAAACTTCTTGAGGACAGGAGTGTACCTTAGATACCATGTTATCAGTCATATTTAAAAAGCACAGTTCAGTTCAGTTTAGTTCAGTCACTCAGTCATGTCTGACTCTTTGCGACCCCGTGAATCACAGCACGCTAGGACTCCCTGTCCATCACCAACCCCTAGAGTTCACTCAGACTCAAGTTCATCGAGTCAGTGATGCCATCCAGCCATCTCATCCTCGGTCGTCCCCTTCTCCTCCTGCCCCCAATCCCTCCCAGCATCAGAGTCTTTTCCAGTGAGTCAACTCTTCGCATGAGGTGGCCAAAGCACTGGAGTTTAAGCTTTAGCATCATTCCTTCCAAAAAACACCCAGGACTGATCTCCTTCAGAATGGACTGGTTGGATCTCCTTGCAGTCCAAGAGACTCTTGAGAGTCTTCTCCAAAACAACATTTCAAAAGCATCAATTCTTTGGCACTCAGCTTTCTTCACAGTCCAACTCACATCCATACATGACTACTGGAAAAACCATAGCATTGACTAGATGGACCTTTGTTGCCAAAGTAATGTCTCTGCTTTTCAATGTGGTATCTAGGTTGGTCATAACTTTTCTTCCAAGGAGTAAGCACCTTTTAATTTCATGGCTGCAGTCACCATCTGCAGTGATTTTGGAGCCCCCCCAAGATAAAGTCTGACACTGTTTCCACTGTTTCCCCATCTATTTCCCATGAAGTGATGGGACCAGATGCCATGATCTTCGTTTTCTGAACGTTGAGCTTTAAGCCAACTTTTTCCCTCTCCTCTTTCACTTTCATCAAGAGGCTTTTTAGTTCCTCTTCACTTTCTGCCATAAGGGTGGTGTCATCTGCATAACTGAGCACACAGAATATATGCCAAATATTTGTTATATAATGAGTACAGTTTTAATAACAATCTATTTGATGTCTAGAGTAGATAATTTTTATTCCTAAATAGGCTGCATAAATCTTACAGTAAACATGGTGGAAAGGTGTAGGGGATATGTGTGTATAACAGACACTGGCACTTTCTTTCAAAGCAGTGTGGACGCCTGTCAGAATAAGATGAAGCTTTCCATCTCAGCTTCTTCACCTGGCAACAGTGCTACGTGTCAGTTCATATGACAAGACCTATGTCTTGTGCCCTAAATCTGCATATAGATATTATAGATATATCTTTATCCTTACAGGAAGCGAGCAATAACAAGCTTCAATTCTCTTTTCTTGTTTTGCTGTACCATTTTTTGTCCTGGAATGTTTTAGTATTTGTGCTTCTTTAGTGAAAGCATTTTGCAATTTTTCAAGATGTCACAATTAGTACAGCAAACTACTTTTTCCAACAAAAATAGTAGAAAAATAATGCAGACAGTTCAAGATTTACATACTTGTACATTTAAAAACCCTTGTTTTCGGATGCCACGGGAGCAGTGGTCCACAAATGCCATCTTGCAAGTTGCGTCTGGTGGTAGAAACAGCCCGTGACACTGGGCGAGAGAGGGCGCAGTGGCAGTGAGTGCCATGCAGGCCATGCACACTGAGCTGTGATGACACAAAGCTGGATCTGTGTCAGAGAAGCTGGGAAAGCTCCCCTGAGACAGTGAGGGCATAGAGGTTGGAGCCACAGTGCTCCACGCGTAGTCCCTGGAGCTGAGTCAGCGCCCCCTGGGCTTGTGAGAAATGCATACTCTCAGGCGCCACCCCAGACTTACTGAATGGGACGTGAGTGAGAGCGGGGCCCGGGAATCGCTGTCTCAGCAAGTTACCCAGAGGACTGTCGGGCATGCGAGTTGGAGAAAGCGCCGGTGTAGAGGCCAAGGAAGGGTCTACTGTACTCTTTCAGTTTCTGCCAGAGATTCGAGGGTGATTCCCAAGAGACCAAAGCACTGCCTACTTTCTGGAGCACAGGAAAACTTCCCTGAAATCATGGAGGGCACAGCGTCCATTGCTGGGATGGCAGAGAAGTCGCCGTGCTGGTGTTCCTAAGGAGCCCGAGCGCTCTTCCCGCCTGGAAGGTAGCAGGGACTAGAGGAAGAGGTCGAGAGGCACAGGTGAAAGGTCAAGCAGGAGCTGCTGAGGCGATGTGGCTGGAACACAGGGAAGATGCTGGGGCGCAGGTTACGTACACAGAGCCTGGGAGGCGCTACCGGGGATTTGGGTCTATCTGCTGAGTTGAATAGGAAGCCACCAACTGTTTGCAAATAAATGTCTCGAGGTGGGTGCAGGTGCAGAGGTGAGGTGAGGTTATTTGATTCTACCTGCCCTTCAGAAGACCCTTCTGGCTGCCGTAGTCAAGGATGTGGTGAGACCAGCTACGTCTCTCAGTTGTCTGGCTGAGAGATGCTGGTCACTGGGCCAAGAAGGAATGCAGAAGAAAGATGTCAGGTATCCTCAGAGTCATTTTGGGAAAAAAATTCAAAAGGCCTGAAAACCTAGCCCTGTGAAAACATAACTCCTTCAGTTATTACCATGAAGTTTATACCTTCAAATTTCTACTTGAATTTATGGAATGTTTGTTTCATTAATAAGACTATATGTATGTCAGAAATTAGTGAATATCACTCACCCCTCTGGAACATCGACAGTGAAAAAAAGTAGCCAATATGCAAGTTACTCTCATGACTCCTCAACCTTTCCAGCGGTTAGATATTTTCCCCTCAGGTAAAAAACATATATTAGCTCAAGAGTTTCTCTGAAAATACAAGGCACCAATTTATCAGTCTTGTTGGAGCCCGTTGGTGCAGCCGTTTTGTGCAGGAGCGAAGCCCTCTCGGGAAGGTCATAAACGTTCATTTGAAGTTGCTCAGAGCCCCTGAGTGTGCTCCCAAGATCAGTTTCACAGATCCCAGCCATCAATCCAGCCAGTTGCTCAGTTGATCTGAACACGGTTCAGGAGTCGAGTCAGTAATAAAACTGAGGTTAAGCAGAGCAAATCCATTACTGCCACTGGAGAAAACAAAAACAAAAGCAAAAATCACCACCCTGCAGAGTTTCGTTTCAGCCGCGGGTTTCCTGCCCTAAGGCAGCACACGCGGGCAGCAGGCGGCCGTCGAACCCTCTCGCAGGGAGAGTGCGGGCCAGAGCTGGCTTAACGGGCTTTTACTGAACGTCTGCTGCAGGTAAGACGTGAGTCGGGCTGGCTGGCTTTGAGATAACCGAGCACGTTTCCTGCCTTCGTGTGGCTGGTCGTCTGGGCCCATGTGCGTACATGCTCGGCCGCTCAGTCACGTCTGACTCCTCGTGACTCCATGAAATGTCGCCCACCAGGCTCCTCCATCCATGGGATTCTCCAGGCAGCAATACTGGAGTGGGTCGCCATTTCCTTCTCCAGGGAATCTTCCCGACCCCAGGGATCAAACCCAGATCTCCTGCTTGGCAGGCAGATTCTTTACCCCTGGGCCCCCTAGGAAGCCCAGGCTGGTTAAATGGAGGAACATAAGTGGATGAAAGCAGTGAAGTTGCAGGGGCTGCAAATATCTGTGTACAGGTGTCCATCCTCCCTGGAGCTGGAGATCAGTTCATGAGGAAGGTAATTTTGTGCCGACTCTTACAAGCTGCATATTTGACAGTTGAAGGCAGTGTGAGCTGCGATCCATGCCAGAAAGACTGGGTTAGCATGGCGGACATTTCTGCAGGACCCAGGCCGTCCTTGCCGTCTGGGAGGCTCTCATTTTCCAGTTTTGTGTTGTTTCATGTTGTGTTGCAAGTGCTCAGGGGACATCATTGCTGTCCTCTTGGTCTTCAAAGTTCAGAATTGGTTTTATCTCTATAGTCACATGGGCATGCAGCGGTCATTGCGCTCTTCAATTCGTTGAACGATTCCTTTGCTTTGGCACAGAAAGGACACGGAGCAGAAGAAAACTGACACGGAGAACAGGCACCCGTGGTCACTGGGGCTGCTGTTGCCTGCGAGTGCATTTGCAGGGTGCGTGCACTCCTAAACACAGCACTTGGTTTGAACATGCATTCAGTCCTGTAATTCCATCTTGCAGTGTGTCCAATTTTTTGGAAGCAAAACTTCTCATGCCCGCCTAACTCTATAGCATGCTCTTTGCTTTATAAACAGAATAAGACAAGAAGAAGGTGTATGTTGCAGTGGAAGCATGTCTATATTTCCTACCATGCACGTAAACTGGTAAATTTCGAAGCCATAACTAAAGATTTCACACCAATCATCTTCCAGGAAGGCCCCTCCACTTTCCCCCATGGCAAGGAAAAACAGCCAAGTTTCTCTTGTTCAGTATCTTGAAATGGGCTCCCTTTCGATCCCATGGTATGTAACTCTAATGCTTGTGGAATATTGCTTACCTTGCCAAGCAGTAAAGCATAGCGAGCTGACTGAATGGTGTGGAGGCTTTATGTCAGGAGGGTGACCATTAAATCTCCTCTCTGACTCCCTTTCTTTTCCTTGTAACCTCTTCTTATACCTGAATGTCCCCCAAGAAATAGATTCCTTTTCTTTCCTGACCAGAACTGGTATTGCAAAGACTTTCTTTTTCCAAGTCAATAATTTAAAAGTTTTAGTAAAAGAAAAATCTCTCTGATCCCAGTTTATTCGAGGCAGTTCAGTAAGAAGGAAGAGAGGCGAAGAAAAGAAGAAAGGAAGGAAAGAAAGGGAGAGACTACCATATAGCGAACAAACACCATGAAAACCCTTTCCAGCAGTTGCATCTTCCTATCTGTACCTCCCTTGGGAGGTTTTGGTCAGTTTTGTCAGTGAATAAGGGAAGCTCAGAATGGTTAAGCCAGTTAGTCAAATAGAAAGCTGTTGCTTATAACAGACAGTTTTTAGAAGACAGACAAATGGTAGGTGGGTAGGTAGATAAATAAGTGGATGGAGAGATAGGTGGATGGCTGGATGGGTAGATAGTTAGACGGATGGATGGATGGATAGATGGGTGGAGGGGTGGAAAGAGGGATCAGAGGACTGGAGCAGTGGCAGGAGCCCTGGTCGTGTAGGGAAGCAGCTGCTGCTGGAGATGAAGGGCTGAAGCAGGGATGGGGTGGGAAGAAGTACCACCACCTTCCTCTCCTCCATTTCTACACCATCTTCACAGAAGCACCCAGAAACCATCTAACGATGGGTGTGGTTCCCAGGAGTTCATGTCCTAAGGAACAGAGCAAGGTGCAGAAGGGCTGAAAACGGATCTGGAGTGGGCTGGGGATGGAAGATTACTTGTCCAAGGGCCCACCAAAAGCCCAGCTCTCATCTCAGTACTAGGGACAGAGGAAAGAGCACGGCAGGAAAACGCTGGGCACTCAAGGGGCTGATGGACACAGGCAGGAGAGAGACACGATGGGGAAGAGGCTGGTGAGGGAGAGTTAGAGTCTGTTCCCTGCTGATCCGCCCTGAGAGGCAACACTGGAGCCGGAGGGTTAGGGACGGGGAGCAGAGGTCAGAGAGGGGCCAGCAGTGCCTCCCTCCCCTGAGAAGGCAGTCAAGTCACTCATCCCATCTCACTCTCTGCATCCCCATGGACTACACAGTCCATGGAGTTCTCCAGGCCAGAGTACTGGAGTGGGTTAGCCTTTCCCTTCTCCAGGGGATCTTCCCAACCCAGGGATTGAACCCAGGTCTCCCACGTTGCAGGCAGATTCTTTACCAGCCGAGACACAAGGGAAGCCCAAAAATACTGGAGTGGGCAGCCTTTCCCTTCTCCAGGGGATCTTCCCAACCCAGGGATCGAACCAGGGTATCCCGCATTGCAGGTGGATTCTTTACCAACTGAGCTATCAGGGAAGTCCAGCATTGTCGGAAAGACCCAGTAAGAAGGAGGGACTGAGCCAGGCTGGGAAGGGGTGTCACAGAGGGAAGAGCAGGTGTGGAAGTCAGGAACCTGGCATGGGAGTGTGGCTGGAGAGGACCTACCAGGGTGATGAAATCAGCTTGACTCACAGCTTCCTTCTCTATGTCGCGGCTTCTCCTCTGTTTTGTCTGTGACCAGACGCTGTAGACAGGAAGCAAGAGGCTGAGAGCAGAGAGAGGGAAGCTGGAAAACTCAAAGTGACTCATCCAGCACCATCCAGTGAGGGCCAGTTCTTCTGTTCCAGGTCTGTGAACAGCATGCCTTCCTGTTTATAGGTTGGTTTTTGTTGGGTGTGGTGTGTATCCCTGTTAAAGTCAGCCACGGCCGAGTGCATCAGGTCCCATGATGGGGCATGGTGACCGTGGTGCAGGACACTTTAGGAGGGACCATGGTGTTATTCACAGTTGCCCGGAAGAGACCATGGGGTCAGAGGGCACTTGACGTCACTTATCCTATACCCTGGGCCCTTGAGGTCTTCCAGATCCTTTAAAATAGAGTTTAGCCCTAAACTATAAATACATGTATGGTCTTCTCATGACTAACCACCCTTCACCTCTCACTTGGATATAATGTGTGTGTGTGCGTGTGTGTGTGCATGTACTCCACATGTATATGTGAAGTCACTCAGTCATGTCCGACTCTTTGCGGCCCCGTAGACTGTAGCCCACCAGGCTCCTCCGTCCATGGGATTCTCCAGGCAAGAGTACTGGAGTGGGTTGCCATTTCCTTCTCCAGGGGATCTTCTCCGCCCAGGGACTGAACCCAGGTCTCCTGCACTGCAGGCAGACGCTTTAGCCTCTGTATATGTGCGCACACATATGTGTGTGATGGGATTCCCAGGTGGCTCAGTGGTAAAGAGTGTGCCTGCCAGGACAGGAGACATGGAGACGTGGGTGTAATCCCTGGGTGGGGAAGACCCCTGGAGAGGGAAATGGCAACTTGTTCCAGTTTTCTTGCCTGAAAAATCCCATAGACAGAGGAGCCTTATGGGCTGCAGTCCATGGAGTCACAAAGAGTCGGACATGACTGAGCATGCACGTGTGTATGTATATGTGTACATGTACATATATGTACTTATGTGTCTATATGTGTGCGTGTTTATAGATATACATAAAATAGATACACAGAGATAGCTAGCCATCTCTTTATGTTTGTACATAAATGTCCTTCTCAGCCCTTTTCTCCCCTGATGAAGCACCGTTTGACTGTAAACATTTCACAGCTCAGATCCCCCTCCTCAGTGAAATGTTCCAGGTAAATGCAAGAGGTCCCAACCAGACCCCCGTAGGTGAGCACACAGCACCCAGGTACACAGCTGCTGGTGCTGCCTTGTAGCTCGTCTCTTTACAGGTCAGTGATCCCAGCTGGATCGGGAGCTTCTTATGGCCAAAGGTGCATTGTACTCTTTCAGATCCCTGTCTTAACAGAGGGGGTGGTGGTTGGTAGCTGATTATAGCAAACTGTTTTTAAAGATAACTGATACGTAAATAGGTAGGTATGTAGATACATACCACACACACATACATAGAATGAGCAAGCCTTAGGTCATTACACTCTCGATCCCTTTCTTAACAGAGGGTCTGGTTGGTTGTAGTTGATTATAGCAAGCTGTTTTTAAAGGTAGCTGATAGATACATACCTACATACATGAAATGAGCAAGCCTTAGGGGCTGCAGTGGTAAAGAATCCACCCACCAGCACAGGGGACACGAGGGGCATGGGTTCAGTCCCTGGGTCAGGAAGATCCCCTGGAAGAGGAAATGGCAACCCACTCCTGCATTCTGGCCTGAAGAATTCCGTGGAGAGGGGAGCCTGGAGGGCTACAGGCCATAGGGTCGCAAAGAGTTGGACACGAGTAGGCGATTGAGCACACACACACGTGTGTGTGTGTCTGTGTGTGTACACATGTATGCATGTACATGTGTGCATGTAAATGTGCGCAGCCTACCTTAACCCGAGTTTGCGGGATGGTGCCCTCGACAGAGTACTGAGAGAATATGCCAGGCAGATCACGGGCAGTGGCGTGAACCTGCTCTAATCTGCTTTACTGGAAGAGGCCAGAGAGCTGACGCCGGAGCAGGCTTTGCTGCTGACAATCCCAGGGACGGGGGAGCCTGGTGGGCTGCCGTCTGTGGGGTCGCACATGACTGAAGCGACTCAGCAGCAGCAGCAGCACAGGAGCGGTCATGGGTGCCCAGCTCCCCTCCCGTCCTGTGGCCTTGCTGAGCTGGTCATCTGGGAGGTCCTTGTGATTGCATCTTATCTCTATTTGAGAGTCATAAAGATGAGTAACTAAAATGTGGTTAATAAACCCCATCTGGGTATTTTCTAGGTGAATAAACACACCGATTTTTTCCTACTGTTTTTTCATGTGGAAATGATGAATAGGACTCACAACTCTTGTTTTCATTATAAGTAGAAAAGTAGAAATAATATCAAGTTATGATACTTGAGGTTGTTCTAAAGTGCTTCAGAGACACTCTGAAAGTTTCAAATAATTATAGCTCTAGTTAAAATTTTATGGCTGCCTGTGGACTTTCATGATCAAAGAAAAAGTAAACAGAACACTTTTAGGCTGAAAGATATTCAGACCCTCATGGATTTTCTTTTTGGCCCTCTTTCTATTCTTTAAAAGAGTGATTAATAATTTCACAATATAAAGGCACCCACATTTGGGATTAAGTAATTGAAAGAAATTAATTCCTGAATCCAATCTTTGTGCACCCCAGGCGGGCTGCATAATATATTATCTTAGTGATTAAAAATATGAGCTAGATGTAAGAAGTCTTCAAAAACCATGAGTTACAACTTTAATTCCAATCTGTTTCATATGTTTCAATGCTACATTTTTTCTTTTGCTAAAAAGTTCATTATTAGTACAAGTAGTGACATTTGAGAAAACTACAGATCAGATTTTAGCACTGTAAATATGAACATTCTTATCTTAATAATTCTATTATAGTAATGCATTTGAATAGCGTTGGTTTTTTGAAATAACAAACTGGATATGAGTCAAGTGAAAGCATGTCTTTTCAAACGGCTAAGAAAAAAAGACTGCATACCATATACACACGGACATATATGTGTGCATATGTGCACACACACGTGTTCATGATTATATGTCTTTATACATCGTCGTCGTCGTGAAGTTGCTCAGTTGTGTCCGACTCGTTGCCACCCCATGGACTATAGCCTACCAGGCTCCTCTGTCCGCGGGATTTTCCAGGCAATAGTCCTGGAGTGGATTGCCATTTCCTTCTCCAGGGGATCTTCCCGACCCAGGGATCGAACCCGGGTCTCCCACATTGTAGACAGACGCTTTACTGTCTGAGAAGTCTTTATATATACATGTGTGTAAATGCACACTTATATGCATGTGTGTAACACATAATGAATATAAGCACGTGAAAACAGATTTTATGTATATGTATACTGTGTACATGTATGTACATATGAATATACATCTATATGCATATTTTGCCATTTGCTTTATCACTAAAACGTTTGACATTTTTCATGTTTTATATAAAAATGTTTACATTTGGGGAATCTGAGTGAATAAAGTATAAGAATCTTTTGCACTGTTTTGAAGCTTTTCTATATGTCTATAATCACTTTAAAATCAAAGCATTTTGAAACATCCTTATAAGCGTTGCATTCGACCATGTGTGCTGAAATCATACGTGGAAGATTGATCTGAATATGAACGTTTAACTTCATGCTGAGGAAAATTGTGGCTTTGATACGTATAAATATATCTATGTATTCATTTACTCATATAAACATACAGTGAAAGTGAAGTTGCTCAGTTGTGTCCAACCTTGCGACCCTGTGGACTGTAGCCTGCCAGGCTCCTCTGTCCATGGGATTCTCCAGGCAAGAGGACTGGAGTGGGGGTGCCATTTCCTTCTCCAGGGGGTCTTCCCGACCCAGGGATCGAACCCACATCTCCCACATTGCAGGCAGACGCTTTAACCTCTGAGCCTTCTGATCTGGAGTGGGTCCACTCATTTTTCAATTGAGGTAAAATTCGTAGGACAGAATTAGCCTTTTTAGTTATATAATACAGTGGTATAGAATATATAAAATTTTGCACAACCACAGTGCCTATCAGGTTCTAAACAAGCTTATCACCCCTCCCCTAAAAAAAAAAAACAACACACTCCCATTAAACAGTCTCCCTTGCGCTGCTGGTCAGCACCCATGTCCTTTCTGTCTCGCGTGCTGGCCTGTGCTGGACGGCTCGTGATGCTGGGCTCTTCTGCGCCGCGCTCTGCCTCTGGCTCCTCTCGGGCGGTGAAGCCCGCCTGTGCTGTCGCCGGCCCCTCCGGCTGGACAGCCTTCTGTCGTGTGCGTTGCAGCGCAGTGTTGACCACTCGCCCGCCGGTGGCTGTCTAGAGTGCGTGTTTCCGCCGCCAGTTGTCGTGAACTGCGCTGCTGCGAGCACACGGGCATCGGTTTGAGAACCACTTTTCAATTGCTTGGTGTATCAGCCTAAACATGGAATCGCTGGGTTACATGTAAATTCCACCTTTAACTTCTTAAGAACCTGCCAGACTGTTTTCTTATTCCTGCCTAATGTTACGGGCAGGACTCATGAACTCGTGATGCTGAGACGGTCTCTGATTTTAAGCGGCTGGTTTGAGAAGAGTCCTGAGGAATCGTGCTTAAAGGAACATGGATATTTAGAAGCAGGTGAAGGTAATGAGAAGAAGACAGGCGAAGAGATTGGAGGAGGAAGAGGTCTTGGAGTTTTAAGAGTCGAGGAAGGAGAGGATTTCAAAGACAAGAGAAGAATTGGTCAGAGGGAAGGCAGTAGCTTTAGAAACTGGATTTTTTTTTTAATGTATTCAAATGCTTCTATGAGAGGAACTGGGAGGCACAGGTTTGATCCCTGGGTCAGAAAGGTCCCCAGGACATGGCAAGCCCTGCCAGTATTCTTGCCTGGAGAATCCCATGGACAGAGGAGCCTGGCGGGCTGCAGGCCGTGGGGTCGCAGAGTCGGCCACGGCTGCAGCGACAAAGCGTGAGTGTCGCATGTTCAGTGGCTGCTCAGGGGCGGGGCTCAGGCTGTGGGGCTGCTAAGAGTCAGACACGACTTAGCAACCGAACAGCAACAGTGTTTCACACAGATGCTGCGGTCAGGACCTGGGGAGAGAAGCTGAAGTTCATTGGCAGCTGTACCAGCCCCTCAATAAATTCTTAGTTTTAGTATCAAGAGATTTGAGGCAAAGTAATAAATTAAAGAGAAAAGGGGACAGAGCATTCCACCATTGTTTTTAAAATACACAATAGAGAATAAAGGAAATGAATGGACGGTAGCTAAGGATGAGGGTCTGTGCACAACACAGGTTCTCAAATTTGCGACTGCATTTGCTTTTGAAATCATTTTAAGAGCTCCACACTGCTGCTGCTAAGTCGCTTCCGTCGCGTCCGACTCTGTGCGACCCCATAGACGGCTCCCCGTCCCTGGGATTCACCATGCAAGAACACTGGAGTGGGTTGCCATTTCCTTCTCCAATGCATGAAAGTGAAAAGTGAAAGTGAAGTTGCTCGGTGGTGTCTTGACTCTTAGCGACCCCATGGACTGCAGCCCACCAGGCTTCTGCATCCGTGGGGTTTTCCAGGCAAGAGTACTGGAGTGGGCTGCCACCGCCTTCTCCGAAGAGCCCCATAAGGAAATCGTAATTCCCATCATCATTGCCCTTTATGAGTTTCAGTTTGGCCTATTTTGCGTGGCTTTAGCCCTGGCTCCAAACGGTGCTTGCTGCCCTCTGTCCACTGCCCACCCTCTCCCTGGCCCATCGCATCTTCCTCTCCTGACCTCCCATGGAACAGGAGATAAACATTTCTGCCCTGAGGAGATACAGAAGTCCGCCCTACGCGTTTGAGCAGTGCCCACCTCAGTCCTTGCTAAGGTCTGTTTTTCTGGTCACACTGCACCTCCCCAGCCTCATCATAGGTGTGTGCAAGGATTCATCTCTGAGACTTACCTCTCTCTACTCAACACTCCTTGGAGGTTTTAGGTATTTCTCATACATAGACAAATCTCACTTTGTTTGTTTATTTATATATCCAGCAGGACTTCTCCTCTAAACTCCAGAATTACCTGCCTGCAGATAAGTCTCTTACCTGAGTATCCACTCGACGCTAACAGCTCCATTGTGTCTAACACTGTGGACACCTGGCTTTCCTTCCCAGACCTGCTTCTGCCTCTGTCCTCACTGTCTCAGTTAGGGACTCTCACCCATCCAAGGCTATGTGCTCACACCTGTCTTTAATCTGTGTGCAAATCCACGGACTCATCTTCTAAATACATTCACATCCTAACACTTCTCCTTGTCTACACTGTCCCTGTCCCTGTCCCTGTCCAAGCCACCATCAGCTGTTACCCTGATTAGTGAAGTAGCCTTCTAGCAGGTCACCTTGCTTGGTCATTTTATAGCTTTCTGATCACATATAATCCTATCACCGAGATCTTCCCACATGGCCTCATTGATTGATCAGTTGATTGAGATTTCTCAGTTCTTTATTCTTTTATTGACATACACTAGATGTACAATATTATATGTTACACACATACAACCTCATGATTCATAATTTTAAAGGTTATACTCCACCTGTAGTTATTATAAAATGTTGGCTATGCTCCTGTGCTGTACATACATATCCTTGTATAGCTCATTTTATACATATTAGTTTGTGTCATATAATCCCCTTCCTCTATCTCGCCCCCACCCCTTCTCTCTTTGTTCTCTATCTGTGAGCCTATTTTTTGTTATATTCATTAGTTTGTTGTATTTTTCAAATTTCGTGAGTGATGTCACACAGCATTTGTCTTTATCTGATTATTTTACTGAGCAGAATGCCTTCCAAGTCCATCCATGTTGCTGCAGATGGCAAAGTTCTATCCTTTTTTATGGCTGAGTAACAAAGGTCCATCTAGTCAAGGCTATGGTTTTCCAGTGGTCATGTATGGATGTGAGAGTTGGACTGTGAAGAAAGCTGAGCACCAAAGAATTAATGCTTTTGAACTATGGTGTTGGAGAAGACTCTTGAGAGTCCCTTGGACTACAAGGAGATCCAACCAGTCCATCCTAAAGGAGATCAGTCCTGGGTGTTCACAGGAAGGACTAATGTTGAGGCTGAAACTCCAATACTTTGGCCACCTGATGCAAAGAGCTGACTCATTGGAAAAGACCCTGATGCTGGGAAAGATTGAGGGTGGGAGGAGAAGGGGACAACAGAGGTTGGATGGCATCATTGACTTGATGGACATGGGTTTGGGTAAGCGCCGGGAGTTGGTGATGGACAGGGAGGCCTGACGTGCTGCGGTTCATGGGGTCACAGAGAGTCGGACACGACTGAGTGACTGAACTGAGTATTTATTTATCTTTATCTATTTGTCTTGTTGATGGACATTTAGGTTGCTTCCAAATCTTGGCAGTCTTAAATAATGCTTCTTTGAAGATTGCGGTGCATGTATATTTTCCAGTTAGCGCTCGTGTGTGTGTGTGTGTGTGTGTGTGTGTGTGTGTGTGTGTGTGTTTGGATATATACTCAGAAGTGGAATTGCTGGATCATATGACATTTCTATTTTTAGCTTTTTTGAGAAATTTCCTTATGTCCAAACAACCCTATTTACAATAGCATTTCAGCATTCCCTAATCCCGTTCCCCCTTTATTTTCTTCTGTTTATACCATTAGACAACTGTGATAACATACTTTTTAAATGTTTCCTCTCTCACTTAGAAAGTAAGCTTCAACAGAGCAAACATTATTGTCTAGTTTTTCATTGTTGTGTCTACAAAGCTCAGATAGTGCCCAGTACAAAATAAAGCTTACTTAAAGTATTTTTTAGTATGTATGTATGAACAAATTGCAGTATGTCTAGAATACTTGCAAAGTCTTCTGTCTGATAAATCATATCTACAGTTAAATTAGCACGGTTACTGAGAAATTTGTCATGTATTGTGCATTTAAAATATTTCAGAGCTGGAAGATTCTCAAAAACCAGGAGATCTTTGTATATGAAATATTTTCAGAGTTGAAAGATACCTCCCTAAAAGGGCTGGATTAAAGGATGCCTACTCACAGAGATCCGTGGCCCTCAGCACTATGATTATAAACCTACCTCTAATCCTCTAATGAAATATCCCTGACTTGGTGTCTGTAGTTCAGGGTTGTAATTGCATCTTTGTAACACACAGTGATGTGATAACTGGGCAGGTTGCATAATCCGCCTTGAGCTTAAGCTGTTCGGTGATGATGATAATAGTGAAAAGGACCTCACAAGACTGTGGTGAGAATCAGCTGAGGTCTTGGACATGGTTTATAAAATGTCAAACATGCCACAAATATAAGAAAACATGCTACAAATATAAGGCTAAGAGAAAACACAGAAGTTCACAAGTTTGTCCTATGATTTTCTTACCACCGTATTTTTCTTTACTATCAGATTCACTTAAACTTTGATTAAAGAAACTTCGCATTTTGTTTGAGAGAATCCTTTAGGCACCGTGAAGATATTTCAGTAATATTCAGTTCCAAACACTATTTCCCAGTTCCCTGTATTGTCTTGGCTTTTCAATTAGATCGTTCCCAAATTCTCTAAATACGTCAGACCAGGCTACTCACTTCTTTCTCTGACTACTTCTTTCTCTTCCACTATCTTTAAAAATCAGTCTGGCAAATGCCCAGCAGAAGACTAAAGAAAAGGCATACAGGATTGAATGAAAGCTTTAAGAATGTCAGTGTGGATCTAGGCCTCAGACCTGCCTTGGGACTTTAGTAAACTGAAATCCACACTGGTCAAGCGGGCTTTGTTTCCCCCTTTGTCATTATTGCCCACATCACTCACTCATTACCTGTTACCATCCTCTGTCCACGGCATTTCCCAGGCGAGAATGCTGGAGTGGGTTGCCATTCCTTCCTTCAGGGGATCTTCCTGACCCAGGGACTGAACCCACATCTCCTGCATCAGCAGGCGGATTCTTTACCACTGCACTATCTGGGGATTGCCAGACATATAATTTGAAAACAAAAAAAGGTTTCTCACATCCCAAGCATTCACTCCGAAGATTTGATGGATATACCTTTTTTTGTGTGTTTCTTTCACACCCTTGGTAAAGCCCCATGGGCGGTTTGTTCCTTTGGTACATGCAGTTCAGCACTGAGTTAAAAGAATGTGAAGCCTGTATATATTGTTGCCTGGCTTCTAGCTAGCCTCTGGGCTTGCTGGTTCTTATTAATGATTCATTTCTTTTGACAGGAGCAGCAACATTTCAGGACTTCTTGGGTGGAAGAAAGTTGGCAGAGAGAAAGTCCACAGTGAGTAGTTAAACATTATATGAATTAATACCCCCCATCAATAGTTTAATGGATGAAATGCATTGATTGCTTTGAGAATTATGCTGAGGTCTACAGTAATAAGCAGAAATGTCTGATTTGACATCTTTTGTAAAAAATATGTCTGCAACGTAATCTACCACCAATTACACAACAACCCCACCAAAGGGGTGCTGAGTGGTCCCACTACAGTAGTAACATGTTATAAAAGCTCAAGTTTCAGGACAATTAGCTTCTGGCTGCAGTTTATTACCCCATTTGAGATTTAAAAGAGTTTTTTTTCCATTGCATTCCAACAATGCTTATGTGTCTGGGGCTAACACTTTAAAACAATAATGGAATGGCAAATATCTGTCTGGCTGGAGTTTGCCCAAAAAGAAGCGTGTATTAGAGTTAAAAAAAAAAAAAATCAAGCAGGGCACAGTGGACAAAAACAAACAAAAAAATTAAACCCTACTTCTTTCTCAAACTGACCAAAGTTGTACTGTTTTATGAAGAAAATAAAAATGCCTTTCACTGCTATTTTGTAGAAATTTCAAGAAATACTTTGGAGAATATGAACATCCTTGTTTGTTTAAACCAGTGTCCACATGGTGAAAAAGCAGTCCAGTTGATAATTCATAACCATCCATGTGTTGGGTAAACATCACAAGATGTTTGATCTGAAATATACGACTCTCACATTGAATTGCCTAGTGCGACACAGGACTGGCAATCAGGAATTGTTTTAATGGTGGTGAAGACAGTGGAATTTATTGCGTGCATTCTGTGGCCAGGTACTGTGCTGAGACTTTATGTGCATGATCTAATTCTCTGAAATAACCCTGGAGTTAGGTGCTATTATTTTTGCCATTTTGTAGATGAGAAAATTGAGACGTGGAGGGTCTAATCATCAGAGGGTTCCAGGGCTAATGGTAGTGAGCGCTTTGGAAAACAACGCTCAGAGCTCTAACCACCATGCTACAGCCTGATGATGGGGTGATGACGGTGGTGGGCAGGGCAGTAGACGAAAACGGCAGAAATACCCGGGGAGCCTCTTTGTCAGTCTCCCGTATGGTGTGTTACGTGGCTGTCTCTCCTCTAGCTCTCTCAGCCGTTTCCTTTGCCATCTCGGCTATCCATTTCCCTTATCCCAAGGTCCATTTTGAAACGTCTTGTACTAATCTGTCATTTTCTCCTCCTTCCCCGCACACTCCATGATCTCACACTTCCAGTGGCTATTCGGGAACGAGTTGGGTGCAGTGACTCACTTCTGTGTCCCTACTTCCAGGGAAGAGTGAGGGGGTCTCACCGAGACAGCTTACCTGTAGTCAGCACACCGAGTGGTCCTGTGCAAACTTTCTCAGCGCAGGACTCCGAGACTTCTCAGGTTGGACGTGACCCAGTCTAGGGCACCAGCCAAGAGCAGTGCTGTGTTTTTCTCTCTAAGACAATATCAAACGTGTCCTGATATCATTAAAATCTCAGCCCCTTTTCACCCCTTGGGATGAAGAATGCTTTCTAAGAGTTAAAATATTAATATCCCAAAAAATTACAAAAAGAACCTTTGCACAGATGAAGCAGGTGAGGTGAAGAAGTGATCTGGTAAGTCATCAGCAACCCGGCCATGACCTACAGCTTACAGGGCGCCGTTGGCTGTCCCCTGGTCTCAGCTCAGGCCGGGGTATTTCTAGCCAAGGTGCGCCGCCGTGTAACGCCGAGCCGTAGAGCAGGGCCCTTCGCACAGATGGCGTCCCCTGTCCTTGCTCTCCTGAGGCTCCCTACAGCTCCTGGCACTCTGCCTCTGTGCTCTGGAGGGGCTGAAGAAGGGGCCAGCGCCCCTGTCCATTTCTGCGGTAGCGGCGCCCTGGCTGAGGTCAGCTTTGGTCCTCTTCTTGCAGCGCTCGGTTACGGGGCTCCATCGTCTCAGTGGCGTCAGGGGAGCTGGCCTTTGCGTCTTCTGCCTGGAGTGCACTTCCGCGTCCCATCTCCTTGGAGACACCTCCTCGGTCCTCACGCCGGGCTCCGGTGTCTGCCGTCCTCTGTGGCTCCCCCGCCCCACACCCCGGGTGGACTTGCTGCCTCCTCGTGTTTCGCTAACACTTTGTGCATCTTACTGCTCGACGTGTATTTCTCCTGTATTTCTCCTCTGTGAGGCTGTATTCAGGGGAGACCCCGGCTTGTTCATGCCTTCTTTGTATCTGGAGCACGAAGCAAAGTGTCAGGTCCCTGTAAAGTCTATAGAGACGCCTCGTGTCCTGCACTGAGGTTCTGTGCTGCTGAGTGTGTGCACATCCATTCAGAACCATTACAGTGTCTATATTACATGCACCACACATAGACACTGACCCAAGAGCCATGATGTTGGATTGGTCATTGTTCTGAAACTATTTGGTTATCCATTTTATCATCTGTAAACTCAGAGGAATGGTGTCTACTTAATTTTCATTCATTCCTCAGATCACTTTTATTAATTAGACCAAGATACACTTATCAAATACTTTCCCTGTCCCAGCCGCTGGACTTTGTAAACATAAAATTCCTTATATTTTAGTTAAAACACTACACATTTTAATTAAAAAGACAATAAACTTTGTATAGGCAGTAGAGTTAATTTCACAACTCTGCTTTTATAACCCAGTTTTATGACTCAGTTTTGAATATAATTCAAACCAAGATAACAGCAGTTAGTTTCTGAATCACATTATGCCTCAAAGCATACTCTTTTTATCAATTAAGTAGGAAAAAAATCGTTTCCCTCAGTGACCACAGATCAGAATTTCTAGGTTCCATCTCAGGGTCTGTTTTGTCTTTTCAAATGTCAGAATACTGATTTATGTGTAATATATACATTTAAGCAAATGGAGAAAGTCTTTGGACTGAAAGAAATCTGTTTTGTTCCATAGACATTTACCGAATGACTAGCACGTGCCTAGGGCAGTCACATGTGTCTAGGATAAGAAGGTCTATAAGAGAGGTCTCTGCCTGTGAGAGGTTTATCAATTTAAGGGAGAAACACAGACGTGAACTTGCCAGTGTTGGAAGAAGGGCTCAGATGGAGAACATGCGGGATGGTGAGAACAGCCGGGAAGGAATGTGCTTGGGCTTGGCCGAGGCTGGGATGGAGAGAGGAGGCTTGCATAAACTTTCCTGGCTTCTGGACTTGGTTCTTCGTGTCAGCAGATGGCACTTGGGATGAATCTCAGGACATATCAGTATGCCCCCAGTCAGACAAAATGGAGGAGGAGGGGAGAACATTCTTGGAAAGAGAAGCAGGGTGAGCATGAGCAAATGAATGTGAAATACTCCATTGTTCTTAGGCAACTAGAAATACACCAGCGTGGTGGGAGAGAAAGGGACAAGCCAGCTTCCCGGGTGCCGACAGCCCCAGACTGAGCTTGCGCAGCCCTGTGCTCTCTTGGCTGAGATGCAAGAACAGGAACTTTATCGTGAACCTGCAGGGCAATCCAGGAGGGCCTTGTGCAGTAGGGCAAGTGAATCATTTTCCAAAAAGTACTAGACACTTAAATGTGATGAAAATATTTACTGCCAACAGTGTCCGACTTTATTTTGGGGGCTCGAAAATCACTACAGATGGTGACTGCAGCCATGAAATTAAAAGACGCTTACTCCTTGGAAGGAAAGTCATGACCTACCTAGACAACATATTAAAAAGCAGAGACATTACTCTGCCAACAAAGGTTGGTCTAGTCAAGGTTATGGTTTTTCCAGGGGTCATGTATGGATATGAGACTTGGACTGTGAAGAAGGCTGAGCACTGAAGAATTGATGCTTTTGAAGTGTGGTGTTGGAGAAGACTCTTGAGAGTCCCTTGGACTGCAAGGAGATCCAACCAGTCCATTCTGAAGGAGATCAGCCCTGGGATTTCTTTGGAAGGCATGATGCTAAAGCTGAAACTCCAGTGCTTTGGCCACCTCATGCAAAGAGTTGACTCATTGGAAGACTCTGATGCTGGGGGGGATTGGAGGCAGGAGGAGAAGGGGACGCCCAAGGATGAGATGGCTGGATGGCATCACTGGCTCAATGGACGTGAGTCTGAGTGAACTCCGGGAGATAGTGATGAACAGGGAGGCCTGGCGTGCTATGATTCATGGGGTCGCAAAGAATCGGACACGACTGAGCGACTGAACTGAGGGCGTCTCAGTACTGTTTTCCCTGGGGCTGCACCATTTCATATCCTCAACAAAAGTGTGTGAGGGTCCCTGTGTTTCCATGTCCTTGCCGACACTTGTTGTCTTGTGTTTGCTTGTTTCATTGTTGCTGTTTGATTATAGTCATTCTACAGATTCGAGATAAAATTAGAGCCTTTTTTTACACCATAACACAAAAACCAACTCAAAATGAGTTAAAACACTTAAAAGACCTCAGACTTTAAAACTCCCAGCAGAACACACAGCAGAAAGAGTTCTGAACGCTGGCCTTGACCTTGGTTCATGGACGTGACGCCGAAAGCAGAGGGCACAGCAGCAGAACGGTTGTGGTGCTGCCTCAAACAGAAGAGTCTCTTCACGACAAAGGAAACGAAGGCAGCCTTCAGACTCAGAACAGCTGGTGAGGGTTTAGTTTCCAAAGTACACAAGGGGCTCCTAGAAAGCTATAGCAATAAAAAACCACGCAACCTTTACTTTGCAAAGATTTTTCCCAGGACTGTATTATTCCTTATGTCTGGTCCTCTTTAAGAAAGAAAAAACTTTTGGAAAAGTACATTCATTTGCTGATTTTTAATTTTATTTAATTGGCGTTAGTGTCGGCTGCACGGGGTCCTCGTTGCTGCTTGAGCACGGACTTCCCTTGCGGCAGAGCAGGGGCTCTCGGGCAAACGGGCTGCGGGAGCCGCCGCTCCCGGGCTCGAGCGCGCGGGCTCGACCGTTGTGGTGCCTGGGCTCAGTAGCTCCTCGGCGTCTGGGCTTCCCGGATCAGAGATCCAACCCTGTCTCTGATAATGGCAGGCAGAGCCTCTACCACTGAGCCACCTGGGAAGCCCTCGTCATTTTGTAGGTGAGAAGGGAGGACTAGGAGAGTTATAAGGTGTTTTAGCTCCTAGCGTATATTAGGAACTTGATCTTTGTGATAGGAGTGAACAGGTAGGCTTACTTAAAAGGCAGGCTTCCCGACCTCTGGCCCCGTGGTCCTCTGACTGCAGACTTAACTTCTAGACTTGAGTGGATGCAAGGAGTCGGAGGCCCCCTGCTCGGGTGGTAAAGCGTCTGCCTGCAGCGCAGGTTCAAGCCCTGGGTCGGGAAGATCTCCTGGGGAAGGAAATGGCCACCACTCCAGCCCTCTCGCCTGTAAAATCCCGTGGACGGAGGAGACCAGTAGGCTGCACTCCATGGGGTCACAAGGAGTTGGACACGCCTGAGCGACGGAACTGAGGTTAGGAGTGAAGCTGCAGCACCTGAATCTCTTGATTTTCCAGTACTGTGGATCGCAGTCAGCTTGCGTGTCACGGACTGGTGCATTGGCCTTCGCTGGTTACAATGCAGACCTCCTAGGGCCGTTTCCATTTGGCTGGCTTCAATCTGTGTAGACCGTGTTCCCTGAGACACCCTCTTCTTTCTAGGCTCCCCCTCCTCTCCCTGTGGAAACACAGGCGACTCTCCTGAGAAAGGAACTGCTCGCTTCAGGGGTGTCTCTTGGAGAGCAGGGGCGGGATGAGGCGTCAGCAGGCCAGCGGCAGGTTCAAGTCAGACTTGCTTTAGCCGCTCAGTCGTGTCCGACTCTGTGTGACCCCATGGACTGTAGCCCGCCAGGCTCCTCTGTCCATGGGATTCTCCAGGCAAGAATACTGGGGTGGCTGCCTTTTTCCTCCTCCAGGGGATCATCCCGACCCGGGGATCAAACTCAGGTCTCCTGTGTCCCCTGCACTGGCAGGCGGACTTGTTACTGGAGAGTATATACTCTAAGGATCCCAGGGGGGCCGTCCCTGTGTCAGGAGACAGTGTCCACAGGAAAGCAACAGTGTGCACCAGCGGCTGTCTCTGAAGGGAGGCCTGAGGACTGCAAGATAAAGGCTCTTCCACTGCCAGTTCAGACAAGGCGGAAAACCCGGGCCGTGGCAGGGTGACTTCACACACAGACTTGTTCTGTGAACACACGGAAACCTAACTTCCCAAGGAGGTGCTTTGGGCACCTTACATGAAAGCCCAGTTAACTCAGGGAGAAGCTGATAGTGACTAACAATTCCTCCAAAGGTCTATTTTTAGAAGCAAATCTGGTGAAATCATAATGGTCAGGCAAGAGGAGGACTGGCCCAACGACCTAGTGACCGCTCAGTGGGAAAGCTGAAACCAGCTCTGGAAAATTGCATCAATCTCATGGCCTTTTAAATGGGCACCTTTTAAAAAATACTCATGGCTATCCTAAAAAGTTTCCCTTTCTTTATGAGTAACCACATACTGAGAGCCAGTTTCATTTTGGAAAAAAAAAAAAAAAAGTTCCTCAAATTTCATGGCAGTCCCACCAAAAGCTCTGGTCTTAAAATGTTAATTAGGTCGTTAATTGAATGAGCAATCATGCTCTTCCTTCTGATACATCTCTTGGACCCAGATGCCTGGAGCTTCTCACTCCTTCATTTAATGCCAAGTGAGCCCCTCCATATTTTAAGGTCAGAGCTTTCTGAGAATTGCATTTTATACGCTGCTGCATCTAAATGCTGTAGCAATTGTTTCTGCCCTTGATAGATGCCGCCAAATTTGTTAGCTGCAAAAAAAAAAAAAGGTTTTTTTTGCTTAGATCAAGAAGTTACCACTCACTCTATTGGACTTGTCTCAGTCTTAGCACGCATCTGTGGCTGTAGTTCCAGAACCTCAAGGGGAAGTTCGCCTAATTAAAGGAGATGTAAATCTGGAAAACACATGGGCTGTCAATGAAAACTAATTAACCCAATTATTCATTCAATCGGCGGTTCTACCGTAAGCAGATACTGCATCGTCTGTCCTGAGAGGACCGTGAACAAAACCAGAGATGACCTCAGCTCTTGAAGAGTTTAGGGTCTGGAGTCATTCCGTAAATGCTTGCTCATTTGATTTGACTATAAGCTAATTCAGCATATCCCAGGCACGGATTATTTGGTTGAAAAATAAGGAGAACGGGACAAATGCTTCTGTTGCTATTGTTCAGCTGCTAAGCTCTGTCCGACTCTTTGCGTCCCTGTGATCTGCAGCATGCCTCTGTCTCCCACTATCTCCTGGAATTTTCTTCAGATTCATGTCCATTGAGTCGGTTGTTTCAAATGCAAGAATGACGTCTAAAGCCAATCATTTAGTCAAAGCCAAAGTCATTGGGATGAAACGTTGGTGGGAAGTAAATTATTCAACTGAAATTTCAACTTGGATTCCTCAGACAGCTTGCTAAGCTTCTCTTCTGCCCAGAGCCCCTCCCTGAGGCATAGCTCTCCTCAGGACCTGAGCTTTTGTGCCCACTGAGGAAGCCCCCTGTTCCTGCCCCCCACCCTCAGGGCCGATTAGGGCAACTGGAGCATCTCAGACATCCTGCACTCCCCTCCAGCTGCCTGTGTTCAGCAGGCCCCCACAGCTGTTCACGAGCTTCCCCTCTCCTGCACCGCCTTCTGATACGTGTCTTTCTCACTGACTGTCTGGCCCTCCCACAAGCCCCAGAATCCCGCCTGCTGGAAGATACCTCTGTCTGGGCGTGAAGGCAATGTGCGTGATCGCAGAGCCTGTAGTCTGAAGTATAAAGATTCTTTCAGAGTCTTTATCAGCGTCTGTATTGTTGTGGTCTGTTTTCACAACCAACCTGGCCTTCTAATTCCTCAGCTATCTTCTGCAGTTGCTACAAACTTTGCTCCTGGCTTCTGTGAATGGTGGAGGCCCAGTTACAGATTCTGCTCAGTCTTATCTCTTAACTAATGGGGACTTGAGAAGGGTTAGCAGTAAAGCAGATCATTTCTATGAAATTAAGAGTCTTAGATCCAGCTTGTTCACATTTAATGTCTACATTTCAAAAGTGTTTTCATTTTACCACTTCTGTTTTATGCCCTTTCATCTCATAAACGAGTCAGAGTCAGACTCTCCAGATTTTGCCTAGCTGTCCTTTGTGATCAAAATAGAGAAGTTACTAGCTAAATCATATTTTTCAGGGACTCAGGCAGAAAGGGCCAAGCTCTCAGCGAGAGCTCCACAGATGCTCAGGATGGCGCGCCCAAGTTTACTGGAGCCTGGCCCCTACTGCCCCCTTCCATTATATAAAATGGAAAACTGTTCCTATGGTGCATCAACACTCTGAGTAATGTCTGTGTTGCCTCTGGGCAAGGCTCGCAGGGGACCGTCCTCAAGCCAACTCTGTGTTATTCAAGCCTAGTACCGCTTGACCTGGGACACTTCCCTCTCTATATACTATCCATTCCACGTTACTTCAGATAGGAGTTCCCTATGACAATAAAGAGAACAGCTCTGCACTCCCCTCTGTACTGGATATCACTAGGTTTCAGCTCTACTTTCCGAAAGATATAGCTTTTAGTTCCTCTCAAGGGTTGAGAACATGTGCACAACAGTCCTGAATGGTCAGTGATTAGGTTCCAGCAGAGGCCAGCAAGAAATGTGTCATCAAATGTATATTAAGGTCATTTCAGAATGTGATAACTTTTAGGAGAAAGATAAAGCCAGATAATGAGGCTGAGGGTGAGCCATAGAGAATGTGTGTGTCGAGGTCGGTGGGGGGGCGGTGGTGGAAACTAGCTGGGAGGGCAAGATGAGATAGTTTCTCTGGGGGGGAGATTCGAGTTGAAAGCACATCCAGTGATTGGTGAGCACCCTTTGTGGAAAATTTGGGGGCATGGCATCTGAAGAGATGGCAAATACAAAATCCTGAAGCTAGAAGAGAAGTGGCCAAAAAAAA
>SJYF01000082.1:3719619-3733524 GCA_006410515.1 Procapra przewalskii | reverse complement strand
CCTCGTCCGTTGTGGTTGAGATGGTAAAGAATCCGAGGGTCGATGCAGGAGACCTGGGTTTGATCCCTGGGTTTGATCCCTGGGTTGGGAAGATGCCTTGGAGAAGGAAACGGCAACCCACTCCAGTATTTTTGCCTAGGAAATCCCATGGACAGAGGAGCCTACTGGGCTGCAGTCCATGGGGTCTCAAAGAGTCAGACATGACTGAGTAACCCTTTCGCTTTACTTTGATCCCTCGTAAGAGGACTGCAGTCCGTGGGATCGCAGAGTCGGACATGGCTGAGCAACTAATGCCCTCACAGCAAAGCTCTGTGGAGAGAGAGAGACAGATAGATGCAGATGTGTGCCTGCTTCTGACGCTCTGAAGAACGGCCTCACCCAGTGTGGCTACTTATAATGACCTTGTGTTCCGGAGTTTTGCGAACCTGCCCTTCATCAATCTCCATCACCATATTAATGAGTCTTGGCGGATGAGAAACTCTAATCTCTTGTCAGGAGGGGTGGGCAAAGAGCAGGACCAGCAGAGCTAATTGTGATGCCCCGTCTGTGCCCGGGGGCCGGGATTAGCATCGTCAGCAGGTGGCTGGGGAGGCCGTCTGAACCGGAAGAGTCTTCTCCCTCACCCTCGCCCCCTGCGCCCCTATTCTGCTGGGGATCATTACAGATTTTTTAACTCTAACTGTGGAAACCAATGCAGCTGCTCTTTGTAATTGTTTGTGAAACTGAGTTAAAGGGAGGTTGCTGGGCGCTGCAGGTGCAGCCCTTAGACGCGCGATGCTGTGTAATTGACCTCATTTCCATGTGAATGTCCGCGGCTTACGCGGCGCTCGCAGAGCTCCGCCATGATCATTACACGTACAGTCAATCCAATTAGACAAAGGTTCCCACACTTAGGGAGGGATGGGCCCAACCCACGAGGCTAGGCCTCTCTCAAGGTCTCTAGTTACACGTCTCCAAATAAACAACAGTGGCCTAATTAATAGTATGGCAGGGCCAGAGGGCCACGCCAAGGAGCTACTGATGCGTCTGGAGCCCCGTCCTGGGGAGCCGCTGCACAGAATCCGCCTTTGTCCACACTTTCCGCGGCTTAGAGATGCTCACGGTTGAGGGAGGGAGGTCTGGTAAGGAGCCCCCACCCTGTCGATCATCACCAACTCCAGATGCCCAAGAAGAACCAAAATGCCTAGATGGCCTTATTTTGGTTTATTTTTGCCCCTTTATGATCTTGGAACAGTTAGACAAAAAAATAAATAAATAAAAATAAATAAATAAAGGTGGTTCTCAAAGTTGATGGGATGGTGAGGTTTTCCACAATATTTCCTCAAAGCTGCGGCTAGAGGGCGCCATTGGGGGATGATTTCCCTGGGTGTCCCAGTTTCGTTGGCTACCTGTCCTCAAACTCTGCAGTGCTGCCCAGAAGACATCGTGTGGCTCACATTTTGCCATAACGTGTGTGCCAAGCATGTCGTCCTTTCTCAGATCTGTCGTGAGCTCCTTGAAGGTATCAGTGTATCTCAGAATTCTGTTATGTCCCCAGAGATGGCTAGCCCTGTGCTGGCCACTTCCAGGGAGCCCAGTAAACCCTTGGGGGTCGCTGACGCGGGCTTCCCAGGTGGTGCCAGTGGTGAAGAACCCACCTGCCAATGCAGGAGATGTAAGAGACGTGGGTTCGATCCCTGGGTCGGGAGGATCTCCTGGAGAAGGAAATGGCGACCCACGCCAGTACTCTTGCCTGGGACATTCGAAGGACAGAGGAGCCTGGTGGGCTACAGTCCATGGGGTCGCAGAGTCGGGCACGACTGAAGTGACTTAACACACGGCGAACACAGATAGATGAAAGGACCACTGTTTGTCAAATGATGGCAAGCATCGACGAAGGCTTTGTATATCAGCCTCTACACGGAACACGCCAGTGACTCAATCTCCAAAAATGCAGACTGGTAATGAAGGAAGTTAGGAAAAAGGAAAAAGTAAGGTAATAACCTACAGCCCCTGAAAGAATAAAGCCACATGGTGTCATTGTGCTCGACACTGGACCTGGCCACTGAAATTGTGATAGGTGGACCGACTGCCTCTGCATCACCTGCAGTTTGCCAGAAATCCGGAACCTCAGGCCCACCGCAGGTCTGCTGAGTGAAACCATTTCAGGTGCTTCTTTACACACTTTTGGGTTTGAGTGTGTAGCGGGGCTCGGCGACTGTCAGCCCAGCGCTGAGTGTCCCACGAGAGTACGGAGCTGTCCTGGGTGCTCCCAGCTCGTGCTCATCCTTCTTTTCTCCATCTTCTGCCATCACTCTCTAGATTTTTAAACATGAGACCGTATCTCAGAGCGATCGGCGTGGCTTCCCCGCTCTCTCTCTCTCTCCTTGACTTTCCTGTGTCTGTCCCCTCTTACTGCGGTGTCCGCACTGAGTTCAGGGGTTCCTTCTAGGAAGCATCTCCAAGTCTCCCAGGCTGGCGGGGTGCCAGGTTTCCCCTCGTTTTCACTTTTCGCACTTACTGGATCCTGTAAACACTTATTGACTTGTTGAGATGTCCGCCTGCCCGTTAGACTCAGAGGACGCAATGATTCGCACGCACCGGGCGCGTGAATGGGGCTAGGGAGGGTGAAGCAGGAAGAAAACCCTTTGATCCCACCCTGGGCAGTTGCACGCGCCACGGGCCAATTAGCGCTCTCGGATATTTTGATTGGCTTCAGCACTGTCTCTCATTCTTTCACGGATTCCAACGTTGACTGCAGGAGAAGACGTATAAAGCACAGTCTCTGTCCTCAAGGAAGCTAGACTCTCACAGTGCGAGGCTCCACATTTATTATTTTCTTTTAGCGTTTTGGCAGGCTTTCTTAAAACTAACTGGCTATATATTGAAATTGTTTGTAGAGCTTTAAAGAAAGCACTGGATTTCTAGGGCCCATTCCAGAACAGTTAAAATGGAATCGCTATAGATGAGGCTCAAACACAGGCATTTAAAAAACCTCTCTAGGTGATTCTAAAGTGTGGTTACGGGGGGGAAATCACTCACTGAAAAGATTAGTGGGAGTTAAACTATTGCAGTTAAAATAAGCTCGGGCAGTAGCTTCTGACTGTGTGTCTCACAAAGCAGGCTCAGGAGCAGCCAGACGGACTCTGGACTCCTCACCCCCAGTCTTAACTTGAACAGCATCTATATTAAGGCTCTATGTGCGTTTGATTTCTATGAATGATTTCTTTGAAGAAAGGATTTTGCTGCTGTTGGGGGAAAATGAAAGCCCCAGAAGCACTAATTTAGAGAGCACCCAAAGATGATACAATATAGATTAATTTATCACTTCTTTTTCTGTTGTTTTCCTTTGTCTGTCTCTCTTGATTCAGGATGTTGTCTTCTTAAAAGAAAAGCTGCCCACCACACCACTCCACTCCTGAAAGCTCACTGTTGTTCAACTGCTTCAGTCTTGTCTGACTTTTTGTGACCCCATGGACTGTAGCCTGCCAGGCTCCTCTGTCCATGGGATTCTCCAGGCAAGGATACTGGAGTGGGCAGCCATTCCCTTCTCCAGGGGATCTTCCCCACCCCGGGGTCCAGCCTGTGTCCTCTCCATCAGTGGCGGATTCTTCCCTCCTTCACCACTAGGGAAGCCCCTGAGAGCGTGGAGGAGGGTTAAGTGACCCATTCTCAGGCAGTGGTTTGAGGGAAAAGAATGTGAAAACTGAGCTGATTTCAGACCAACAAAATGAAGGGAAAAAAGGGACTTCCATGGTGATCCAGGAGTTTAGACTCTTCGCTTCCATTGCAGGGGGAAAGGGGTCAACCCCTGGTCAGGAAACTAAGATTCCATGTGCTGCATAGCCCCCCCCCCAATCCAACCAAACAAACAAAAGCACACAATAAAAACAATGAAATGGTTCAGTGTAAAAATAATATTAGACATTAAATAATAATACAGACGCTTACTCCTTGGAAGGAAAGTTATGACCAACCTAGATAGCATACTCAAAAGCAGAGACATTGCTCTGCCAACAAAGGTCCGTTTAGTCAAGGCTATGGTTTTTCCAGTGGTCATGTATGGATGTGAGAGTTGGACTGTGAAGAAAGCTGAGCACCGAAGAATTGATGGTTTTGAACTGTGGTGTTGGAGATGACTCTTGAGAGTCCCTTGGACTGCAAGGAGATCCAACCAGTCCATTCTGAAGGAGATCAGTCCTGGGTGTTCTTTGGAAGGACTGATGCTAAATCTGAAACTCCAGTACTTTGGCCACCTCATGCGAAGAGTTGACTCATTGGAAAAGACTCTGATGCTGGGAGGGATTGGGGGCAGGAGGAGAAGGGGACGACAGAGGATGAGATGGCTGGATGGCATCACCGACTCGATGGACGTGAGTCTGGGTGAACTCTGGGAGTTGGTGATGGACAGGGAGGCCTGGTGTGCTGCAATTCATGGGGTCGCAAAGAGTCGGACACGACTGAGTGACTGAATTGAACTGAATAACACAGGGTAGTTCAAAACCATTCTAGTCTTATTTATTTCTTCTATCAGCAGTTAAACGTCTGTTACATATAGAATGTTAGTGGCTTAGTCGTGTCCAGCTCTTTGTGACCACTGGACTGTAGCCCGCCAGGCTCCTCTGTCCATGGGATTCTCCAGGCAAGAGTACTGGAGTGGGTTGCCATTTCCTTCTCCAGGGCATCTTCCTGACCCAGGGATCGAACCCAGGCCTCCTATATTGCAGGCAGATTCTTTCCTGTCTGAGTCACCAGAGTTGCAGACAATGGGGTCATGAAGAATTGGACATAACTGGGTGACTGAACAACACATATATAAAACATGGCCTTTAAATATAGAGTCTTATGTATAATATTTTATAACTGATATCATATGGTGTACATATGGACTATCTAACATGTAATATGTCGTATATATACACAGTCTGACTATAGTTGACTAGAATGAGGTTTTGTCTGACTGTTAGGAGGTAGTTCCAGGAAGCCCGCTTTTTCCACATTTTTTTCTGATATTTTTTAAAGAAAATTTTTGAGATAGCTGAAGCAAAAATGGCAGTAGTTTCCATCTTCTTATTGATCACTAAAAGGTGATTGTTAAGGATTATCTAGAGGCTTAGAATACTACAATACGTAACAATGAATAACAAAGCCACCAAGAAAGATCCATAGTGGCATAATGCTGGCTTCCCTGATGACTCAGCGGCAAAGAATTTGCCTGCCAGTTCAAGAGATGCGGGTTCGATCCCTGGGTCAGGAAGATCCTCTGGAGGAGGGCCTGGCACCCCGCTCCAGTGTTCTTGCCTGGAGAAGCCATGGACAGAGGGGCCTGGCGGGCCACAGCCCATGTGTGCAGAGTCGGACGTGACTGAGCGATTAAACAACAGCAACAAATAACAAAACAAGAGAAAGAACCAAGAAAGATTCATGTTGGCATAAAACTGTTAAAAAATTAAAATCAGGACAGCCATGTTTATCACCTAATGTGGCAACCGTCCGCTTCCGGCTAAGAGTCTGTAACCTGCAGTTGACCCTCTCCGCCCGTTCTGTCCGTGGGAATCTGTTTCTGCAGGACAAGCCAAGGCAAGTCTAGAGAGATTCCTGTAGAGGAGTGTAGGGCAACCCTAACTCAGGGAAGTCTGAACTCCTGTCAGGCTCTGCAGTGCTTGCCCGGTAGGAACGAGATGGTGAGACAGTGAAAGCTGCATGGTGGGCATTTTCTGCTCCCCATTAACTTGGTATCCTGCTCGTCCCCACTTTAATGCCTCCGAAGGCAGCCCTCATAATGAACTTCAACGGCTGGACACCCATTGTCCTCTGGAAAAATATGTTAAGTCAGAAACTTAAGTATCCTATTAAATTTGATAATTCTTGTAAGGTGACTATTTGCCCATCAAGGCTCAAAGATATCCTGTAGCACTGCCTACAACTTGGGACTTAAGCCACGGTGAGTGTGCGGTCCAATTACTGAAAGTACTAATTACCTTCATAAAATAGTTGGGGTTGCAGGGGAAAAAACCCGAGGGTAGATATAATTTAGTTTCTTTCCGTCGGCCCATGTAAGCCCAACCTGGGAAAATAAAAGCTAGGCAACACGTCTTGGTTGGTCCTGGTATTTCTTTCCTGATCCATAATTGCTAATTCACTTAAGTAAAAACAATATTTGGTCTCACAGGTGCCAACCCAAGTAAGCCGTTGCTTTGCTTGGAGTGGTTGAAAAAATACAATTACATTACATTGGTGAACATTTCTCCTTCTTGAAAGAATGCAGTTAACATTTGGAAAATGACTTGCTGCTGGATAACGTCAGTCTCCTAGATCTAGGGGAAAAAAAAAAACTGAATAATAAGACATGCATTTCTGAAAGCGCTGAACTGTATCCCATAGAGAGGGGCCTGGTCTTGATACAAAAGAATCAGCTTTAATCATAACTTTTGCCTGTTTTAGTTGGAACTTCCTGATGCCTCCGATTGCAATCACCTGTGGATACATCGTGCTTGCTTGTCCACTCCGTGCAAAGAAACATCCACTCTTTTAGGAAACGCATTTCCTCAAACAGTTAGTACTCTTAGGTAGAAGGTATTGTGTCCGCTTTAGCCAATGTCCCTAAAAATCTGCATTTTATAAGTTGCATCAGTTCATTTGATAATTTGATCTGTGGTAAGATTGAGCGGTAACATTGCTATGAGTTCCTGGAAAATAAAGCCATTTTGGAATCAGCATTCATGGAGAGGGGGCCAGCATTTTAAAATAAGAATGTCTAAACAAGTTTACTGGCTCTATTTGTAGACTTGTATATTTATGTCTGTATTAAGACTCTGCATCTCTCATGATGAAAAGAATCAGGGATGGATTATGCATATGAAACGCTCTAAATGCGGTTTGTCATTGTTTAGTTGCTCAGTCGTGTCTGACTCTGTATGACCTCATGGACTGCAGCCCGCCAAGCTCCTCTGTCCATGGGATCTGCAGTCTATGAGATTCTTCAGGCAAGAATATTGGAGTGGGTTGCCAGTCCCTTCTCCAGGGGATCTTCCTGACTCAGGGAGTGAGCCTGGGTCTCCTGCATTGCAGGTGAATTCTTTGCCATCTGAGCCACCAGGGAAGCCCAGTTAACTAGAAGAAAATGGGCATCTTATCCGGGGAATGGCCACATGAACATGCAGATTTTTTTCTAGCCACAGCTATGCTCTCTCATTGCTGGCTCATCTATGTCCAGGTCTGTCTAATCTATGCCAATATTTGTATTAATAGGGAAAAATATATGTACTAGTTTAAGACAAGAAAAACTAATTTCAACTTTATGAGTAAGAGGAAAAGTGGTGAAGTTTTAATTTTTTGTAATCACCTCATTATGTTCAGATAGACAGTGAGAGTTGACCTTCCACAACAAAATCAAGTTCTGAATAAAATCAGAATCATTTACTGCATTAAATAACGCTGTTTAAGGTACATTTCTTCCTTGGCAAAGCTGACACAAATGTTCAAAGTGCACGGGCAAGTTCTCTCTCTCTCTCTTTTTTTTTTTTTTAGCAAAGTATACTTAGAGTGTTACTTAAGCAGGGTTGTCTGGGGAGGATGCCCAGCAAACAGGCGCAAGAAACCTCGTTCCTTAGATTCTACGTTGCAGATCAGGTGTGTGTCCTCTGTTTGTGATCACATGTGTGTGTGATTACTGGTTACTGTGTAAAGATTCACGTTTGACTATTGGACTGAGAGTAAGGCTAGATGAAAACTGACAGCTTAATGCATAGTCAGACACTGGCTCGTGACCGACTTCATCTAGGTATTTATTGCCATGAAGGTGGGGTGGCAAACCTTCTATTGATCTTCTCAAAACGAACTGAGAAGCCTGGTGGGCTGCAGTCCACAGGGTCGCGAAAGCGCTGGACACGACTGAGTGACCGAGCATATTTTAAAATGCAACCAAAGGTCATGAGATTATTTTGTCAGTGAAGCGCCCTCTGTGGATTAATCCTAAGCGCTCAACCTGGGGCATTAAATGTTTTGGTTTTGGTATCCTGGGTTCATCCTGGTGCGCGGCTTGTTCTGTCCACTCGGTTGGCTGCAAGTCTGTAATCCCTCCCCGAGAAGAACAACAGCTGAACCTCATCATGACCTTGTGTTTTGTGTGTCAATTCTTGCATTAGTGACATGACATTTATTTGCTTGGTGAGCTTCTACCTGCAAGGTTAACAGGGTCAGTGCATGTCAAAAGCAGTTATTTTCATTTGAGATTTATTTCCCTATGGATAGCCTTAAGATATTCAAGTTACTAATGAGGGCATTGAAGTTAGAGCTAAGTATATTATTAAGAGAAACATAACTACCTGGAGAATAGCCATGATACATATTTCAGCCACATCAAACCCCTTTTAGGAAGGCAGGAAGTATAAGTGTAGGGGTGTGTGTGCATGTGTGTGTGAGAGAGAGAGAGAGAAATTGGACTCCTGTGTGTATTCATGAACACAAAACCAAAGGTATATACTTTATTTTTTTGATATTTTGGTCTTTCTCTAAGAGAGTTCTGTTGGTTTTTACCCTATTCTAGCACTAACTGTAATCTGTCTAAAATTATAAGATAATTTTATTCTTATCCACCCAGTTTGATCTAAAGAGGTCTGTCTGCGTCAATAGACTGCGACACTCCGAGGTGAAAGTGTCACTTGGGAATATCTCTGTCCCTCGTTTCATCCCTTCACAACCTCCTTCTCTGTCTTTCACAGTTTTGACTCACATCTTGTAAACATTCCAGCTTGAAACACTATGAGGAGTGCTTCTCTAACTTCTGTGCGCCCAGAGAGGAGGTCTCAGTTCTGTGCAGATCCGGACTCAGGAGGTCTGGGGTGGGGTCCTTTCTCAAAAACAAGCTGGTCACACTGATGCTGCTCAGCTGTGGGTCACGCTTGCAGGAGCAAAGGTCTGGAATGTTTCACACTCTGGGCTCCTGATTATCTCAGATCCATTCCTGCCAAGACAATGAAATCATTCATGAAAAAAAAAGTGTAATTGTTTGGGATAAGATGTTAATTCATTAAGTTCGGGTGTTAATATGACTTAAAAATAATTCTACCAAGATTCACATATGATTGTCAGGGTACTTCCCTTCCAAACAATGACCAACTGGTTTTCCAACATGTACACTCTGCTTTTAGAATTGTCCACAGGAACTGGAAGATGAGGATATGCTTGCTCATTCACTCGTGTTACGATTCAACAACAAAGAAGTGTCTAAATACCCTAAGCACTGTAGCAATGACTGTGGGAAGGCGGACGTCCTTACGTGTGCAGGGAGGCCCAAGAGGGCACAAGTTGTAAGCAAACCATTGTTTGAATAAATAAATTAAATAAATAAAAATGTGTGTGCTTTGAGTGTGTCTTTTCTTAAATCAAACGAGAGCCACTGAGGTTTAAATTTGGTATCCAGTCTGAAAATGCAGTTTCTGATCGAAAATGTATGTCTATCAAGTAATGGAACTTATTTTTCTTGAATATCTTATAACTGAATCAGCATGAACTTAGAGCTATGTTAGGAATGGCAATTATGGAATAGGTTCATAGTGCCCCAAAATATCTTCTATAAAGAAATCTATCCATGAGCAGCAGTATAATTATGGTCGAATTAGCTCCATTACTTCTTACTTAGACGTATTTACCTAACAACCTAGGGATTGGGATGTATGCATGTCTGCACACACACATATAATGTCTTATAACAAATGTAATAATACTTAATTGTTCACTGACTATAGTGCTGGTTTATACAAATAAAAGCCTAACCTTCAGGAATTCCTAACCCACACCTCATATATAGCTTAAAGGTGAGTAACCGTATAATTTACTATCTAAATCGAGATACTCTGAGCGTGGAAAGCAGCATTATTAATAGTTACCCTGGGATAAGAAGCGTAAATGGGGACTATTCTGGGGAAACCGGGACAAAGATCGTCTAACAGAAAGGCAGAAGAAAAAAACTAAATACAAACATTCTCTGGTCTTTCAGTTTTTCAGAATTAAGTTCTTAAAACATTGCATTTTTTTCTGAGTATATTTGATAAAGTTCTGTCTATATTTCAGGAAAATGATGCTGTTGGAGAAGTTCCTACTGTTTATCAGTCCTAAGGAGTGAATTTTGTCCCAAATTAGGGGTACTGGGCTTTCTGTAGGCAAAACTGGTATTTTGGAAACAATAAAATGGCTTGATAGGGTTCTGTATTCAGCAATTTATGCTTTTAATTGAGTAGTCTTTTTTTGGAATATGAGTACTGGCCATTATAGGACTTAAAAGAAATAATTTATTTAGGATAAAATCTATAGCTTTCAAAAGTTAGAGGATGCTTCTTAATGATATATGTATATGTGTGTGTGTGTGTGTGTGTGTGTGTGTGTGTGTGTATTTGATGGTTTAAGTAATCTATCTGGAAGACTCATTTGATCAGTGGTTATATTATTTATATTTATGTGTGAATGCTTTTATGAATGCAGGGCATTATTTTATAATTTATAGCTGCGTTTGGCCAGGCGCTCTTGAAAAGGGATGGCATATGGATTCTACAGCTCTTTCATTAAATCTTGAAAAAATTATATTGAAATACATTGAAAGAAAGAAAAAAAGAATAATTCATTTGGGGTTAATAGTTTATTTCTATGGGTATAGAAAGAAAAAAAAAGTTGAGTCTAGTTTTTCCCTGACTCTGGATACACAAAAGAATGAAACCTATATTTTCCATTGAAATTGAAATTCAGATTTCACTTGGAAAGTTGTTTTGCTTTTAGTTCTAAATGCCCTTGCATTTCAAAATCTTTTTTTGATGCTAATTTTTAAGCTAAGTTCCCCCATTATTTGAGTTTTCTGTTTCCAATGGGACTATGGCACTTACACAGGTTATTTTTCACTTCTGTTTTTGAAAACGTGCTGCCCTTATGTGACTTCCTCTATTTGAAACAAGGCAGATTAAATAAATGATTAATTAAAACTGCCAACATATAAGGTGGCTCAGAGGTTAAAGCGTCTGCCTCTGATGCGGGAGGCCTGGGTTTGATCCCTGGGTTGGGAAGATCCCCTGGAGAAGGAAACGGCAACCCACCCCAGGATTCTTGCCTGGAGAATCCCACGGACAGAGGAACCTGGTGGGCTACAGTCCATGGGGTCGCAAAGAGTCGGACACGACTGAGCAACTTTTCACCTTCACTTTCACCAACATATAATCGACATCCAAAAGACTCTGTTGATTGATGAAATTTTGTATTTCTAGTTGAAAACTTTCATTTCAGTCTCTCTAATACTATAATGCTTCCTTCTTTTCACATGTCAACTTAGCCAGACTCTTGGGGTCTCATTATCCTTTATCACTTTTCTTTTTTAATCATTTTAATCCTTCACAGTTTCTTCTGTTCTTTGGAAATACAATTTCCTTTAACAAATGGAGATAATCAATTTCTTTGTCTCATTGTTTATCTCAAATTTTACTTTTCTTTCAACTTTTCTCATGTTCAAAATACTTCACAACGTTTTTTTTAAACAAGAGATTTTTATACAGTGTATAGTACATTTGTATTGGGCACTAATGGGGAGCTTATCCACACTCTATAGATAATGGGCAATTTTCAGTATTGATGCTTCAAAATCCATATCTCATAGAATCTGGTTTTAAAGTTAGTTGAAACAAAATTAATTGAACATAAGAAAACTGTGTGACTAAACCATATTTTTTTGAGAGAACTGAAAAAATATTTGGGGTGGCTATGACCTTACATTTATAGGACTTGGATAAAAAGATATTTGTTCATCAGTAGACTACAAGCATTGTAAATTCTCTGAATTATTAACTTTGTTTCATCTGACCCTTTGAACTCATTTTCAATATTAGATTTTTATTTGAATTTAGTGAGATGATGCAATGGGTTTTCACAATGTTTCTGCTTTTTTGCCCTTTGTAGAGAAACTTACATATCACATATGGTGATGAAATGTGTTTATCTAGGGGAGCCTTAAAGTACTTGAACTAGAAAGTTTTTTTTTTAATATAAAAATTTTTTAAACTGCTACTTTGAATGCATGAACAAAGAAATAGCTCTTAGTATTTTGCCCAAGTTTTTGAGATTTGCCCAGAAACTCCTGGGAGAGAAGACGCTATAAAAGACTGACACTGTGAAAGTCAGACTATAAAAGCTAACCTTATTTGCGTTTATTAGGTCATCTAGGGATTCCTCATCAGCTAGTCTTGAAAGTTGACTAGTTTTATGTGGTTTGACCATTTTCCTTGGAATATGTCCTTCCGTTAACAAGGATTCTATTTTGAAAATGATAGTCTCTCTCTTGAAACCTCTGCATGCAGCTGGTTTAATAGACTTTGTGCATTTTTTTCGGGCGCTGCCCAACCCGGGGCACTTCAGACAGCAGGCAAGGCTGCTCCATCCCCTCCCTCCTCCTCACAGAGCCCTGCAAAGTCACACCTGGCTGCACTCTGATAAGCTTAAAACGGTGTTCACAGTTTCCCGCTCACTGAAATTAGCCTTTGCTGTTTTTCCGTTGTTTTCTTCTACTTGTAATTTTATTTATCTATTCACTTTGGCCGCCTGGGTCTTCACTGCCGCACACAGGCTGCCCTTCAGTTGCGGAGACAGGCTTCTCGTTGCGGTAGCCTCTCTGTTTCGTTTGGTTTTTTCCCTTCCAGGCCTGGGACATCAGTGAGGATGTTTTTCCTTTCTACATCTTGCGCTTGTGCTGTTGCATGAGATGAGACTCTATCATCTTGTCCTTTGCCCTTTATTTTCCCCGGCTACCCGTGTCTTATCATTTTATTTTCCATCCCTTGGTTCTTTCCCTCTTGTCTCTGGCTTACAGTTGCTTAAGGCACGCAGTGTTTATTGTTAAGTTCCGTTATACTTATTATTGACATTTATGACTGAGCACGTTGGGAAAATTTACACTAAATTAAGCACCTCTTATTGATGTTTTCTTCTTTTTAATCCCCCCAAAATAGAGCTCAGCTGTTTTGTATCCATGGTACTCAGCTCTAATCACATCTTCCCGTGATGCTTTGATCTAAGCACATCCACACCGCCGTGGTCAGGAAACTATGGTCTGAGGTCGTCAGATTTCTGCTTCTTTTGGGTTTCTCCATTTACCTTTTCAGTTCAGTTCAGCTCAGTCACTCAGTCATGTCCGAGTCTTGGTGACCCCATGGACTGTATCACAGCCAGGCCTCCCTGTCCATCGCCAACTCCCAGAGTATACCCAAACTCACGTCCATTGAGTCAGTGATGCCATCCAACCATCTCATCTTCTGTCATCCTCTTCTCCTCCCACCCTCAATCTTTCCCAGCATCAGGGTCTTTTCAAATGAGTCAGTTCTTCACATCAGGTGGCCAAAGTATTGGAGTTTCAGATTCAGCATCAGTCCTTCAGATGAATATTCAAGATTGATTTCCTGTAGGATATACTGGTTGGATCTTCTTGCAGGCCAGGGGACTCTCAAGAGTCTTCTCCAACACCACAGTTCAAAAGCATCAATTCTTCGGCGCTCAGCTTTCTTTAGAGTCCAACTCTCACATCCATACTTAACTACTCGAAAAACCATAGTTGTGACTAGATGGACCTTTGTTGGCAAAGTAACATCTCTGCTTTTTAATATGCTGCCGAGGTTGTTTACCTGGGGACAGGCCAATAAAAAGAAAGGTGGGAGGATATTAACACTGCAGTAGTTTTCAGACACTGGCCATCTTGTTCAGTTCAGTTCAGCTCAGTCGCGCAGTCGTGTCTGACTCTTTGCAACCCTATGAATCGCAGCACGCCAGGCCTCCCTGTTCATTACCATCTCCCGGAGTTCACTCAGACTCACATCCATCGAGTCCGTGATGCCATCCAGCCATCTCATCCTCGGTCGTCCCCTTCTCCTCCTGCCCCCAATCCCTCCCAGCATCAGA
>SJYF01000082.1:3705993-3719577 GCA_006410515.1 Procapra przewalskii | reverse complement strand
GGCTTTGGCATAGTCAATAAAGCAGAAATAGATGTTTTTCTGGAACTCTCTTGCTTTTTCCATGATCCAGCGGATGTTGGCTATTTGATCTCTGGTTCCTCTGCC
The DNA here is from genome assembly GCA_006410515.1 of Procapra przewalskii. Lineage (NCBI taxonomy): Eukaryota > Metazoa > Chordata > Mammalia > Artiodactyla > Bovidae > Procapra > Procapra przewalskii. Next base: position 3,719,472 of record SJYF01000082.1, on the reverse strand, counting down.
TTTTCTAAAGCCAGCTTGAACATCTTGTACAGTCCCCCATTTATGGTCAAACAGAGCACAGGTGAGCCAGTCAACCTCAGTTCTGATGTAAAGGTGGAACATGACCCAGACTACTGTTAGGGGAAAATGGTACCAGAGGTTCTTCCCACCTAAGTCGGGGCTCCAGATGTTCTAAGTAGTTCTTGATTTTTAATGTGTGTTCAGATCACCTTGGGATCCGATTAAAATGTCAGTATTGATGGAGGAGTTTTGGGGTGGCTTCTGAGACTCGGTATTTCCATCAAGCTCTCCGGAGATGTTTCTGCTGCTGAGCCGCTGAGCCGACCTCTGCCCCCACACATTTATTGTGATTCTACCAACCTCAGCGCGGATATCTCTCTAGCTTGCGTGAGAGCCAGTGGCAATGTGCTCATGTCTAGGGATTTAAGGATTATAATACCCGGTCGTTTCTGATAGGTACTCAAGGCCGGATGACACTTTGTGCATACAGCCAGGTAATTCTAGCTAAATTTTGTCTGTGAGTGTGGAATGACAACACTGGTTTTTATTCCTGCATGGATTCTCAAGCCTAACACTGTGCATTTTAGACTCTCTCTCTCTAATGCAGGAGACCTGGGTTTGATCCCTCAGTTGGGAAGATTCCCTGGAGAAGGAACTGGCAACCCACTCTAGTATTCTTGCCCAGAGAATCCCATGGACAGTCCATGGGTTTGCAAATGAGGGACATGACTGAGCAACTAACACTTTCATTTTCTTTTCATATGGAGAGAAAAGATTTTACACACACACACACACACACACACACACACATATGGAATGAATTTTGCTGCAAACTGGGGACATATATATATGTGTGTGTGTTTGTATTTTAAAACCATTTTCAAAGTACCTTCTGGGTTCTGGCTCTCTCTTCCCTGGATCAAGTAGATGCCAACATTTCCTCCAAACAAGGCCACAGAGTTGAGAAATTATTCAATATTAACCTAACAAAAATATTTAGAGGAAAAAAAATCTAGTTGTCATGGTGATCATGGGCATCAGAAAGGAGCTATTGAATAGAAGTCTTTTGCAGGAAAGCAGAGAATTTGCTCTGGGGGTTGTGGATGGATATATAAAGCATCAGTATGTGCATCTTCGGAGAGGGCGATGGCACCCCACTCCAGCACTCTTGCCTGGAAAATCCCATGGACAGAGGAGCCTGGCAGGCTGCAGTCCATGGGGTTGCTAGGAATCGGGCACAACTGAGCAACTTCACTTTCACTTTTCACTTTCACGCATTGGAGAAGGAAATGGCAACCCACTCCAGTGTTCTTGCCTGGAGAGTCCCGGGACAGTGAGCTTGGTGGGCTGCCGTCTATGGAGTCACACTGAGTCGGACATGACTTTGCAGCAGCAGCAGATTAGTAAATGATAAAAGAACCTGTGATCCTTAGTTATATGTGTCAATTTGGCTAGTCTGCGGTGCCCCCTTGTTTAGTGAAACCATAGTCTAGATGTTGCTTTGAAGGTATTTTATTCATGATTAGCGTTTATAATCAGTTGACTTTAAGGAAAGGAAACGACCCTGGGTCATATGGGTGGGCCTCATTCAATCAGCTGAATGCCTTCAGAGCAAAAACTCAAGTTTCCCAGAGAAAAGGAATTCTGCCTCAAGAGTACAACATAGAAATCCTGCCTGAGTTTCCAGCCTGCTGAGATGACCTCAGGTTTCAGACTCAAGTCTGCAGTGTCAGTTCTTGCCTTGGATTCTAGCACTCAGCCTGCCCTCCAGATTTGGAGCCTGCCAGCTGCTGTCACTGCACGAACTCCTTAGAAATAACTGTGTACCTGATCTCCTACTGGCTCTGTTTCTCTAGAGCACTCTCACGAATATAGTGCCCACCCCCCTTTAACCTAAGTCTTAGGCTTCCTCTCTCCATTCCCATGTGTGACTGTCTTCCTTAGAATATGTTAGTTGAAATAATAATACTTCATTTCACTAAGGAATGTACCTTGCATCATTCTGCAAGGTACATTATTATGGTTATGGTACATTATTATTATTATGGTACTTATTACTGTGCCTGGATGATTCTTGGTCCCAGCACACCCCAGAGAGGTGGAAGTCCTTAGGGGTATACTCAGGAACTGGAGGAATGAGGAAAGAGGCATGAGAGAAGATAAAATAATAAAAGAATGAAATGATCACATGTTCCGGGATATAGCCAAGTGTTCAGTATCAATCAAAGCCTGCTGACTGTGTGATACAGGGAGGGAGGGATCTGGTGGTGGAACAGGAGGGAGGGTTGACTTGAGGCACAGTGTTGGCACGGTTGGCATCGAGAGACAGGACATTGTAGGGATTCAGACAGTTAAGGCACAGGTAATGGTATGAGTCAACAAAGAGAGGTAAAAATGAGAAGTTACTGATAGAAAGGAAATCCAGACTTATCAGACAATCATGCCTCAGGCCATGCACACCTCGATCTCAAGCACCAGCTGCTTGTACAGAGATGCTCCTCTGTGACTGTGCAGAGAAACTATTTCCTGACAGTTGGGCCTTCCGAGAGGGAGTGTGATTCTAACTTTTCAGAAGGAGGTCAAGAGTCAGCAGCTCCTTCATGGCAACCCAGCAAGGCATGATGTGATGGAAATTAACACCTTAAAATATACAGAGTGTGTGTGTGTGTGTGTGTGTGTGTGTGTGTGTGTGTGTAAAACAGCCCCAACTGGACTTTTTAAAACCTCTGCTTCCTGCCTCGTGTGACTAAGTGTGGTTAATTAAGCCAAGATCACTTTTTCCACTCCGCCCATACTTCATAAAAACCTGTTGTAATTTTTTTTCTTGATTTATTAGCTCTTTTGTATTTTTCTTTTGCAATTTGCAAAAACAATAATGACTTCAAATGAAAGGACTTTCATGCCAATAGGTGACCCGATGATTTACTGATCCTTTTCACACTGTGAGAAGAGAAATCCATTACATGCTGTGGTGGGAGGGGCAGGGAAAGGAGGGCCCCCCAGTGGTGCCCTGTGTTTATAGTGGTGGTTGGGCTTTGGCTCCATCAGAGGTTATGGTGGGGAGGGGTGGTAAGCGATACTCCTTTGTACATATCAGTCATATTCACTGAGGAGAATGAAATATTGATTTGTGGGATCTGTTAAGATATAAGCTTGAGACTTTAGAAGGTACCCAAGTTTCATAATGTGTTATATCTTGCAATTTCAAAAGTACATGTTCTGAATGGTGAAATTCATGCCTGAATCTGGCCCACAAAATAAAGCATGTTAACCAGAAACCTTTTTTCCTTTGGCTTATTTTTGTCCTTTTTTTTCTTTTTTAAATCTATCAGTGAGTCAATCAATTAGCATTTTAGGTAGCCTGCTATGGGGCCAAACTGGTGATGAGGCCTATGGAAGGAACCAGGAACACAGACCTGTTACAGCAACAACAACAACTACAGACCGTGGGAATGATTCCAGCTCTCTTAGGGTCAACCCAGGGGAGTGGCCACCCCTCTAGGATTCTCGCCTGGGAAGTCCCATGGACGGAGGAGCCTGGGGGGCTACAGTCCATGGAATCGCAAAGAGTCGGACGCAGCTGAGTGACTAACGCTTTCACTCCTCTTTCCAACTGCTCCTCCAAGGCTCCTAACTCAATAGCAAGTTACTTTAAAACTAGTGTTAAGCAGATTTAACAAATACACCTGCAATGCAAGAGATCCGGGTTTGATCCCTCTGGAATCAACAAAAGAACTCGGGAAGATCCCCTGGAGAAGGAAATGGCAACCCGCTCCAGTATTCTTGCCTGAAGAGTTCCATGGACAGAGGAGCCTGGCGGGCTGCGCTCCATGGGCCACAAAGACGTGGGCATGACTGAGCCAATAGCACATTTACTCTTTAACGCCTGGGAGAATAAGGAGAGATTGTAGTCTTGGGCAGCTTTTAAGCTTCTCCAGACTAAACCCAGTCCTCACTATGCTCTGCCATGTTACCTACACAGAAATCAGGGCTTTGAGAGACACCCAGTAGCAAAGAAAGTACCAGCGTCTTTTCCCGTTTCCCATTTTTCATGGCAAATAACCCTCTGCTCCATCCCCTGGCACTCTAGCCCATGTGTGGTTACATTCCCAAACTGTGGCAAAAGCAACTGCTGTTTCTTCTAACAGAAAATCTCAGCTCTTAGAGTATTGATTGTTTGGGACTATAAGTTAGTCTCAATCCAATATTCAAAAAAAATTATATATCTGTACAGGTAAAATCCTATTTTTAGATATCAAAATATAATTTTTATTGTCTTATAAATGCCATCCCTCCCTCCCTCCCTGTCCTCTCCTTCTTTCTCCCATACTTTTGTTCTCTCCTCCACCCCTGCTTCTGAAAGTACTAGCCAGCTAGAAACTGCTTACTCAGTGAGAATATTCACTCACCCAGTTTTGACCATCAAGCTGGAGGGAACCTCTGCTGTCAGCCCAAAGCCAAGACCAGGGAAGTCTAGGGTCTCCTGAAGCTCGCACACCTTTCATTGCACGTAGGCCAAGCTACGACTTCAGAAAAAAAAAATCATGTAATCCATGATCATGTGTGCCCCAAGCCATGCAGAGCCCGGGCACGTGGTTGATGTTGAGCTTTGTGTTGGACCCTGAGGCGTAGGTAGAGAATGAACTGCGAGCACAGTGGTGACCTCAGCAGTGACTTCCCAAACTTTTCTCACCAAAACGATATTTGCCATCTGTTGCCAAATAGCATGGCCCTTTGCATTTTAGACATTTTCCCCTAGAAGGGACCCTCATTTCTTAGAGTCAGCAACTCATTGTCTCTTCAATAGCACAGAACTGGCTTTGGAGAATGACAGTTTCCAAGAGAATATCACACTGGCTAAGCAACAATAAATAAAGGCTTCTGCTTGGTGTCTCTGGCTGCACTGAACACGCGAAGACTAAGTAACTGGCCAAAGCTATACCAGAGGAAGAACAAATTACCATAGTGTTTCTCCAAGTTGATGAGAAATTAATGGATCACTGCTGTAATCACTCAGTCACGGAGCTGACTGAACAATTTTCAGCTCAGTTCAGTTCAGTCACTCAGTCGTGTCTGACTCTTTGTGACCCCATGAGCTACAGCACGCCAGGCCTCCCTGTCCATCACCAAATCTCAGAGTTTACTCAAACTCATGTCCATGAGTCAGTGATGCCATCCAACCATCTCATCCTCTGTCATCCCCTTCTCCTCCTGCCTTCAGTTTTTCCCAGCATCAGGGTCTTTGCAAATAAGTCAGCTCTTTGCATCAGGTGGCCAAAGTATTGGAGCTTCAGCTTCAGCATCAGTCCTTCCAATGAATATTCAAGACTGATCTTTAGGATGGACTGGTTGGATCTCCTCGCAGTCCAAAGGACTCTCAAGGGTCTTCTCCAACACCACAGTTCAAAAGCATCAATTATTTGGCACTTAGCTTTCTTTATAGTCCAATACTCTCATCCATGCATGACTACTGGAAAAACCACAGCCTTGACTAGATGAACTTTTGTTGGCAAAGTAATGTCTCTGCTTTTTAATATGCTGTCTAGTTTGGTCATAACTTTCCTTCCANNTAAGCGTCTTCTAATTTCATGGCTGCAGTCACCATCTGCAGTGATTTTGGAGCCCCCCCCAAAATAAAATCTGACACTATTTCCACTGTTTCTCCATCTATTTGTCATGAAGTGATGGGACCAGATGCCATGATCTTTGTTTTCTGAATGTTGAGCTTTAAGCCAACTTTTTCAGTCTCCTCTTTCACTTTCATCCAGAGGCTCTTTAGTTCTTCTTACTTTTTTGCCATAAGGGTGGTGTCATCTGCATATCTGAGGTTATTGATATTTCTCCCAGCAATTTTGATTCCAGCTTATGCTTCTTCCAGCCCAGTGTCTCTCAATTTGAATTCCATTTGAATTCCAGTGGAACATTTTCAGATGGCACTATTAAGGCAGGTGTCATAAATATGAAGGAGAATTTGACTCCGGAGTCCTTATTCCAGAAATGGGGTAGCAGTTTTCTCAGTCGCTTACTGGGCCACTCAGTTCTTGCTAGCAGCCTCTAAGTCATGCCAGGGCTCCAATATAAACACTATTTTGAGTTCAGAAATGCCTTAGGGTTTCTTGACCAGGATAATCGGAGGGTCTTTGAAAGCGTGAGCTCCGGTCAGGACCACTTCTTTCTTCATTATATCTGAGTGTGAACAATGAGCAAAAAAGTGTACAACCTTTACTCTTCTGCAGGAGATTATCTCCTTCCATGAAGACTAGGCTAACCACCCTTTATAATCTGTTTCAAGAGAAAATATAAATATATAGAACATTTTTTTTCTTTTCTATCTTGAAACACAGTGTATAAATACTTGCAAAATTACCCTGGGCATTATGGAGGTAGGGTGTCTTGATTTCAGAAGTTGCAAATCACAGGGTTGAAATGATGGACTATGTTAGTTAATTTGGGGGTGTTGTTACTGATGATTTCCTATGTCAGAGGTTTAAGAAATACAAAGACTGAGGGGATAGGTACTGTTATTATAAGAGGTGGTGGTTTGTGATGGGATCCCAGACCTGGGTGTGGTTTTTCTAGAACTACCTCCAGACGGGACTAAGGTGCCAGGCTGAAACCAGCATCAGAACGAGCCCGGCAGTGTAGACAAAGCAGAATAGCTCAGTGTTTGCGTTTTCAGTGACTCTTGGCTACCTTCCTTCTCCGTTTCCTTCCTTTCCTTCTTAACCTACCAGATCCCTGAGTTTCTCCACCAGAAGAGCCTTTGAATTCTTCCTGCCAGAGACAAAAATATTGTTGGTAGCAAAGAAATGAACAAACAGAAACAAAAACAACACAAAACTGGGGGGAAAAAAGCAAATATCTCCTGTGTGATTGCCTTGTACCGATTTTAGTTACTTTACATATGTAAATTCACTCAATTTTCCTGAAAACATCAGAGGTTGGCATTTCAACTGAAACAGAGAAATTAGTTGATGAGTCCAAGTCACACAGTGGCTAAAAAGTGGAACTGGGCTTCAAATCCAAGTCTGTTTACTTAGACTGTCTACCTTTCTACAAAGTTATACCTGTGTGTAGTGGAAATGTAATTTTCTAAATTCTACTTAGAGAATGTACAGTTTTCATAAACCCCAGTTCATTGCTTCATTGTCCCACCTCTTTCTAAAACAAGTAATTTTGAAGTTGCTCAAGGAACAAGAAGAAAAAGATTTTGAAATGATCTTTTTTTTAAAGTCTTAAAATTAAGCTCTTGAGGTGGGGTGGGAAGGAATGGATCAAAGTCTATATCAATGAGAAATCTTAACTGTTTCCTATACTAAGGGTGATAATGATAACAATCATAAAGACTAATATTGGAATGATCACTGTATGCCAAAATCATGCCGTATTCTCCATAAGCATTGTCGCATTTAATCCTCACAATGGTTTTATAAAGTTCAGTTCAGTTTAGTTCACTTGCTCAGTCATGTCTGACTCTCTTCGACCCCATGAATCGCAGCACACCAGTCCTCCCTGTCCATCACTAACTCCTGGAGTTCACTCAAACTCACATCCATCGAGTCAGTGATGCCATCCAGCCATCTCATCCTCTGTCGTCCCCTCTCCTTCTGCCCCCAGTCCCTCCCAGCATCAGAGTCTTTTCCAGTGAGTCAACTCTTCGCATGAGGTGGCCAAAGTACTGGAGTTTCAGCTTCAGCATCATTCCCTCCAAAGAACACTCAGGGCTGATCTCCTTCAGAATGGACTGGTGGGATCTCCCTGCAGTCCAAGGGACTCTCAGGAGTCTTCTCCAACACCACAGTTCAAAAGCATCAATTCTTTATAAAGTTCAGTTCAGTTCAGTTCAGTTGCTCAGTCGTGTCCGACTCTTTTTGACCCCATGAATCACAGCACGCCAGGCCTCCCTGTCCGTCACCAACTCCCGCAGTTCACTCAGACTCACGTCCATCGAGTCAGTGATGCCATCCAGCCATCTCATCCTCTGTCGTCCCCTTCTCCTCCTGGCCCCAATCCCTCCCAGCATCAGAGTCTTTTCCAGTGAGTCAACTCTTCGCACGAGGTGGCCAAATTACTGGAGTTTCAGCTTTAGCATCATTCCTTCCAAAGAAATCCCAGGGCTGATCTCCTTCAGAATGGACTGGTGGGATCTCCCTGCAGTCCAAGGGAGTCTCAAGAGTCTTCTCCAACACCACAATTCAAAGCATCAGTTCTTTGGTGCTCAGTCTTCTTCATAGTCCAACTCTCACATCTACACATGACCACAGGAAAAACCATAGCCTTGACTAGACGGACCTTAGTCGGCAAAGTAATGTCTCTCCTTTTGAATATATTATCTAGGTTGGTCATAACTTTTCTTCCAAGGAGTAAGCATCTTTTAATTTCATGGCTGCAATCACCATCTGCAATGATTTTGGAGACCCCCCAAAATAAAATCTGCCACTGTTTCCACTGTTTCCCCATCTATTTGCCATGAAGTGATGGGACAAGATGCCATGATCTTTGTTTTCTGAATGTTGAGCTTTATGCTAACTTTTTCACTCTCCACTTATCTGCCATTAATTACATAATTAGTTAAGAGAGATCAGTTAATTTATCCGTGGGCAAAGAGGCACATAGGTTTATCTGAATCCATGTTTTCCCCCTTTAGCACCATGTGCTGGATTATGCCCTTTACATTTGAATAAAAATAATAAAGTGATGCTTGATTTATCAGTGGCTTCTAACTTCAGAGAGATCTCCATGGACAAGTGATCATTTCTGTTTATTTTGGCACTGCCATCAAAATCAGCAGAGGCACTCACCTGCTCTGGCTCTGAAGGATTCTGGGTCTAACTTAACAAAATACATGTTAACAGGAAATCGGCAGTTGGACTTGAAATGAATTGATTCCTCTTAGCCTGTTCTTTTGGCTGCCGTTTTAGTATATTAGGTAGACTGTGTCTGTGGTTTGGGGTTTGTTTTTTGTTTTTTACTTTTTGTATACTGATGTCTCTATTATTGATACAGAGAAAATGCATTGGGAGGAGAATGAGGCCATATTAGTGAGAAAGTCAGTCAGTTCAGTCACTCAGTCATGTCTGAGTCTTTGCAACCCCACGGACTGCATCACACCAGGCTTCCCTGTCCATCACCAACTCCCAGAGCTTACTCAAACTCATGTCCATCAAGTTGGTGATGCTATCCAACCATCTCATCCTCTGTCATCCCGTTCTCTTCCTCCCTTCAATCTTTCCAAGTATTAGGGTCTTTTCTAATGAGCCAGCCCTTCACGTCAGATGGCCAAAGTATTGGACTTTCAGCATCAGTCCTTCCAATGAATATTCAGGGTTGATATCCTTTCAGCTCAGTTCAGTCTCTCAGTCATGTCTGATTCTTTGTGACCCCCGTGGACAGGAGCATGCCATGCTTCCCTGTCCTTCACCAACTCCCAGAGCTTGCTCAAACTAATGTCCCTATCAAGTCGGTGATGCCGTCCAACCATCTCATCCCCTGTGGTCCACTTCTCCTGCTTTTACTTTCCCAGCAGCAGGGTCTTTTCCAATGAGTCAGTTCTTTACATCAGGTGGCTAAAGTACTAGAGTTTCAGCTTCAGCATCAGTCCTTTCAATGGATATTCAGGACTGATTTCCTTTAGGATGGACTGGTTAGATCTCCTTGCAGTCCAAGGGACTCTCAAGAGTCTTCTCCAGCACCACAGTTCAAAAGCATCAGTTCTTCAACGCTCAGCTTTCTTTATAGTCCAACTCTCACATCCATACATGACTATTGCAAAACCCATAGCTTTGACTAGATGGCCCTTTGTTGGCAAAGTAATGTCTCTGCTTTTTAATATGCTGTCTAGTTTGGTCATAGCTTTTCTTCCAAGGAGCAAGTGAGGAAATAGAGATGAGTAAAGACAATGGTTGGTGCAATGTCTATTGACAGAAGGATTTCTGCACTTATCTCCAGGGGTGAAATAAGAGAACATAAATCAGTGCACTCAAAGTATAGAATTTTAAACTAAGAAGTGGAAGGCAGAAGAGAAAGGACTTTCTTAAGATCTGCTATGTTATACCTGCTTCCTTGTCATCTAGTTGATAAATCATGTCTGACTCTTGTGACGCCATGAACGGTAGCCTGCCAGACTCCTCTGTCCATGGGATTTCCAAGGCCAGATTACTGCAGTGGGCTGCCATTTCCTCCTCCAGGGGGTCTTCCTGACCCAGGGATGGAACCCACCTCTCCTGCATTTTCAGGTGGATTCTTTACCACTGAGCCCCCAGGAAAGCCCGATTTGTACTTTAAATATATGCTTTTACTATGTTGACATCATTTTACTTGCTTTATAGTCCCTAACATTGCTGGTCAAGTCTAAGTAACTTGCCTAGTGTCACATTTTTAGTAAGTGGAATATCTCAAACTCAGAGGCATGATCTTTCCAACTCTAAAACTCACGATCTGTATGCATGCATGCGTGATAAGTTGCCTCAGTCCTGTCTGATTCTTTGTGACCCTTTGGACCATAGCCCACCAGACTCCTCTGTCCATGGGATTCTCCAGGCAAGAAAACCGGCGGGGGTTGCCATGCCCTCCTCCAGGAGATTTTCCCGACCCAGGGATCAAACTCGTGTCTCTTACGTCTGCTGCACTGGCAGGCAGTTTCTTTACCACTAACGCCACCTGGACACATGCATATCTGTGGTTGATTCATGTTGATGTATGGCAAAAAGCATCACAATATTTTTAAGTGATTATCCTCCAGTTAAATAAATAAATTATATATGTACATATATATATTTGTTATTCAAATGTATTCTATCCATTCCATGAAAGAGATAACTCAAATTACAAAAAAAAAAAGAAAAAAAAACACCTCACGATCTAGTTAATATGCTCTGTTGCCCACTGTGTTTCAGCAAAGATTGTAAAGTTTATTTTATATGCAACAGTCTGAATTTAAAGTGTTGCTTTGGGGATGAAATTGCCTGTTTCCAGAAAAAAAAATGGAATAAGATGGTCCATCTATTTGGGAAATTTAAGTGCTCATTTGTTGAGGGCATGGGGTTGTTAAAAATGGCTTCCAGAAAGAATCTTCAGATCTAGGAATTTGGTTCTGATTCAAAATCTAGTGGGCTTCTCTGATGGCTCAGATGGTGAAGAATCTGCCTGCAAAGCAGGAGACTTGGATTTTACCCCTGGGTCAGGAAGATCCCCTGGAGAAGGGAATGGCAACCCACTCCAGTATTCTTGCCTGGAGAATTCCATGGACAGAGGAGCCTAGTGGGCTACCATCCATGGTCTCACAAAGAGTCGGATACGACTGAACGATTAATGCGCACAGAAATCTAGTGCTGAGGCTGGAAAGAGTGGTGGTTTAAACAGCAGAAGTTTCTTCTTCTCTTAAAAGAAGGCAGTGTGAAGGTAGGAGTTCTAGAGATCAGACCGTAGCCTTCTTCAGAGGCCAGGCTCCTCTCCTTTCATCCCCCTGCTCCATTCACCTCTGTTTCTTAAAGCACAAGGCTTCCGTACTTGTTTTCAACTCACACGCCAAGGTGACTGGAGTCCTAGCCCCCCGTTCTTTACTCTAGACCAGAAAGAGAAGGAAGCTTGAGAAGGGTGAAAGGGCAGCTGCCAATTGCCCATCCCTCCACTTCCAGGGCTTTCTCAAAAGCCTCAAACACAAATTCCAAATTACGTCTTACTGGCTACCCTTAGCAACAAGGGACTTTGCAAATACAGTCTCTGGCTGGGCACCTTGCCACACAGATTACATTCGGGGTTCTATTACTCAGAAAGAAGGGGATAATGGCTATTGGATAAGCCGCTTGGAGCATTGGCCTCACCACAATTAGCTAATCAGGCACTTGTTCCCAGCGGCAGGACTTCCAATATAGGTCCATTAAAATAACATCCTCCTTGCCATGTGTGGTCTGGGATCATTAACAAAGAATTGGATCAGTTGCCCACTCCAGGGAGAAGCCATGGAACAGTAGGATTTGGACTGTGTGTATTTGAAATCATGCCGTCTGAGGACTGTCACCATGGGTTGGGAGAAGGAATGACTCACAGACGTTAGCAGAGATTAGTCATTACCCTTCTCAATCTGCAAAAACCATGTCGGGATCAAGCAGGAGAGACAGCTATGGGGAGCTGCCTTCCCCACTGGCTCCAAACCAGAGAGACTCCCCACGCAGGCATCCTTCGAGCTTGTTTCTAAGCGTTGTCTTTTAAAATATTTATTTTATAATGGGCAAGTTATCATGTATTCAAGGGACTCGAAGGAACCCAGGGTCATTTTTTAGTGCAGGCAGGACCACGTCCATAACTCTTCCCCAGGCAGCTTTTCAAGGTAGGTGTTCAGTCAGTCGCCCTCCAAACTCCAAGAGTTCGGACTTATTAAACGATTTAAGAGTTTGATCCATCTACGCTGGAGTTGGTTTTAACAGGCCCAGAGCCTTCTGTCTTTCTGGTCTGCGACGCCTACTTCCTTCCACGGCTGTGACGGTCTAGCCAGGGGCAGAGGCGTGGCTTGACGCTCCATCCGCGCAACTCTCGTCCAATCAGCCATGTCATGGTGGAATTTTTATTGGTCATAAACTGTTTTACTGGCTAGATTAATGTGATTGAAAGCATCACACCCAGTAAATACCGTCTGCTATTTGCTTTAGCAATGCCTGCGGAAAAGGGCAGCTTGGGACTGGGGGCCGCGGGCGAGGACCGGGCCGCTCGGAGGGAGGTCGGCGCGCAGGGCTCGTCCCGGGCCTGTGCAGCGCGCCCCGCTCACTGACTGTCGAAGCTCTCTGCAGCGCGGCTGCTGACTTTTGACCAGAGGCTCCCTTCCAGCACGAGGAAAATCTGCCTAGAGAGAGAAAGAGAGAAAGCGCATTAGGGGGGGAAATAAATGGCAGCCGTGTGTCTGGCGCGCTCGGTTTTATTGCCCGAGAAGCCTCGGCTCGAGCCCGCCCCGCGGGGTCGGCCCGCGGGTGTGTGTGGTGGCGGTTTACGGAGCATGGTTCACATCAGCGTGGACGAACATACCGACCACCAGGGGGACTCTCAGTCAAAGCCTGTTTGATGGCCAGTGCCCCCGCCCAAACCCCTCTCGCCGGCCACAGATGAGTGTGCGTCTGTCGCTGAGTTGGGACCCCATGGGCTGCAGCACGCCGGGCTTCCCCGTCTGTTGCTGTCTCCCGGAGTTTACTCAGAGAATGACTGGGGTGTTTGTAAAAGCAGCACCCTCGGAAATCTGTTTCACTGAAAGCCACTCTCTGCAACAGGTCTTGAAAGGAGGTGTGGGCCCCGGGAGCCCGTGGCCCCCATCTGCTTTCTCCCCTCTGACCCTTGGTTGTTTGGCTATGTGGTCATGACCCTGTACCGGGTGGGGTAGATGGTCTGTAAAGATGTTGATGCAGCCTCGCCCTCAGGCCTCCCAGCAGCGCCTGAAGCCCTCTTGCTCCTTCCTTCCTGGAAGAAAAGCCAGAACTTCACTTCCAAAAAAAA
>SJYF01000082.1:3693227-3705979 GCA_006410515.1 Procapra przewalskii | reverse complement strand
AAAAAAAACTAGAAAAGAGAAACACAAACAGCAAATGTGCCAGATTGCTAAGGGGATCGAGGATCGAAATACAACCTCGAAAGTCACATGGGCAGAGAAAACCCCAAATTTTGCCTAAACCCAACCTGGAATATTTGTCTGCCTGGCTTCCTTTTGTCTCGGGCCAGCGTTTCACCGTTAGGTGGCTTGGAGTCCTCATGCTGGCAGAGGCTGGGTTCAGAGGCAGCTGGAGGGGCTCTCTTTTTAGATTTGGTTCCTCCGGTGGGTGGTGTTGGCATGGCAGTTGAGTCCCTCTGGTGCCAAGTCCCAAGAGCCAGATGACTTTCCTGGGCTGGAGTCCTGTGTATCAGAGTCTGGGTGTTTGACTCAGGAAGGGAAGGGAACTCGCTGTGGAAAAAGTGGGGAGGAAGCGAAAGGAGTTACTATGTTAAAGCGAAAGAAAAAGAAGTCACTAACCATGTGAAAAAGAAGTCACGAACGACGTAAGGAAAAGAAAGGAAGGCGACCTACAGCATAAGAAGACTGAAAGGAGTGAGAAAACGACGAGATGGAAAAGGCAAAGTTGCCTGGAAACAGGTTTGACAACCAAAGCCATCTCTGACTTGTTTTCGTGAAGCTGATTTCCCTGTGAAACGGTTCTCAGATGCGCGGCTCACGGTTTCCCTTGCGACCGTCCACGGTCACGACCACCCCTCCCCTAGCACCAGAAAGGCCGTGGGCACGCGGCTTGGGCTTGTAAACAGGAAGTGCCCTCCAACCGTAATGTGAGTTTCCAGTGTATTGATAGAGAGGGAAAAAGGCCTTGATGAATCACAGAAACAGTTTTTTACATGAAACACCATCCAGCTCCCGACCAGCCAGTGGCTCTAATCTCAGCCGAATGTGCAGTGTTTATTTTTCCAAGAATGGGGCCTTCTGTGACTCACGGTACTCAGATGCTACTTACTAATGGACCCTTGTACAAGTCAAGAATGTGACACACGGCGAGACACGCAGCTTAATAATCACAAACAACAGCGCAGCTAATGGGGGGTGAAGCTTCGGTGACATGTGTCATACCAAAGAGCCGACTCCTCCTGTTCCCTGAGGCCACAGATGAAGGGTCTCTGGATCGTGTAATGATGATAAAATATTGCCATCTGTTGGCATCCTGTGTAAGCAGGCTCCAACATACAGAACAGTGATATTTTTCCAGGCTGCCTCTCACATTTCTCCAAGGAAAGGTTGTGCAAAAAGCCTTGGGAAAGAGCAGAACATGGCAGCCTGACCTTATGGGGAGAGAAACATAATGACTTTCTAAAAAAGTTCAAACTGGAAGAGAGCAGACTGCAGCATGCTGGTCTGATCATCTCTTATCTCCAGGTGTGGTGGTAGCTAAACCCATGAAAGGTCGCTGACCCCCGCTGGACGGCTTGTAGGGCTTTGTTTCAGATGTGTGGTTGAATGATCTTAGGGGACATGCATTCCACTTCACAGAGAGTTCAGAGAGTTTTTCATTGAGGAGGACCTTTATTTATTGCTGGACAGCTAACAGCAAGGATGTTGATCTGTATAAATCACACATTTTATGGGTGAAATGGTAAATTATAGTAAAATATCCTTCGCTTTACTACTTACCCATAAATGCTGAATAAACCTGACAAAATCATATCAGCTTGTTTCTCTGAACTTGAAAATTATAGAAGAAAATTGTCTTATTGCAGAAACTGCAGACCAGTGTAATAATAGTGAGATGCTTCGGAAGTCTAGAGAGGTGTTTAAACCAGACCCAAGAACCTGGAACTTGGTGTGTCTATTTGGAGACATCAATGCACTGAATTAAAACAGATCTCTCCATAAAGCCAGGCTCCTTGAAAGGCAGCAAATTCAGAAGGTGAGGAATAATAAATACAACTTTCAGTACAAAGGCATGTCAATATTTGTCTGGGTGTTGGCTGAAGCAAACAAACAGAACAAAAACTCCTCTTGCAAAAACCACAGCAGAAATCCTAAGAATTTCACAGATGTGAAGTCAAAATTTATACTATTTTCATATTTCAGAAGTCCCCTACCAGAACATTTACAGAAGAGCTGTTATGAGAGCCAGTGTCCACTGGTACAGTAGCGCTGAAGTGTGTGGCCCAGAAGTGAACCAGAATGTTCTAGAATAATTTTCCTATATACTGGCCCATGAGAAGGTCCAACTGAGAGAGGCAGAGTCATCTACATCCCACTAAAGAGCTCTCAGTATCACATTGTGAAATGCAAAGAAATGAAAACAAAACTCCATGATCAATGTAAAAGTATGGCTCAGACTTTAACAGAATCAGTGCTGCATATTTCTCAGATTCAAGAATCAGAAGTTCAAAGATGCAACTGAAAATCTAAAAGTAGGCACATTGTCATGAATAAGGAACACCAAAGACAAATGTAAGGCTTCATTCCAATCTGAGTGAAAAGAAAGCTGTCCAAGGATGAACAACAGTTAAAAGTCACATAAGATGTAGTCAGAGTTCCAAAGTCTGATTCACTTCATGTCTCCAGATTTCACCTGCCTCAAATAGAAGGGACACTTCAAATGAAAACTTAGGTTACTTTCTCAGAGAAGGCAATGGCAGCCCATTCCAGTACTCTTGCCTGGACAATCCCATGGACAGAGGAGCCTGGTGGGCTGCAGTCCATGGGGTCACTAAGAGTTGGACATGGCTGAGCGACTTCACGTTCACTTTTCACTTCCATGCATTGGAGAAGGAAATGCCAACCCTCTCCAGTGTTTCTTGCCTGGAGAATCCCGGGGACGGCGGAGCCTGGTGGGCTGCCATCTATGGGGTTGCCCAGAGTCAGACACGACTGAGGCGACTTAGCAGCAGCAGCAGCAGCAGCAGGTTACTTTCCTGCTATTTAAAAGAGAGTTAAAGTTGAACATGACTTAAAAGAGAAGCGGACAGGACTGAGCCCCTGAGCACACAGTGTGTGACATGTGTAATGATGTGTACATGCGTCCTTTCTTTCCCTTGTTGATTTAGTGAGGATTTGAAAACTGGAAAAGTGAAGGAATATCAACAGCTGATGGAAATAAATTTTAAAACACCTTTCTAGAATTAGGATACATTGATGGCATTGCACTAGGCCAAAACCTCCATCACTCTACACTCTTTTCTTCGGTGATATGCACTGTTATGCTATAGGAAACTTGCAAAGATTTGTCTACAGCATCAAGGTCTGTAGGCTATAGGTCGGAGCCTTCCCATCACTGCCAGAAGAAACGTGACAGAGCTGTATGTGTGTGGACTCCATTGCTGCTCACATAACACTGTCCGTGAAGCTTGCCTTCCCTTATGGGTTGAGCACTATGTCATTTATTCCCGCTTCTTCAGTACTCAGCATGCTCTGACAGCCTCTATGCAGACATCGTTGTAAATGCACTTGATTTTGGTGAAAAGATAGTCTCAGAGAGGCTACAGTATTGCAGACAGCACCGTCTCATTTGATGCTTGAGTTCCGATCCAGATTCTAACTGGGTTCTTCCCTCAGGGCTCCCCTTTCCCATCAAATAATTGTCCCAGTCCTCCCTGCCCTCTTCTGAAATGAGAAAATCAAATGTGGGTTTTAAAATCTTGTATAAAGTCTACATCATTTAACTTGTTTTTTTTTATTTATGTATTTTTCTTTGGAACTTTTTATTTTGCATTGGGGAATAGCCAATTAATAATATTGTGATAGTTTTAGGTGAACAGTGAAGGAACTCAGCCATACGTATACATGTATCCATTCTTCCCCAGCATTTAGCAGAGTTCCGTGTGCTGTGGTCCTTGTTGGTTATCCATTTTAAATAGCAGTGTGTACATGTCTGTCCCACACTCCCTAACTATCCCTTTCTCCTGGCAACCATGTTTTCTAAGTCTATGAGTCTCTCTCTGTTTTGTAAGCTCATTTGCATCATTTGTTTTCTCATATACGGGATGTCACATGATATTTCTCCTCTGTCTGACTTACTCCACTCAGTATGACACTCTCTAGATCCATCCATGTTGCAGCAAATGGCATGACTTCGCCCTTCCTAATGGCTGGGTGATAGTCCATTGTATGTGTGCCCCGCACCTTCTCTATCTGTGCCTCTGGTGATGGGCATCTAGGTTGCTTCCATGTCTTGGCTCTTGTAAGCAGTGCTGCAATGAACACTGGGGTGCGTGTTTCTTTTCAGGTCATGTTTTTCTCCGGATATATGCCCATAACTTAGGTGTTTTGAGCATGGCACTGGGAAGTGCCATAGCTAACCGATTCATAGCTAACTGCGGTGTCCCCAAACCATCCAGTGAAAAGCAGTGAGGGCATCAGAGAAAACAGGAGCATTAACTGGCGTATCCGGAGTTCCGAGATGTCCTTATGTATCTGACATGCTCCGGCTCTCTAATCTGAGCAGCTGAATATTACAAAGCCCCATCTCATTATTTCATGAGATTTTTAAATTCCATTAAAAAAAAAAACAGCAACAGAAAGTTTAGATGACATTGTCCTGGTGCATTAAAACTAAGATGTTTCACATCTGTGTTTTGATACCCAGTGACTGCTCTGTAGTGCCTAAGCTTAAATCTTTTGGCAAAATTGAGAGAATATTGGAAATTATAAGATGTGAACATTATTTGGACATTTTGGCCTGTGTTACAGCTCAGAGTTGCAAGGCTATTTGGTTTCCTTTCTGAAACGTACTTTGATTTTAGTTGAACGAGTCGCAGTGTTTTCAGAACGTCATCTACACAATTCATTGTGCCTCCGCTGTATTTCAATTCATCACTGGCAGCCCTAGGATCTTTAACATTGAGTGGGTTAAGAAAAGGAGGCCAGTGGTCTCCTGCGCCAGCAGTGTTATAACCCAGGCCTGCACTTGGTATCACCTTCCTAAATGGAGGCTGCACTCACGATGCTTGTTCTGGTACGATTAATCACATGCTTTCCAAACGTCAACATAATTTTCATGGTCTGCTAAAAAGTAGTATTCATAATAGAAAAAAATAATCGAGTTACCATTAAAAATTGATCTGTCACTGTTCCTTTTAAAATCGTTGGTTCTGCCTGAACAAATGGTATGGAATTTTAAAAGTTTCCATCCAGTGTGTCCCCACATGCTGCCTTGGAAAGCTTACCTGGCTTTCTGCATTCTGCCCAGCCTTCTCCATATGCGTTGCTACACTTGAGCAAAATACGATGAAAGAAGTGGACCAATTTGATTCTTTCTGAAAGTGGCAGCTCGTCTACGGCCATACCATCCTGGGCGGCCCCAGTCTTGTCTGAAGCTGTAGCTCCGTGTCCAGGTGCCAAGCACATCGTAGGCTCTCCAGCAATATATGCTGTAAGTTGATATTTGAAGTCTGAGTGACTCTCAAGGAAAACCAACAGGATTTCCATGAATTCTGTGGTGTTCCTAAACTTCCTAGAAAGGAGAATTCCTGGTAGACAATTGCTGCTTATGTTCAAAAACACTTCGTAAAAGAGAGTATGGTAAGCTAACCATTTGTTTAGGTGTCTTTACTGTAAGCTTAGAGCCAGTTTTTCATTTTATGAAAATAAATGCACCAATCCTTAGAAAATCCCCCTGGGGAAGGGGGGAGGAGCAAAAGAAAAGCACTTTCTTTCTTGGTTACAATGGAAACAGTCCAAAGGCTAAGCCAACAGTTGTCATGGTAACTTCAGGTCATTCTTATCTCACGGTCTGTGGGGTTTTCCTTTAGCAAGAAACCCATAACCTGTGATTATGAAGACCTTCTCGTATATGATTATTGGATTTCTACCTTCCTAAATAATTCATATTAGCATATATGCGAGACCAAAATAATAATAGGTGTGTACAATAAGTTTAAGTTAGAAAGTGGAAAGAATACAATGGAAAAGAATTAAACTAAATATACAGTTGACTGATTTTTTTGTGTCGCTATTTCAGTGTTAGATATTACATATGCATGAATGCTAAGTCCCGTCCGACTCTTTGTGACCCTAAGGACTACAGCCCGCCAGGCTATTCAGTCCGTGGAATTCTGCACGCAAGAATACTGAAGTGGGTTGCCATTCCCTTCACCAGGGGCCCTTCTCAACCCAGGGATCGAACCCAGTCTCCTGCAGTGCAGGCAGATTCTTTACTGTCTGAACCACCAGAGACCTTCAAAGGGAAAGGGAAAGTTCCTCAGACGTGTCCGTCTCTTTGTAACCCCATGGACTGTACAGTTCATGGAATTCTCCAGGCCAGAATACTGGAGTGGGTAGCCTTTCCCTTCTCCAGGGGATCTTCCCAACCCAGGGATTGAACCCAGGTCTCCCACGTTGCAGGCAGATTCTTTACCAGCTGAGCCATCAGGGAAGCCTGACTTTCAAAGACTTTGTTAAGTCATCTGAGAGTGGGGGAATACTTCTGAGTTCTAAAGTATTAAAATTATAAAATAAAAATTACTAATAATGTCAAAAATTATATAACATAAATCCTTTGGAATGTTGGGTCATTTTGTCTTGCTTTATAATATTAAGATGTGGGTAATAATCTCAAAAGTCTAAGTGCCCAAAATGGAAGAAGACCCTCAAATGACCCTGATCAAAAACACCTGGTGGAGTTGTAAACAGACACCTGGGTCCCACTCCAAGCCAACAGATACAGACCTTCCAAAGCATCAACCAGAAATCTGTGTTTTAAAATTTCCCTACAGCAATTCTGATCACTAGCCATGAGTCAATGATATAATATGGTTCAAGTTCTCTTTTTTTTTTTTTTTTTGGCCTGGCTCTGTTCTAGGAGCAAAATCTTTATATTTGCATCCCAAATAT
Source organism: Procapra przewalskii (assembly GCA_006410515.1). Classification (NCBI taxonomy): domain Eukaryota; kingdom Metazoa; phylum Chordata; class Mammalia; order Artiodactyla; family Bovidae; genus Procapra; species Procapra przewalskii. The sequence goes on along the minus strand of SJYF01000082.1, from coordinate 3,699,190 downwards.
GTATCAGTTCAGTTCAGTTCAGTTCAGTCGTTCAGTCAGGTCCGACTCTTTGTGACCCCATGAATCACAGCACGCCAGGCCTCCCTGTCCATCACCAATTCCCAGAGTTCATTCAGACTCACGTCCATCGAGTCCGTGATGCCAGGCAGCCATCTCATCCTCTGTCGTCCCCTTCTCTTCCTGCCCCCAATCCCTCCCAGCATCAGAGTCTTTTCCAATGAGTCAACTCTTGGCATGAGGTGGCCAAAGTACTGGAGTTTCAACTTTAGCATCATTCCTTCCAAAGAAATCCCAGGGCTGATCTCCTTTAGAATGGACTGTTTGGATCTCCTTGTAGTCCAAGGGACTCTCAAGAGTCTTCTCCAACACCACAGTTCAAAAGCATCAATTCTTCGGCACTCAGCTTTCTTAACAGTCCAACTCTCACATCCATACATGACCACAGGAAAAACCATAGCCTTGACTACTTAGTTGGCAAAGTAATGTCTCTGCTTTTTAACATGCTATCTAGGTTGGTCATAACTTCTCTTCCAAGGAGTAAGCATTTTTAATTTCATGACTGCAATCACCATCTGCAGTGACTTTGGAGCCCCAAAAAACAAAGTCAGCCACTATTTCCACTGTTTCCCCATCTATTTCCCATGAAGTGGTGGGACCAGATGCCATGATCTTCGTTTTCTGAATGTTGAGCTTTAAGCCAACTTTTTCACTCTCCTCTTTGACTTCCATCAAGAGGCTTTTTTAGTTCCTCTTCACTTTCTGCCATAAGGGTGGTGTCATCTGCATATTTGAAGTAATTGATATTTCTCCAGGCAATCTTGATTCCAGCTTGTGCTTCATCCAGCCCAGCATTTCTCATTGTCTCCTAAATGGTGCTGACCTACAATATTTATTTCAGTTACAAATTTGTATGCTTCTCTAACTCAGAAATACGATTTATGAAAATTTATGTTATATATTTACCTGATTTTTTGCATATTTTCATTACAAAAACCCAGAAACCATCCTGGCATACATCTTCTGTGAACTGGGTGAATAAACAATTGCATCTGACATACCCCAGAGCTGTAGGAAGGGGTAAGGAAACACCCTAAGTTCCCAGGCTTGGAAAAGCATCCAGGATGAGTTATTAAGTGAAGAACGGAAAGATACATTATATAGAATATATTGTGCACCGCCATTTGTGTACGAAGGGGAAGAAAGAAAAACTTAGGTCTTTCTCTTCTGTATTTCTATGAATTTAAATATTTTAGACATAGGGGGAACCAGGAAGCAATTTCCCTTTTGTGATTGGCTTGTTTCACTTGCCGTAATGTTCTCGAGGCTCGTCCATGCTGTCGCATATTGCAGAATTTCCTTCTTTCTTAAAATCGATCAGTATGCCATTGCGCGTACCGATCACGCTTTCTTTGTCCGCTCATCCATCAGGGGACAGTTAGGTTCTTTTCACATCTTCGCTCTTGTGACTAGCGTATCCCTTAGGTCCTGACTTCAGCTCATTTGGGAAAATATCCAGAAGTAGGACTGATGAATGTATGATAGTCCTGTTGGTAACCTTTGGAGGAATTCTCCATGCTGTTTTCCATAGTGGCTGCACCATTTTGCATTCCCACCAACAGGATCTAAGTATTCCAATTTCTTCACCTCACCAGCAACATGTGTTGTCTTTTATTTATTTATTTTTTGATGATAACCATCCTAACACCTGTGAAGAGATAGGGACAGGAGAGGAGAAAATGAAGAGTTGCTAATCAATGGTAGAAAATTTTAATTAGGCAAGATGAGTAAGTTCTAGAGATCTACATTTAAAATCTTTTAAGAGGATAGATTTTAAATGTTCTGATGATCATAAAATAAAAATTAAAAATATCATTTTATTTATTTCTACTTGTCCAAAAAGGAGTAGAAAGATACATAAGAAAATAATAAATATGGGCTACCTATGGGGTAGAAAGGCTGAATAATACGGAGCTAGTGACTGAGTGAGGCTGTACTGTGGCATTTTATGACTTTTACAAAAGTTCCAGCCACATCAGCTGTATCTGTAACATAGTGTTTAAATAATCAAAAACAAAATAATTGGCATGTTTTATCTCACTCATAGAAATTGTTTCATCATTTCTGGATAATAACAATCTGTAGCCCAGTTTTTCTCTAGACTGTATATCCATTCAACAAAAGGAAGTAATGCTGTCAGAGATTCTTCAAAAAAGATAAAATAGGGCTTCCCTGGTGGCTCAGTGGTAGATAATCCACGTGCCATTGCAGGAGACATGGGTTTGATCCCTGATCCGGGAAGATCCCACTTGCAGAGGAACAGCTAAGCCTGGAGGTCACAGCTGCTGAAGCCCGCGTGCCCCAAAGCCCATGCTCCTCAACAAGAGAAGCACCGCGGTGAGAAGCCTGTGCAGCAGCAAAGACCCAGCACAGCCAAAAATTTAAATATATATATATATATATATATATATAAGAAAGATATCAGGTAAATCCAGAAGTTTAGGAGAACAGTGTCACGCCAGGCGATATAACAGTCTACCATCAGTCTTGGATCTGAAAACTGAGCGCTTTCCAAACTCCCAGAAATGCCTTCTTTTCTTCACTCTTTGATACTTTCTTGCCAGGAGGCCCTCACCCCTAATCCAGCAGTCCTGAGGCAGAATATGGAGATCTCTCACCAACTACAGTACGGTTTTAAGATACACACAAAGAGAAGGACAAGTCCATTGGAAATTCAAAATTCTTGGGAAATTTTGGAGGTGGGTGGAGAGTCGTTAACCAGCTTTGACACAGGGCCAGCACACCTGGGGGACGCACCCAAACCATCTGTCCTGGTCCCCTTGTGTCTGAGGGCTGTTGGCACCTGTGTGTGTCCCTGCCTGTGGGAGTGTGTGAGTGTGTGTGTGTGTGTGTGTGTGTGTGTGTGTGTGTGTATGTTTAAGTAACAGTGCTGGATGACTCTGGAGAATACCTGGAGTAAGATCTTCTGTTTGATGGAGTTTTGACACGATAGATGGAGTGCAGGCTCTCACAGTGAGGTCCTTCTCAAATACGACTTCACTCTGAACTAGCATGCCAGAAAGAGAACTTCTGAGTGTTGAGCACAGGGGGATTTCCAACTACCCACTGGACCTTCCTGCCCTGTGCCGTGCCCAAGCTTGCCGGAGGAGAAGGCAAGTGTCCCGAGGCTCCCACCCACACGCTTGTTCCCAAAATACCACCTGCATGCCCAGTGGGCCAGCCCTTCTGCCTGCAGGCTTTGGATTCTCTCCTCAAAATAAAAGACACCCAACTCATCGTGGAATTTTTACTCATCTCATTCCTAAGTAGATGATTCATCAGTATAGAATTAGATAAACATAGAGGCAAACAACTTGCAAATATAGTGTCATTTCAATAAGCTGGTACTCGAACCGTTTCGGAATGGCAGTTGTTACACTTCTTTTCTCAGCCCCTGTTGAACCAGCAGCAGCCGTTAGCTTCGAAAGTGTCTATATCCTGGGTTTCTGGAGCAGTATCTTGACTGTGCACAGAGGGTTCTGGGGGATGGGTGACTTTCCCCTCTTACCACTGAGCTGGATTTCAATCCACATGGCAGAAGAAAATGATTCTGCTCAGCAGACATCTCAGCTGATGGCTCAGGGGGTAAAGAATCCGCCCGCAATGCAAGAGACACAGAGGACGTGAGTTCAATCCCTGGGTCAGGAAGATCCCCTGGAGGAGGAAAATGGCAGTATTCAGTATTCAGTATTCTTGCCTGAAAAATTCCATGGACAGAGGAGCCTGGCAGGCTAAAGTCCAAGGGTCGCAAAGAGTCGGACAGGACTTAGCATGTTAAGCACAAGCACTTCTCAGTTGAAAACCTAAAGCAGTGACGTGACCTTACTGGCCTCTGAAAATCTCATTGATGCCCTCTCTGAGATCCTGTTTGCTCTTCTTTAAGTCTTTTCTTATCTAAGTTTGTGGGGTTTAGATGGTTCTTTTATGGCATAGCACAAGAAAACAATTTATACTTAATTATTTAGCTCCTGTATAGTATGTATTATGCCATACAGTAATTACTCAATAAAGATAATAATAACAGTAATCAGCCCTGAAGAATTTTCAAACAATGGGGACCTTTATTGAATTTAGTTCAAATTTATCTTTTCACAGAAGAAGAAACTGCCATCCAAAGAGACAGTGGGACTTGCCCAGGTCACTCCTCTACTTACTAGCAAAGCGGTGGTGTCTACATCACAGACTTCTGGTCCCTGGTCCAGAGTGCCTTGTGCCATGTTACCGTACCTCTATCACAGAGAAACACCCTGATCTCAGGCTTTTCAAAGAAGTCTATGTATCTGCCCAGAAACTTAAGAAGAAAAAGCTTCTGTCCAATCTCTTAGTGATCTTGTTTCCTTTGGGATCTTATATTTTATTAATTTTATTTTAATAAGCGCTCTTTCTTTTATGCGCACTTACTGACAAAATTTAAGCCTATGTTGGTATTACATCACCCTGTGCATGTTTAGAAATATTTCACGAACAGAAAACACAAGCCAAGAAGAGAGACGCAAGCGTACAATAGTGCTGACATCCTCGGCCAGGAAGCCTAAGGACTTTCCCGTTTTGTTTTTGTTTTACCGTGCCTTTTCTGCTGCATTCTCTACCTTCTAATTACTGGCTTCTGGCACTTTAAAAATCAAGTCATATAACCCCCCTGGGCAAAGTTCCTGGAAAGAAAGAAAAGCTAGAGAAAAGATCTGCCCCCTTGCTGGTGGAGTCCAGGTCGTCCTCTGCTTGGACTGTAACTGGGCATGTGGTAGGCATTAAGAGTGTGTGGACGTTCACTCCTCCTGTTCGCATGCTGTAAGTCAGAGGGGATCCCATCATGCGACTCCCGATGTATCCACTTGAGATGGCATCACACACAGAAGATGGAGCTGACAATGATTTTTACCACATTTATTTTAGAGATATTAAAAGACACACATAGGAAGTCTATCTGCTTTTATTTTTGAAAAAGGAAAGCGATTTTCAAATAACTATGGCTGATTTGCATTTTATGACAGAAATCAACACAACATGACAAAGCAATTTTCCCCCAATTGAAAAATAAGCTTGAAAAAAAAGTCACCTTATTAAAAATTTTTTTTTTGTTTTTTGAATTTGAGTCCCAAATATATCAAAGCAGGGGGAAATGGATTCACCCAGCGAATCAAAATGTATCTGCTTTGGGGCAACTTCCCATAGTCCACTGAGATGGATAACCCAGCGTTCCTTGTCGGAATAGTTTCCATACCTTCGTCCCTTTTGATCGAAGACATAGGTTTGCATGCGAAGATGAAAAAGTACAGTTTCTTTCTTTGATAAAGGCTCAGCCCCTTCCCATGCTACCAGACTGTTGAGGAGCTGACTTTTCTCCTGGGTCTGTGTCTCCATGTGAAAAGGGCAGGCTGCAGAGCTCTGCGGGAGCCAGGATGCTCGGGCTCCAGGATCCACCCTGTTCTTAGCTAGTTGGGTTATGTTTTCTGGACAGTATAACTCTCAGCATATACTTACTGCCTATGTGTGTGTGTGTGTATGTGCACGCGTGTGTGTGTGCACGCTCAGTTGCTGAGTCATGTCTGACTCTTTATGACCCCCTGGAGTAGCCCACTGGGCTCTGCTATCCGTGGGATTCTCCAGGCAAGAATACTGGAGTGGATTACCCTGCCCTCCTCCAGGGGATCTTCCACACGCGGGGATCAAAACCACATCTCCTTCATTGGAAGGTGGATTCTTTACTACTGAGCCACCAGGGAAGCCCCAATTATACTCAGTTCAGTTCAGTTCAGTCACTCAGTCATGTCCGACTCTTTGCGACTCCATGAATCGCAGCATACCAGGCCTCCCTGTCCATCACCAACTCCTGGAGTTCACTCAGACTCATGTCCATCGAGTCAGTGATGCCATCCAGCCATCTCATCCTCTGTCATCCCCTTCTC
>SJYF01000082.1:3681382-3693206 GCA_006410515.1 Procapra przewalskii | reverse complement strand
CCTTCTCCTCCTGCCCCCAATCCCTCCCAGCATCAGAGTCTTTTCCAGTGAGTCAACTCTTCGCATGAGGTGGCCAAAGTACTGGAGTTTCAGCTTTAACATCAGTCCCTCCAAAGAAATCCCAGGGCTGATCTCCTTCAGAATGGACTGGCTGGATCTCCTTGCAGTCCAAGGGACTCTCAAGAGTCTTCTCCAACACCACCATGTTCAAAAGCATCAATTCTTCGGCGCTCAGCCTTCTTCACAGTCCAACTCTCACATCCATACATGACCACTATACTCAAACAGGGTATTAATACTGGACTTCAAAATTGGACTTTTTCTAAAATTAAGGATTTGACTGATAAAGAATTTGGAGACCACTACACTCTGAATTTTAAGATTTCTCCCAAATCTGAGATTCTTTGGTTCTATTTATTGCAATGGTAATTAATCTTAACCCTTGCTATACACATAAATGTTTTTATTTAGATATATAACCTGAAATATATTTTATAGGCTATTGTGATGACTTTTAATTTCTTCAAAGATGAGTTACAGGCATAGCTTGTAGTCACTGGACTTCCCAAGTGGCAGTAGTGGGAAAGAACCCACCAGCCGGTTCTGGACTCAGTTTCGATCCCAGGGCCAGGAAGAGTCCCTGGAAGAGGGTATTGCAAACCACTCTAGTATTCTTGGAGAACTGCACGCACAGAGGAGCCTGGTGGGCTACAGTCCACGGGGTTGCAAAGAGCAGGACACGGCTGAAGCAACGTACCACACGTGCACTCGTAGATGCTACATTTTTGCAGACTATTGCAATGAAGTAAATGTCAAAATACAGCAAGTCACACAAATATCTTAGTTTCCCAGTGCATATAAGAGTGATGCTTACACTATCCATACTCTCTTAGGTGTTTGAAGCATTATGTCTAAAAAAAACCCAACAGTGACTGTACCTTAATTTTAAAGCATTTTGTTGATAAAAAGTCCTAGTCATCATCAGAGCCTCCAGCAAGTGGTAGCAGTAACATCAAAGGTTGCAGATCTCCGTGACAAATGTAAGAATAACGGAAAAGTATGAAATATTTTGAGAACTGTGAAACGTGACACAGATACCCAAAGCAAGCAAATGCACGAAGAAATTCGCCCGCCCCAAGGTTGCCACTAGCCTTCAGTTTGTGACAAACAGACAAAAAACTCCCTGCAAGGCGCAGTGAAGTGAAGCACACAAAAAATGAAGTCTTTCGGTGTCGCGTCCTCTCATTTTAACTTAAAAAGACCAATTATTTATTTTTGGCTGTTCTGGGTCTCTGCTGCTGTGGGGCTTCTCTCCAGTGTTGGCGAGCAGGGTCAGCCTCTAGGTGCAGAGCGTGGGCACGTCTTTGTGGCGGCCTCTCTTGGCGTGGAGCATGGGCTCCAGGGCGCAGGCTTGGTTCCCCCTTGGCACATGGAGTCTTTCCTGGATCGGGGATGAAACCTGTGTCCCCTGCGTTGGCAGGCGGATTTCTAACCACTGGACCATCAGGGAAGCCCTCTTTTTAACTTTTACATATGCAATTCATAGACGGGGCTGACAAAACAGAGGAAACGTAGTGTGATTGCCCAGGACCCCGCAGTGAGTTCAATTTGTGCCAGCATCGGCATCTAACTTTTCTGACTTCTGGCTGAGTTTTGATTCCGCTAATTTACCTGGATGTTCGTTTGCGGTCCATTGAGTCCAATCTGTTGTTGCTTGCAGTGGGAAGGATTTTGCTGACACTTGTAGAGCTCCGGGATGGGAAAGGCTGTGCAGGTCTTTCAGTCCAACTCTGCCATCCATGCAGAAAGCCAAGCAGTGGCTCCTGACACAGGTCCCTTCTCTCCAAAGCCCATCATAAAGGCTTAGTGATGTGTTGATAATAAGAGCCAAGTGATCCTGATAAGACTTGGTTTATAAATGGTGGATTTAGAAAGAGGGAAATTGAATAAAACCAGGCTGGTGGTGGTCTAATCACTAAGTTGTGTCCGACTCTTGGGACCCCATGAAATGGAGCCCAAGAGGCTCCTCTATAGATGAGATTTTCCAGGCAAGACTACTAGAGTGGGTCACCATTTCCTCCTCCAGGGGACCTTCCTGACCCAGGCATCGATTGGACCTAGATCTCCTGCATTGGCAGGTGGATTATTTACCTACTGAGCCACCAGGGAAGCCCAGACTGCATGGGGCCAAAATATCAGCTGCATTTTGTCAAACCTCTCAAGGATTTATCGGTGAAGGGACTCAAGACTTTAGTAGCTTGGCTGGTTGATTACGCTCTTTGCATTTCCATACGTCTTCCCTAGGCCCATCAGGGTCGTATTTAACCTCTTTCCACAGACCACAGCAGCGGAATGGAGCACACGGTGGGAGTGGGTTGGAGAGTGCCAAAGAGGCACTTTCTGAGCTCTTTCCCTGACTCTCCCTTCTCTTGCTGTTAGCGCGTCCCCAGCGAAAGTCTCTGGCGTGCTGGCCACACTGTCCCCACTGCTTGCCTTGGTGTGCCTCCCGTCCTGCTCGCTTCACTCTCTGCCAAGTCCTTTCAGTGACGTCTCTTGTGACTTCACACCCTAGAATCTAGTAATGTTGCCACCCAGTCTGACCCAAGATGTACCCTCTTGAGCTTTTCTAGTTCACATCTTATGGACAAAGTCCTCTGCTTTAGCTACCCTAAACGTTTTGCTATCTAAAATGGAGCATGTCCATTTAACCATCATTTAATCTCTGTTCTGTGTCACAGCTGGCCTCTCGGGATCTTCCAGAGATTTTATAAAACTATTATTTTTAATTTTTACTACCACTTTATTCAGTGTTACCCTTACCAGCTGTGAATCCATGGAGTCAAGACCAACTGTGAAATTGCCATTTTCCTTTGACATCTGGGCTTCCCAGATGCTGCCAGTGGTAAAGAATCTGCCTGCCAGTGCAGGAGACAGAAAGAGACACAGGTTCAATCCCTGGGTCGGGAACATCCCCTGGAGAAGGAAATGGCAACCCACTCCATAGTCTTGCCTGGAAAATCCCTTGGACTGAGGAGCCTGCTGGACTACAGTCCACGGGGTCGCAAAGAGCTGGACACAACTGAGCACACACATTTGACCCTAAAACTGACGTAACGCGATTTAATGGACCTCGACTCTCTTTCCTACTGAAGCGTCCAGAGTGCACAATGTCCCACTGTCCCTTGCTTCACAGGCTGAGGCTCCCCACTGCATATAGAGTCTGCCCATGGTTTTACAAGGTTTCCACTGTAAATTTCCACGTAACCCCATGGAGCATGTTGTCCCCATCTGTAATAACGCTCACGTTGTTTACAGAGGCAGGGTAATCTGCAGAGTCCCTTACATTTAGCGCGACTGCAAGAATGGCTGCAGAAGTCGTTCATGGCTGAGGTTCCCCAAGGAAAGAACTTGAGATACAACGCCTGCCCAGCTTCATCTTGGTGCCAACGTACCCAGAGACTGTGTCTTTGAAATATCCCCTCCCAAGTAGTTAAAATAAATTAAGAGGTCTGCCTATTCCAGGAATGGTACCTAAAATGATGATTTTTTTTCTTCTTCACCTCCAGCGATTATTTTTTCAAAAAGGTGCTTTTGAAAACCACCTTTTTACTAATGAAATGCACAATCTGTCCAAAAACAAGCCTGTGGCTTAGCAGGTTGTTCTCCTCGACTTTTCAGCTGAAAGTAAACAGGATGCTTTGCTTAATTTTCCCTATTTTTCTTCATTTACAGTCATGCCATACTGTCCCCTCCCTCATTGCCCAAGGCAAATTCAGATGGAGCCACATCCATGTGGTAATGCCAAGGAAAAGCCACCTCTCCTCCCTGAATTTTGAGTCTAGCACAAAAGTCCAAACAGAGAAAGAGTTAAGGAAGCCTGCTTTATGGACCTTTACCTGTGAAATATTATAGGGCCACCAGTGACAACGGATTCCAGGAAAGTGGTTAGGCAGAAAGCGTAGGTTATAGAGAGGTTTCGACGTGAAATATCCAAAGTCCAGATGAGGCTGAGTGCCGCTTGAACATTGGTGGTTAGTGTTCACAAGAAAGAAAAACAGCGCAGGCATGAGGTGGATTTCTGTGAATTATTACCGAAATTAAGTGACTTCTGACTTGATTATGAACATTAGCGTAGAAACATCTGACTATGACTGATCCTCAGTTACCATATGCTTGTGGAAATGCACATGCATAAGACGCCAGTGCTTTGCTAAGGTAAAATGTATGATCGTTGTCCTTTTTTTCAAAGTGTGACAAATAAGCGTAACGGAAGAACCATGGGGTTGCAAGGAGTTGGACCTGACTTAGCGACTGAATAACTACAGAAGTCTAACTCCATATACTTCCTTAGCCATGTGACGTTTTTTTATTGGTTATTAAGCTTCTCATATATGGGGCTTTCCTGGTGGTTCAGTGGTAAGGAATCTGCCTGCCAGTGCAGAAGATGGATTGGGAAGGTCCGCTGGAGTAGGGAATGGCTACCCACTCCAGCAGGCTTACCTGGAGAATTCCATGGACCAAAAAGCCTGGCAGGCTGTACAATCCATGGGGTCACAGACTCGAACATGACTGAGCGACTAACACTTAACAGTGAAGCTTTTCACATACACAGAAAATTCACTACTGATAAACAGTTATAATGAGCTATTTCTTAAACAGGGTAGTGAGAGAATGGGTCGTTGCTGTATGGACTCTTTATACCCTAAAAATATTCTATAGGTATCATTTGTCTACCTTGCCTAATATTTACTATCATTCTATAGCACAGGGAACTCTGCTTAATGCTATGAGACAGGCTGGATGGGAGGGCAGTCTGGGGGAGCATGGATGCATGAAGATGTCTGGCCGAGTCCCTTTGCTGTCCACCTGAAACTATCACAGCACTGTTAATCAGTTATACTCCAATCCAAAATGAGGTTTTAAAAAAAAATCAATCATAAAAACCCAGAATAACGACGTCAATGCCTATAAGCTGTCTCTGTTTCTCTGACTGTGATTTGTGTTGTCCTTTCATTCTGCTCTTCACTTAAATCATACCGTGTGACTTCTTTTTTCCAGAGGCAGGGATTAAGCTGTCAGTGCAGATATCATTTTAGAGCTTCGTGTCCTGGTGTGACCCTGTTTGAATATGACCAATATGATAGCTTTCTATCTTAACTCTACTGCCAATTTTACCTCTGATGAATGTCCAGAGATTTGTCTATAATATGTTAAAACTTACCAAAAAAAAGTTTGTTTGGCTTTTTTTCTTTTGGTATGGAGCTGCTAACAAAAACAAAAAAGATTTTGTTTTAAATCCCTGTCTTAAGCTAAGCCTCTTGTTTGTCTGTTTGGGGGAAAAAAAACCAAAATACATATATATATATATATATATATATAATGGAAATTAATAGAGAAGTTGTACAGATAGCTGTGCTGTGTTCAAGTCCAGCTATACCCCTAATGCAGTTCTAAAGACACCGAACTTACATAAAGGCCGTGTTTCAGATGTCATTAAGAACATTAGTCATCAGAAATGATGGTTTCACATTTAAAGTTTTGTGTCCGGAGGATTCCTCTGCATTAAATAAGCTCTGGGAGAAATTGAGTAAGCTAATAATTTGAATCAGTTCAAATGAAAAAAAATGCAAAGTACCTAGATTATTTCAACTGGATCAAGCTGTAGGGTTAGAGGTCAAGTCCATATCCCCACCTTTTTGCATAATGCTTCTATGTGGCCAGCTAAATCCAAAAAATGTGTCTGGTTTCTCATAATGCTTTAGGCATCAAGATCTGGGCAGATTAATTTTCATTCATGAAATGTTTCATTCAGGTGTTCAAGAATAGTTCAGGAAAAATATATGAAAACCCAATATGTATTTGTGTCGAGTGTTTTTACCATCCATAACCAGGACTTACTGGAAAGTTAGAAAGATAAACTATAAATTGCTTATGTTCTTTACAAAAATACGCTATCCATATTTAGCAGCCCTGATCATGTAGTAAAATGAATGTACACCTTTTTGCTGCTTCTACCATAGACAGTTGGAAACCTCCACCTTACCTTTAGGCACACAGCAGTGTAACTTAAATATTACGCACATTTCAGTTTTAAGAGTAAGTTCAGTTATAGCTGTAAGTGTAAGGAGAATTTTTTCTTGTGGTCTTTTAATTGCCACCTGCAATGACCTGTTTTCTCCTGTGGTGTTTCATATCATTTCCAAGTCAGGTTACCTTCTTGTGATGTATGTTTCCTGGCTGAACTTTCTTTCAACTAGGGGAGAAGTTTTACTCTTAATGTTATAATCCATCTCTGAATTCGTGTCCCCAAGAAAGTGAACTTTAAAATATTTGTTGCTATTGTTTTTTTTTTAACACCAGGGAAGAAATCAAAACTCTCAGATTTGAGCAAAGGGGGAATTTATAATTAGTAGTAGTAATTATTATTAGTAACATTTTTTATTTTAAAAAGTATTATTTATTAGTATTAGCATTAACACATATTTATTGAGTCCTTATTGTGTGGACTGAAGAAGGATGTCTACATGGTCATAAGAAAAATAGGAAATGCAAGGATTCCCTTAGAGACAGGAAACCTTGAACTTAAACCATCAAAACATGACATTTGAATAGCTGTCATAGAAAATGGCTCCGTGCACATGCATGGAGGCTGAGCCATCCGTCACGCCTTGAGAGATCATTCCAGCAGCTTTGTTGATTTCACCGGTGTCTGACTAGGTTTCCGTGGTGCTGCTTTAGCGTGTCGGTGTGTGATGTAATTGCACGTTTGTCTTTGAAAGTGTCCAGGAGATGTGTGCTCTCAGGACATTTTGCACAGAATTGCTGTCATGAGTCCTGGCACCTACCCTGGAGGCAGCTGTTGGATCCAAATCCAGATGATACTATTTCCCTGACTGTTAATAGAATAGGGTATGAAAGCTGTGTGCACACATTTCATGTCACTCACTCATCTCCAGCTCCTGGAATAGAGCTTAGCATGCAAGATATCTTTAAAACAGCCCAGGCTCCTAGTCCTTTGAATTTTTCTTATTTTTTCCTTATTTCTTTTAAAGATGGAAAAAAGGATGCTTAATTATTCAGTTCAGTTCAGTCGCTCAGTCGTGTCCCACTCTTTGTGACCCTGTGAATCGCAGCATGGCAGGCCTCCCTGTCCATCACCAACTCCCAGAGTTCACCCAGACTCACGTCCATCGAGTCCGTGATGCCATCCAGCCATCTCATCCTCTGTCATCCCCTTCTCCTCCTGCCCCCAATCCCTCCCAGCATCAGAGTCTTTTCCAATGAGTCAACTCTTCGCATGAGGTGGCCAAAGTACTGGAGTTCCAGCTTTAGCATCAGTCCCTCCAAAGAAATCCCAGGGCTGATCTTCTTTCGAATGGACTGGTTGGATCTCCTTGCAGTCCAAGGGACTCTCAAGAGTCTTCTCCAACACCACAGTTCAAAAGCATCAGTTCCTCGGCGCTCAGCCTTCTTCACAGTCCAACTCTCACATCCATACATGACCACTGGAAAAACCAGCTTAATTATTAAGAACTATTAAGTCAGAAGGAAAAATAATTGTCCATTCATTTAAAAGAAAATGAAAGTGAAAGCGGTAGTCACTCAGTCGTGTCCAGTTCTTTGCAACCTCTTTGGACTGTGGTCCGCCAGGCACCTCTCCATGGGATTCTCCAAGTAAGAATACTGGAGTGGGTTGCCACGCCCTCTGCCAGGGGATCTTTCTCACTCAGCGATTGAACCCAGATCTCTCACACTGCAGTCAGATACTTTACTGTCTGAGCCACCAGGGACGCCCTTAAAAGAGAATACCTTATTTAAAATGTAAGGTGATACAGAGCCACCTGAGAAAATACAGGAGCCAGAAATGTCACCCGTCTGGATTTAAGGATGGCTTTCACTAGAAGTTCACGCATATCCTCTTACTTCAGATACAAAACAATCTTTGGCTAAATAAGTCTTCACTTCTTCATGATCTCCTATTTAATTTTATTCTCTAAAAAACCACTGGGCATTATATCAACGACTAGACTTCAAAGTACTCCATCCAAAAATAGGATAGAGGCTTCATCAGAGTCTTTCTCTGAATGAAACTAGATTGAAATGCGAACCATCACTCTGTCTGAGAGCCAGACGGGGAAGTGTCCCACAGTAACTCATCTGTTGCCTCCAGCCCCCTGGCCGTGGGCTTTCCCCCTCTCTGCGGAATGTGAGATGTGTTGTCTCTGCATCTGACTCACTCCATCCGTCTGGGTACCCGTAGCTGACTTCCCACGTCCACAGCAGGCATCCACAGCGCTGGCCAGCCATCCTGTACACAGCGCTGCTGCGGTGATGCCCCGATGCCCTATCCCTGTCTCAGGGCAGTGAGAGTTTTTAGGCTTTAGGTTCCGCATTGCTTGCGACAGTGTTGCTGGGAATGTATTACCACTGGCTCCTGCACCAGCCCAGCTCTGCAGGAAGGGCTGAATTCTCCGACGACACAGGCCTGCTGGCGGCCAAGCCTGCACAAAGGGGATCGTCTGCTTTGAAAGTCGTGGTGCAGGCCGGCTGGCAGTTTTTTGTCAGTCAGTCTAATCATTTAATCACTTCTTTGTGTCTGAACCTGGGGGGGTGGGGTGGGGAGAAAAAAGTAGCAGCCAGGGAATTACAGAGGATGTGGTTATCGTGAGATAAAGCCCTGAGGAGGTGAGACACACCTGTGTGATTCTGTTTTCTGCCCCAGAGAGTGACTCAGGCAGAAGAAGGCTGTTTCCTTCACCCCTATCGCATTTTCACGCCGCGTCCAGGTCCTGATAAGGCAGCTTGCCCTGCACCCTGACCGAGGTCCGCAGGGCAAGGGGCGTGGAGCACAGGCGGCCATAGGCAACCTCTGCTTCCCTGCAGGGGTCCATGGACACAGGCTGATTGCAGGAGCCGCATCGGCGGGGTGCTCGGGGCTCACCCGGGCGGGCACAGCCACCACGCTTGTGCAGGCCACCCTGGGCAACGCTGAGGGGACAGGGCCCTCTCTCACTGGCTGGGTGGGTTCATGTGAAATCACTGCATAACAGGAAAGACAAGAGCGTCTTTATTTCCTTTGGGTCCAAACCTGTTTTGCCTACGAGCCTTTGGTCACGAATAGCTTTTCTGCCAGGTGAAATGGGGTGTTTACAGGCATGGAAAAAAAATGTAAAAAGAAGACGAAATGTTTTATTTCCCCTCTCCACACTAAACGCATTTCATTACAAGCCGACTTCTCAGGCTGTATGCCAGAAATCTCACATATGAAGGAAAACTAGTTAAAACAAAACCAATCCCACCCATTTTGATTTCAGTGTGGAAAAACTCTTTCCACGTGGGTCATTTATTAAAAAAAAAAGAGGTGCAGAGCCCCGCCAGGAACCTGCTGTGGACTGCGGGCCTGGGGAGTCTCGCCCGCTGCCCTCTTCCTAGAGAGAAGGGGACACTCTGTCCAGAGGTGGTCTGTTTGCACAGACATGGTGGTCACCTATGGATGTGCTCACATCTGAAATAGGCCTGCACAAAATCACAAACTGGCCGCGCAACAGAAGAGCATAGGGAAACGTGGGTCCTGTTGTGAAGCGTGGCGTTCCACCATCAGTGCTGAATCCTCTTATGCCTGCTTTGGCTGGAGATGGAGGTTTGAAATGCAAATAAGTTCCAGGTAGACTTTTAAAAGTGAAAATATTTTGTCTGGGAGAAGTGGGAGGGTCTTACAAGATGATTTCTGAGTAAGTATCAGGACCCATGTTAACCCAAGGCATTTTGAGGGGACAGAACCTTCAGGGCGGGAGAAACATAAATCGGTCTTCTAGTGAAAGCGTGATCTTTCCGTCTCAGTGGCGAGCATGTGAGTGATGGATGCCGTTTCCTCATGTCACCTCCAGGAACTGGTGTTTTCGGATCTTTTGTTTTTTGCCAATCTGATAAGTGTGAGATGGTATCCTGCTATTTTGCATTTTTCCTAAGTATGAGCATTTCTCATATGCTAATTGGTGATTCAGATTTCCTAGGTTGTGAATATTACAATATTACACTATTTTGTAAATGTTATATTTTGACCATTTCAATTAAGTTTTTATACTCAACTTTGAAACTATGTACCTGTAAATTGTTGCAGTAAGCTTCATGCAGTGGCTCCTCCTCATTCGTTTGTAGTCACTAGTTTGTAAGGCCAATAAACATCATTATACACGTCGAAATATCCCAGGCTCCAAAACTGCTGCTTTAACAGTTTTGTTCATCCCTCGGTAAATTCTTTCGTTTGCAAACTCCTCATAGTACGTGGCCTCCCAAGAGGCGCTGGTGGCAAAGAGTCCTCCTGCCAGTGCAGGAGACGTGAGACCTGAGTTTGATCACTGGGTCGGGAAGATCCCCTGGAGGAGGTCATGGCAACCCACTCTGGCCTGGAGAATCCCCTGGACAGAGGGGCCCGACAGGGTGCAGTCCACAGGACTGCAAAGGGACACGGCTGGAGAGACTCAGCGCGTCCAGTAGGCGGTTTTGTTGGGTGACGGCGCGGTGCTGTCTCAGGGGGTCTGTGGCTGCCTGACATGGGCCGGTCCCCCAGGAGGAACTTGCATCCTTTTCCTGCTGGAGCACTTGGGCTTTCTCAGATTCTGGATTTTGTTTGTTTACGTGTTTGTTTATGGTTGTTAATTTCACGGAGGGATCTTCCTACATAATTAAGGAGGGTGCAGTTGAATATCACATGCCTATGATTTTAAGGGAGAGCATTTTTGATAACTGATTCTGTTTTATTAATGCTTTTTTTAATAGTTTGATGTGTTTCATTTCCTCTTGAGTCAACTTTAGTATATCGTATATATCTGTTTAATCCAAAATATAAAAATTTTCAGAAGATCCTATTGATATGCTTTCTAATGTTTTTTCTTTCTAATTCTCTATTTGTAGCTTTGTTCGTTTTATAGCTAAGTTTATATGGTTTTGCTTTTTTCCCATTTTTCCTAACCAACTTTTCTAATGCTTTGTCTATTCAAAACTAGTTTTAATTTTTCTTTTTTTGATTCTTACCATTAGATAGGACTGTAGATTCAAGCCCTATAAAAAAAAAGAGCCTTGTATACAAAAAGCATACAAGTGCAAGCTCCCTTTATTTTTGTAACAGTTTCTGTTTCATTTTACTAAATCCACTGAAGAGTGATTTTAGGTTTGGAATTTCTTCTTAGTTTATTTGTATTTATTTTGTTTTCCATTTCTTCCGAGGTAATTTTAGTCTTCGTAGTTACGCATGTGAGTTTTTCTCTTAAATACTTTAGTTGAATCTTACAAAGTCTAGTATCTATAGTTTTCATTTTATTACTGTACATTTCATTTCATTGCTATTTAGATTTTCTGAAATCTTAGATTTTATTTTTGTTTTTAGCCAACAAGTCTACATAGATTATTTTTTCTATTTCTTCATTATTTCCTCTCTATTTTGTTATCAGATATTCTTTTTTTTTCATGAAAAACAGTTTCTGTTTCCACTTTATTGGAACTTACTTTTTGTTTTGGCTCCACAGACTATCAGCTGTGAATATCGTGTGGACCTTGGTAAGTGCATTCTCTTCTTTCTGAATCTAGAGTGAAACATACGGACACACACGCCCCCCGTCTCAGGTCTCTCTCATCCCTTTCTCTCTCGACTTTCTCGGCTCTGCGCTCACTGTCTTGTCTGTAGCGTCTGCCATGGGAAGGAGGTGCAGTGACATCTGCTGCTCTTGGGATTTTGTGTTCTCTGCAGTTCTGGTTGCCTTTTCTTAAGAAATGTGTCGGTCTGTGTTTTGGTGCAGTTGTTCATACTTAGTGGGTGTTTGCTGTG
>SJYF01000082.1:3668774-3679524 GCA_006410515.1 Procapra przewalskii | reverse complement strand
ATTTTATTTTGGATTCATCCAACTTCTGACCTAAATTTCCAGAGAAATGATGGGTTCAGTCCTTTGAGGAAGTGCAAAACTAAGAAAATCTCCCAGAAACAATGCACTGTGTATCTTGCTTGTCAATTTATACTTGAATAGAAATGTAACATACTGGTATTCTCACTGACAAGGTTACCCTCTACCCCCTTTTTCAAAGTAGACGCTGATGTTAGATTTTTTTTAACTGATTGTTAAGAAAAAAAATCTATCCACTGTCTCTAAATTCTTTAACACTGAAGATTTCCCACATCCCTGGAGAACTGATTGGCTTGGATGAAGGGAAAGAAAAATTGATACCTGAAAATTTTGAGAGAGTGACCAAGAAATTGCTATTGTCTCACAGATGAAAAATTAGGTGCATACCCTATAACTAAACATTTCTTCGACCCACACACTTGGCTCTTTTTAAAAGCCAGTCAAAGTCAGGAAACATACGGGAAAAGGAAGAAAAGCCTAGATGGATTTGGAATGTTGGTTTCTTGAAGGGAATGCCTAGAACATCTCCTTGAAGACAAAACAAAATCAAACAAAAATCATCATTTCCCCAATAACCATCTGAAGGAGCTGTCGGTGCTGCTAAATCTGAGCTGTGAAAGACAGACGAGACAGTTACTCTTACCTACAGCTTCAAGACCACAGGACCTGGAAGGGGAAAGTGCCAAAGAAAGTCAGCCTCATGTTCCTCACCATTGTGTGATGTGTGTATCCTTCTAGAGTAAATGTGCTAGCTGGATACCACAAGACGACCTGATCTACATACTAACTCATCTCACACGCTAATAAAGTAATGCTCAAAATTCTCCAAGCCAGGCTTCAGCAATACGTGAACCATGAACTTCCAGATGTTCAAGCTAGTTTTAGAAAAGGCAGAGGGACCAGAAATCAAATTGCCAATATCCGCTGGATCGTTGAAAAAGCAAGAGAGTTCCATAAAAACGATTGTTTCTGCTTTATTGACTATCCCAAAGCCTTTGACTGTGTGGATCACAATAAAATATGGAAAATTCTGAAAGAGATGGGAATACCAGACCACTTGACCTGCAGGTCAGGAAGCAACAGTTAGAAGTGGACATGGAAAAACAGACTAGTTTCAAATAGGAAAAGGAGTACATCAAGGCTGTATATTGTCATCCTGCTTATTTAACTTATATGCAGAGTACATCATGAGAAATGGGCTGGAGGAAGCACAAGCTGGAATCAAGATTGCTGGGAGAAATATCAATAACCTCAGAAATGCAGATGACACCACCCTTATGGCAGAAAGTAAAGAACTAAAGAGCCTCTTGATGAAAGTGAAAGAGGAGAGTGAAAAACTTGGATCAAAGCTCAACATTCAGAAAATGAAGATCATGGCATCTGGTCCCATCACTTCATGGGAAATAGATGGGGAAACAGTGGAAATAGTGGCTGACTTTGTTTTTTGGGACTCCATAATCACTGCAGATGGTGATTGCAGCCATGAAATGAAAAGATGCTTACTCCTTGGAAGGACCAACCTAAACAGCATATTGAAAAGCAGAGACATTACTTTGCCAACAAAGGTCCGTCTAGTCAAGGCTATGGTTTTTCCAGTGGTCATGTATGGATGTGAGAGTTGGACCATAAAGAAAGCTGAGCACCAGATAATTGATGGTTTTGAACTGTGGTGTTGGAGAAGACTCTTGAGAGTCCCTTGGACTGCAAGGAGATCCAACCAGTCTATCCTAAAGAAGGTAAGTCCTGGGTGTTCATTGGAAGGACTGATGTTGAAGCTGAAACTGTAATTCTTTAGCCACCTGATGTGAAGAGCTAACTCATTTGAAAAGACCCTGATGCTGGGAAAGATTGAGGGCAGGAGAAGGGGACAACAGAGGATGAAATGGTTGGATGTCATCACTAACTCAATGGACCTGAGTTTGGGTAAACTCCGGGAGTTGGTGATGGACAGGGAGGCCTGGAATGCTGCAGTTCATGGGGTAGTAAGGAGTCGGATACAACTGAGTGACTGAAATGAACTGAACTGAACTGAACATATGTAACACGAGCATTCCACTTTCATGAAGCACATGACATACTAACACATAAAGAAAGGTATATTAAGCGTATGTCCAGTTGAAAGATAACAAAATTAGTACCCACTAGCCATCATGAAGCTTAATAAGTAGAACGTAACCAAAGCCCGTGTATGACCTTTCTAGGCAGCATCTCCTTCTGCGGTCCTAGTCCCTGCAACCTGGGAATATGTTATCTCACAGGGAAGAAGGGGCTCAGCCTGGGTGATTGACATAAGGGCCATGGCACGGGGAGATGACCGTGGATTATTCAGGTGGGCTCAGGGTAATCACTGGGGTCCTTTTCAGGGGGATCCAGGGAGATGAGGGATCATAGAAAAGATGGGATGGTGGACAGTAGAATGATGCTCCCTGAGCTGAGGAATGCAGGCGGCCTCCAGAAGTTAAAGGAGGAAAGGAAGTGGGCCCCACCACCACCGAGTACCCCGGGAGGAATGCAGCCCTGTTCCCATCTTGGTTTTGTACTTCTGACTCCAGGAATTGTAAGGGAACAAAGCTGTCTTGTTTTAAGTCATTCATTGTTCAGTCGCTAAGTTGTGCCCGACTCTTTGTGACCCCAAGAACTGTAGCAGGCCAGGCTCCTCTGTCAGCCACTATATCCCAGAGTTTGGAAAAATTCACCTTCATTGAGTGGATGAGGCTATCTTACCATCTCATCCTCTGCCGCTCCCTTCTCTTCCTGCCCTCAGTCTTCCCCAGCATCAGAGACTTTTTTGCATCAGGTGGCCAAAGTATTGGAGCTTCAGCTTTAGCATTAGTCCTTCGGACGGATATTCAGAGTTGATTTCCTTTAGGATGGACTGGTTGAATCTCCTTACAGTCCTAGGGACTCTCAAGAGTCTTCTCCAGCACCACAGTTCAAGAGCATCAGTTCTTTGGTGCCCAGTCTTCTTTATCGTCTCACATCCATGCATAACTACTGGGAAAAAACAGCTTCAACTATACATACCTTTGTTGGAAAAGTGGTATACCTGCTTTTTAATACACTGTCTAGGTTAGTCGTAGCTTTCCTTCCAAGGAGCAATTCATTAGATTTGTGGTAATTTGTTATAGCTGCTGTAGGAAGCTAATACATCCATCTCCCCTGGGAGTAACCACTGTCCTGAGTTTTGTGATAATCACTTCCTCACTCACTTATTTGTTTGCTTTTAAAGTTGTACCATGCGTATATCTTTAAATGACATGCTATCAAGTTTGTTCCCTGATGCTGGGAAAGATTGAGGGCAAGAGGAGAAGGGGATGCCAGAGGATGGGATGGTTGGATGGCATCACTGACTCAATGGACTTGGGTTTGGGTAAATTCCAGGAGTTGTTGATGGACAGGGAGGCCTGGTATGCTGTGGTTCATGGGGTCGCAAAGAGTCAGACATGACTGAGTGACTGAACCAAACTGAACTGATCAAGTATGTAAGCCCAAGCAGCAATCACAGTCCTAGCTGTGTTAGGACAGGGTGATATTATTATACGTTAACTGAGAAATTCACAGAGAAAATAAACTGAACAGTAGCTCTGGTTTCAGTTCCCTGAGAGTCTACAAAATCTCCTTCTGGGCAAATCAATGGGCAAGTTCACGCACAAGACTTGAGTAACCCGAGACTTGCCAAGTCAGAGCACCTGGTGTGGCAGCAATGTGAGCCTGGCACTGTCCGGTAGAAATGCGTTCATCGGGCTAACACGTTCCAGAGACCAGATTCATGAAGGCTTAGCTCCAGCTTGCAAACCTAAAGCAAAGCGGAATATATACCCAGGGCTCACTGAATCAGCATGATGGAACCAGATAGCAGTGAGTCGTGGGGAGAGTGGGAATTATTACATCAGGGCATGATGACGACAAGCCAGTAAAATCTGTGCCAGGCCTTCTGAGAATTCTGTCCTCAGATTCAGAGAAGGTTCGGAGGCAGCAGGCATATTGACCTTGGGTCACACTGCTTCTTCTGAATGTACAGAGCTCTAGCGTTTACTCATTTTGTGGGTCATTTTTCTTCTCTCTTATAGAAGATGCACTATTTCCCACATCCCATGTTTCTTTTTGTTTGTGTGCTTATGGTCTCATTTTGGTGGAATACATCCTTTTGTAGCTTCTTGGGGAAAGATGAATGACAAGTAGAATTTGGAAACTGTATTTCAGAAAACACCTTGGTTCGATGTAGGATTCTTTGGGCTGTCATTTTCTGTGTGGAATCTCATGCCATGTTGTCTTGCTGAGTTAGTGTTGAAGTACGTTCATGCTCCCTCTGCATCTACTGGCCGTGGCTTGCCCTTTCCCAACCAGCACTTTGTTCTAAAATTTCAGCCTGGTGGTCCATGCATGACTACTGGAAAAATCATCGCTTTGACTATACGGATCTTTGTTGGCAAAGTGATATTTCTGCTTTTTAATATCCCGTCTAGGTTGGTCATAGCTTTTCTTCCGAGGAGCAAGCCTCTTTCAATTTCATGGCCGTAGTCACCGTCTGAAGTGATTTTGGAGCCCAAGAAGATAAAACCTGTCATTGCTATGAAAAATAGTGGTGACTAAAATGCTGCTGAGAATGACCCTCATGGGGCCCTGCGGGCGTCAGTATCGAAGGAGCCAGGGGAGCCATCAGTTTGGGGTCGCTTGTTGTCCAGACCCCGAGAGAGTCAGATCCCCTGGAGAACATCCTCTCGATTTCCTGCCTGAGGGTTAAAGGTCAGGCTGGCAGCATGTTTGGAGATGAATGGGGAAGAACCCTGGAGTGAAGGGTGCCTCCTTTTGAAATTCAGCAATGCAAGTTGCGAAAGTCCCGTGTTTCATTCCTTCAGCATCTGCATCCTCATGCTTGCCTGCCCTCCCCCGTCCACAAGCCCTCTTTCCTGCTGTGTGTGTGTTGTCAGTTGTTAAGCTGTGCCTGACTCTTTCCAACCCTGCGGACTGTAGCCCTCCAGGCTCATCTGTCCATGGCATTTTCCAACAAGGATACTGCAGTAGGTTACCATTTACTTCTCTAGGTTGATAACTCTGAATAAAGCTAACAGTTACATTACTAGGTGAAAATATTTGGGGAGGGGGAGGTAATTGGAGGAGGCTCATTATAAACTCATGAAATCAAAACAGCATTACTCCTCCTTCCTTTCTTGCTTATTCCTTCCAGGAATAGTAGGCCTTCTTCATAAATTCTACAGGTTGAAATCTAAGTGTAAGCAATAACCATACACGAACAACACAAATAAGCAATCGATTCAGTTCCATTGCTCAGTTGTGTCCAACTCTTTGAGACCCCGTGGACTGCAGCATGCCAGGCTTCCTTGTCCATCACCGACTCCTGGAACTTGCTCAAACTCATGGTTCATCAAGTCAGTGATGCCATCCAACCATCTCATCCTCTGTTGTCCCCTTCTCCTGCCTTCAATCTTTCCCAGCATCAGGGTCTTTTCTAATGAGTCAGTTCTTCACATCAGATGGCCAAAATATTAGAGCTTCCACATCAGTCCTTCCAGTGATTATTCAGGATTGATTTCCTTTAGGATTGACAGGTTTGATCTCCTTGCAGTCCAGGGGACTCTCAAGAGTCTTCTCCAGCCTCACAGTTCAAAAGCATCCATTTTTTGGTGCTCAGATTTCTTTATGATACAACTCTCAGCTCCATACATGACTACTGGAAACATCATAGCTTTGACTATCTTCCCAACCCAGGAATGAAACCCAGGTCTGCCACATTGCAGGCCGATTCTTTACCAACTGAGCCTCCAGGCCACACACCTCCAAGTAAGCAATATCCAGCTGTAATATTTTTTCCCATTTCTCACTTTATGGTCCCCTAATTTGTACTTTCATATACAGCATATGCTGCCTTATATTAAAAAATACACATATATCACATTTCCCCTAGTGAGTCATAAGCTTAACAGTGGACAGGCTTCTGTTTTTCGAGCATTGTTGCTGTTGTGGGCTAAAATGTTTGTCGAATTCATTATAGCACATGTAATTGTTTATGTGTGTGCGCTTAGTCACTCAGCTGTGTCTGACTCTTTGTGACTCCATGGACTGTAGCCTGCCAGGCTCCTCTGTTTATGGGGATTCTCCAGGAAGAATACTGGAGTAGGTTGTCATTCCCTTCTCCAGGGGATCTTCCCAACTTAGGAACTGAACCGGGGTCTCCTGTGTTGCAGGCGGATTCTTTACCAGCTGAGCCACCAGGGAAGCCCTATTATTTTTATGAATGTGTTTCCATATGAATTGTGAAATTTTTTGTTCTAGTTCTGTGAAAAATGCCATTGCTAGTTTGATAGGGATCACATTGAATCTGTACATTGTGTTTGGTGGCAGAGTCATTTTCACATTATTGATTCTTCCTACCCAGGAACATGGAATATCTCTCCATCTGTTTATGTTGTCTTTGATTTCTTCCATTAGTGTCCTATAATTTTATGTGTACAGTTCTTTTGTCTCTTTATGTAAGTTTATTCCTAGATATTTAATTCTTTTATGAATGCATTTAATACCATAAACTGGAGTTTCCTAAAGTGTGCTCTTCAGAAGATGAGTTTTATGTATGTTGATAGTTCTGTACAAAGAGAATGGCTACATGATCATTGAAAATTTGAAAAATATTTAATTTAACAAAGCTAAATGAATTTCTTCACTACAAGACCTTTCAAATCCTTATTAATTTCTTCATTTAATCAATAATATTTTCACGTCTCCCGTTTTCTCTTGCTATGCCAGGTGCTTTAACAATAAACAATGTTGACACTAATCTTGCTATTTGGGGCCCTGAGAATCAAGCAATATGTATAAACAAAAGGAAGGATCGCAGGATGGTATCCCCTCTCATTTATTTGAACCCTTAAACCCCTTTCCAAGGAGCACCTCGAAATACTTGGGTTTCATGGAACACCCTTTGGGAAGCCCAGCTCTTGCCATAAAAATCACTATTTTTAATTCAGAAACTAGTTGGGAATTTTTACATGCAATTAGTCCCAGACCCTGTAATAAACAGGGACTAATGGATTACATAAATAGTACCAGATAGGGCCCTCCAAACCCAATCAAATTTTCCCAACCCCATTTAATAAAAAGTGATGGAAAAAATGAGTTCCCACTGGAGATATAAACAAACTCCCAGGGGAACCAATGACTTCACTCACCATTCGACTTTCCAAGCCAGTCTGAGAGGTGAAACACATGTAATCAATACAGGATGTTGGCCAGTCAGGACCCACTGAGTGGTGTCAGGCGGGGAGAGGAGAGAGGCGCAACGATGCAGTTGAAGTCTATGTCGTACCTTCCCAGCAAAGCGGCATTTTGCAGCAAGACCATCCTCACAGAGGTTTTCACATACCAGCCAACCTGAGTTACCCAATCTCAAATACCTCAAAGTCAGAGTATATTTTGGAGGAAGGCCAAATTCTATTAATTAACTTTTATCTCTCTCTTGCTCGATTTCTATCTCACACACACATTTGCCCGCCCCCCCCCTTTTTTTAAAATGCAATAAAGTTTCAGTAAACCTCAGGAATCTAATGTTTATTTTAATTAGCAATGAGCTTTTGAACAGAAAAACACACCGAGGTATATTATCTTGTATACTGAACTCCATTCATACAAAATACACGCTAGCATCGTCATCCAAGGCCTTCACTATTTTTATGATTTATTTGTATTTTTACTTCTTGCAAATAACAGTTTCAATCTGAGCTTGAACTATAGATACAGGTCACTTGAAACGCTGTGGCCCTATTGGTAATGTGACTTAAAGATTCTTAGTTAAACCGAGTGATGTTACTCTGTAAGCCTTTGATTTTTGACTCCAAAATTTGCCGACAAACCTTCCGAGAGCTCTACTAAGACTTCAGTAATTCCTAATGCAGTGAAGGAGTGAGGAAGTACAAGACAAGGAAAATACCTAGCTCTTGCCCTGGAGGGATTTACGTTTTAATTTAAATAAGACACAGCAAACCAACAGATAATTAACCACAGTTAAGTCATATTCCCAAATTAGCAAGGGAGGGTCAGAGAAATACAGGTTGCCTTGCATTAATTATTTATATATGTATTTCAATTTAAAATCAAATCTTTTTTTTTTTTCCAATGGAACTGAAGAGCTAAGAGTGAAAACAGCCCAACTGTTAACTGTAAGGCTAATAACAGTGATGATCTAAGGAAATGATGGATATTTCCCATGTGCCTGCTCCATGTCAGACAGTTCATATCCAACTTCTGCTAATCTTGACCGTGGTCTGACAAGTAGCTGTGTTTATGGCCGTTTTATCAGTGGGCAAAGTGAGGGTCCGTGGTATTTCTTTATTTTGTGCTGAAGGCATGGTAGTTAGGTTAAGTTGCTCAATAGCTAGTTGAGTACAGAACCTGGATTGAAGATCAGCTTCATCTAACCTCAAAGTCTTGACTCTTCCTGTCCTTCTGGTTCCCTTCATGAAATGGCCACCTTCAAATCTTTGCCTGTCCAGTGTAATGGCACTTTTTTTAAAACCCTAGAACTCTCCTGCAAGGTTTTGGGGCTGAGAGGGCAAAGGCCACCCCTCAGGTGCTATCAGTAGGTTAGGAACTGTCTGTGAAGATCCCCACCTGGGGGACCAAACCTTTTTTGGCTTGGAGAGGAAGCTTTAAAAAAGAGATCTAAACAATTGATCCTAGTTAGGAATAACACTGGGTCTCTAAGGAGGTTGCAGCCAATCTTCCCCAGCACCAGGGACCCAGTGCCAGGAGGCCGATGCCTGATCATGACAATGTTACTTCCCTGCGGAGCTGTTCAAGCCCGACGGGATCATGCAGTCATGTGACGAGTCACCTGCACAGGCTTGTCTGGGGATCGGTGGCTGGACCTGCTAACCAGCCTGGACTGGTTGAGCCACGGAGGTGGATATAGAAGCAATTAAAACACACATAGACAGACACACATGCGCTCCAGCGCACACACACACAAGCACACGCTCGCACACCCTGCTGCCGCCAACCCGCTCAGACACCTGTAGCTTCATTTGCAATTAATAAATTAATTAAAATGTTCTCATGGGAAAATGTCTTGGTGAAACCATGGGTTTACTGTAGTGAAACCCAACATTAAGAGCTCGACTATAATAATACCGATCATACCAGGAAGTGATGTTATAGGTTGGTCTTTTTTACATACGAAGCATGCAGTGATAGGTTTAACTACTCCGTTTCTCCCCTCCCTCTCTGCATTTTTTGGTTGACTAACGTCTGCTGAGGATGTGGCCTAAACTTAATTAAAGGAAAGGGAAAGAGAGAGTACAGTAGCAAAAGCTGTATTAATTACAACAGACCTTGTATTATAGCTGTTTTCCCCTTGGAACCGAAGCTGCAGCCAAAGTACATGCTAAAAGGCATTAGTTTGAAGGAATTTTTTTTTCTTTTAAAAAAGAAGAGGAAGAAGAAAATAAGTGTTGGAAACGTTAAATAATGTATTGTTACAGTCTCTGGGGTCACAAAGAGCCAGACACGACTGAGGTGACTTAGCACGCACGCATGCATTGTTACAGGGTTATGTATTTTTCGTGTCGTCTGCACAGGCTACCATGAGGTCAGAGTGGAGGGCCGGTATACATTGCTCTTCGTTGGGTTAATTCATACATCATTACCTGCATGTGATCGTGCATGTCCGTTAAGAGGTCCACAGTTACCAAAGTTCAACCTGAAACCACCGTTCCGTGTCTCCTTCGTGCTACCAGTCTGCTGATCAGAACCTGATCATCAGTCCACGTCTCGGTCTCATTAGTCTGTTCACAGACATTCCTTTCACTTGTTTCCCATTCATCTGAGAGTTACACTTTCAGGCCGGATCTCTGCACACTTAGTGATGCCTTAAGCTGGACCTATTATTCTTTTTGGGGGGGCGCTGGGGTGCCATCCCGTGCATTGCAGAGTGTGTAACAGTGGTCCTGGCTACTACCCGGTAGATGTCAGCAACATATCCGCCTCCACATGGCACCTGAACATATGTCTCTGGAGGCCGAGTGTCTCCTTGAAGGGAATCGGTGCCAGCCGAGCTTTGCTGCGCGGGGCTCTGTCCCTCAGCAGCTCCTGAAGGTTCGGTCTCTCTTCCTTCCCCCGCTTCTCTGAACACAAACCCCTGCCTCTCCACCGCTCAGAGCCCGAGCCCCCGCCCTGCACTCCCCTCATCTCCGGCTTGGTCAGTCTCTCCCTAGGGTGAGCCCCGATCACGGCTGCAGTGGCTGAGACGCACGTTTCAGACCCACGATACACACTACCAGACTGAGGATTTAGGACATCTTAAGTCTTGCATGTCAAGAAGATTGCTTGAAGAAAGAAGATGAAAGAAGTTAGAGTTTAAAGGCAGGATCGAGAGCAGAAAGACTGCTGAGACTTAGGAGTCAATTAGAACCTGTGTCCTCAGCTAGGGATGGGTTCGGTGAGTTTGTTTCCTGTCGTACAAGCTGAGGAGCGTGTTGCCTACGATGGTTATGATGGTACTATAGGATGATGCGTGGGAAAATGAGCATTTGACTAAAGCTCCAACCCCTTGATCTCAATTTCCATGAGACACGCTAAGGTCCCAAACTTTA
Source organism: Procapra przewalskii (assembly GCA_006410515.1). Classification (NCBI taxonomy): domain Eukaryota; kingdom Metazoa; phylum Chordata; class Mammalia; order Artiodactyla; family Bovidae; genus Procapra; species Procapra przewalskii. The sequence goes on along the minus strand of SJYF01000082.1, from coordinate 3,668,905 downwards.
GCTTTTGAAAATAATGCGCACTTTTCTTCATTTTCTTACCCATTTTTAACATTTGTAAACTGTGGGACCCAAATCCTTGTGTAATTGTGGCCGGAGACTCAGGTCCTGTCCCTGGAGAAGGTGAATGACAG
>SJYF01000082.1:3634028-3650521 GCA_006410515.1 Procapra przewalskii | reverse complement strand
AGTCTATCCTAAAGGAGATCAGTCCTGGGTGTTCTTTGGAAGGACTGATGTTAAAGCTGAAATTCCAATATTTTGGCCACCTCATGCGAAAAACTGACTCATTGGAAAAGACTCTGGTGCTGGGTGGGATTGGGGGCAGGAGGAGAAGGGGACCACAGAGGATGATATGGCTGGATGGCATCACCGACTCGATGGACTTGAGTCTGGGTGAACTCCAGTAGTTGGTGATGGACAGGGAGGCCTGGCATGCTGTGATTCATGGGGTCGCAAAGAGTTGGACACGACTGAATGACTGCACGGAAGGAGATCAAACCAGTCTATCCTAATGGAAATCATCCCTGAATTTTCTTTGGAAGGATTGATGCCAAAGCTGAAGCTCCAATACTTTGGCCACCAATGCAAAGAGCCTACTCATTGGAAAAAATCCTGATGCCAGGGAGGATTGAAGGCAAAAGGAGAAGGGGGCAACAGAGGATGAGATGGTTGGGTAGCATCACCAATCAGTGAGCATGAATTTGAGCGGACTCCAGGAGATAGTGAAGGATTGGGAAGCCTGGTGTACTGAAGTCCATGGGATCGCCAAGAGTCAAACATGACTTATCTACTAAATGCACACACACATACATATATAAATTCATATGTATATTGAAATAAAAATTTCAGACAGAATCTTGGGATACACACGTGTGCATGCATACACGTACACAAACCCGAGCTACAGGTGTAAAGGATTTTAAAGGGGCATGGATCTCTTATAGGACAGTTTTTAATGAGGTACAGACAGAAGGCTTTAGCTATATTCCACTCTGCTGTATTACTGTTTAAAGAATTTGTTGTTATTGCCGTTCTTGTAGGTTCCAAACACTAGATTTTCAGATGAAAATGCAGTGATCACTGCCCCCCCTTGCATTTTGTCTTCCCCTGGTTTTGCTCACCCACCCCAGGGACCCTGGTTGGAGTTACGAGGCATGTACCAGCGGCTCCTCTGCCGGGGTTATCGCCTCTGCAGAAGCTCCAGTGTCTCAGATTCACTCCTGGCTTGCTCTGGCCTCTGGTGTATCTGGCACTAGAGCTCTGCACCCCTCTGTCTGCAGCTCCCAGACTGGAATGGCCCAATTTAGGGTTTAAAGTGTAACAGAGTAGTTAAGAGCATGTGTAAGCCTGAGGACAGCATGGACTTCAACTCGCTTCCACCACTTAGAGCTGGGAACTCAGCAAGATCTTTGAGTGACTATTATTAGAGATTATTATTGTTAATATTACTTCATATTTAAAAACTTATTTAAGTCATATTTTAGTGCTACTTCTGATACATGAATGTTTAAATTGGAGGATAATTGTTTTTATCCCCTCCCTCTTGAGCCTCGCTCACCATCTGTCCTACCCTTTCCTTCACTTGCTGTGCCCACAAGTCCATTTTCTACGTCTGTCTGCCTAGTGCTACTTCTATTTTTTAAAAAGACTCTAAAGTACATGCTGGAATATTAATTTTGTGTGTCTTAATTTTAAGATCTATGTGGAAAAAGTAAAGCAATAAACAGCTGTCTAATTTGAATATTATAGATTACTGACCTTGAAAACTAAAACTTAACATCTCAAACGACCATCTTGCCTTAGCTTATGGAATCTGAGTGGAGGTTGACTTATCAGCGAAGATAAGCAGGTATTTATTGAGTGCTCAATACAAACAGCGTGCTCTTTCATACACTGTGAGAGACAGATCTGAGGATGAAAACACCAGTTGCTTCACCCTGTCCAGAGGAGACTCTTCACGAATATAATGGCACCAAATTAGAGTGGCCGCAACTCATTCGTCAAGATTTTGCCTCAAATTGGGCGAAAAAGAAAGGCCTTTTAGATCGGATGCCTCGGGTGCCTCCACCAGACCTGCGTCCCGGAATCCCAGGCTGGTTTAGCCCCAAAGAAGCAGCAACCATGTTAGCTGGAAGAATGAAGTTTCCAAACTCTCTCGAGACAGAAAATGAAGAATGACTAACAAGTTGGATCAGGATGAGCACAGCTGCACTGCGCGCTCTGTGATCATCTGTTTGGGAGAACACTTTCACCATCGGGGCTTTTCCTCAATACCACATCTAAATCCATTGGTAAAGCTGTCATGCGGAAATAGCAGATGCTCTGTGCATGGCCTGATGAGCTAGATTAGACTGCTTCTCTTTGAAACCATGAATAGAGTCGCATACTGCAACATTTTGCCTGCGTCCTTCTATAAATGGGCATCTCAGGTGGCACAGTGGTAAAGAATCCGCCTGCCAATACAGCAGACACAAGAGATGCAGGTTCGACCTCTAGGTTGGGAAGATCCCCTGGAGAAGGAAATGGCAACCCACTCCAGTATTCTTGCCCAGGAAATCCCACGGATGGAGGAGCCTGGCAGGCTACAGTCCATGGGGTCGCAAAGAGTAGGACATGACTTAGCAACTAAACAGCAACAGCAAGAATACCTAAACCCACACATCCCTCCAGGCAGGTAATACATACAGAGAAAATATATTACTTTCCAACTCCCTTAACAACTGTTTCATCACTGTACGCAGTGAGCACCTTCCTTAATGAAAACCTCATTGTGTCATGGGGGCATTTATAACTCGAACAGTGATTGATTGGAAAAAAAAAATCTCTTTTATGTCTGTTTCTCGAGTGATCTCCAGTCATTTTCAGAGATCATCCGTACCCCAGCTGTCAACTGCCTGAAGCACAACTAGCTTTGAACAGTGACATGTGCTCATATCCCACAGCTGTACTGGAGCGTCCTGAACATTTTCTCAACATCTCAGGCTTTTTTTTTTTTTACCTACCAGGCAGCTGCCTACTTGGAGAGGTCCCAGAATCAGTTGTGCCAGAGTTAAAAATCACCTCACACCCGCATATGTTTTTTTTTTCCCCTCCTTTATGAATTGGGCTTTAAATCTTGACCGTGATTTAGTGAGAAAATAAAATTGGGCCATAGTCAATGTCTCATTTGTATACATTCGTATGAGTTCTGTAACCTGGAGGATGTCTCCAATCCCGGGAAATGTAACCACGAACCCACAGCTAAACAATTTCCAAAGAGGCCTTTTCAAGGAATGGCTTTTAAATGCCCAAGGAGCTCAGTCCAACGGCAGAGATATTTGAAATATACACAAACATACAAGCCTTTTAGATAAACACATTTTCAGGGGGCTTTTGATGAAAGTGATAAGTTACATTCTCTACAACTACACACGCTGTATTTTATAACCCTTCAGTAGACACTTATCAGCTATAAATGTTGGGTGGTTTAGGCTAGGAATCAGCCCTGAGGGGAACAGCAGGAGAACTGGGGGACTCCCAGTTCTACAGATCAACATACACCGGAGACTCAATTTTATTTTCATTTATTAAAAAGGTCTGTGGTCTCCTTCTGCAATTTCAAATCCATTAGCTTCCTGCCCCCTGTAAGAAAAAAAAAAAAGAGAGAAAGAGAGAGAAAGTAACTGCAGATTTTATGGACTGATTGCTGATGGCTGCGCTACTGCTCTGCTGGTTTTGAGTGGAGGGTCCATTATAGATACATTATCCATAAACCATGCTTCCAATGGAGCTAGCAGCTTCCAGTCTGACTGGGGAGTGAGCGGAGCTGGCTTGGTAAAAAAAGAGGCTGGGGGAAGGGTCAAGTCTCTTGGAAGCCAGCGTGGGCTAGGCACAGGCGTAAATTACAGCCTTTCTTCCGACTTCCTCCTAATTATGCCTCGAACGTGCAGTGGTTGGATTTCGTTAACCAGCCACCAGATGAACTTAGAAATCATATCGACAGTAGATTAGAGTGGGAGTTTTCAACCTTTTTCCCTGCCATGTATGTTCAAGCGATATATTTGTCTGTCTTTGACACTCTCTGCTTCTGGCTGCATGTACTCAACAGCTGACCATGCCCATATGGTTTTCCCTAGTCTCAGGTATACGGTGTTTAAACCTTTTTTCAACAAAGATGCAAAAACATTTTTAATGGCAATAAAACAGATGAAAATATGGCTTCATATTTTCCCCTCTGTAACCCTACATCTTTAATTTCCAAAAAGAAAAGTTAAATATGTCTCCTGCGTCATTGTTTAATTTTCCCGTTCAGTAACGATTTGTGAAAAGAAGCAGAAGAATAATTAGAACAATATAGTTGGCATTTGTATAAGAGGAAACTTTCTTTGAGGACAAGTCTCATTTATCTTTGAATCCGGGTACCCACAGACTTTATGCTTGGTATGTAGCAGATGACCAATGAATTTGTCAAACTGAGTTACATGTTTTTAAGTGTAATTAATTGCCAGAAGCTAGTATAGTCCTTCTTAAAATGGAAAGATATTTTCTTTCCATTGTTGATGAAAAGGCTGCATTCACTTAGGCAAAAGCACAGTGAAGAATTTAGTTCTTTTTTCTCTTGATCTAAATGAATGTGGTACCATCCACATGTTTTACCCACTTCAGCCTGAAGTCTGCACTTTCATTTTCCAGTGTACACCCAAGGTGTACACAGAGTTTCACAAGGGGGTCTTTTTTTGCTGTTGTTCAGCTGCTAAGTCATGTCTGAGTCTTTGCGACCCCATGGATTGCAGCATGCCAGGCTCCTCTGCCCTGCAATGGCTTCTGTTGTTTGCACAAACTCATATCCGTTGAGTTGGTGGTGCTATCAAACAATCTCATCCTCTGTTGCCCCCTTCTTTGCCTTCAGTCTTTCCCAGCATAGGCGTTTTCTAATGAATCTGCACTTTGCATCAGGTTGCTGAACTATTGGAGCTTCAACTTCAGCATCAGTCCTTCCAATGAGTATTCAGGGTTGGTTTCCTTTAAGATTGACTGGTTTGATCTCCTTGCTGTCCAAGGGAATCTCAGGAGTCTTCTCCAGCACCACAATTCTGAAGCATCAGTTGTTTGGCGCTCTGCCTTCCTGATGGTCCACCTCTCAGAACTGTACATGACTATTGGAAAAACCATAGCTTTGTCTGTACAGACCTTTGTCGGCAAAGTGCTATCTCTGCTTTTTAATGCACTGTTCAGGTTTGTCATAGCTTTCCTTTCAAGGAGCAAGAGTCTTTTAATTTCCATGGCTGCAGTCACTGTCCATAGGAATTTTTGAGCCCAAGAACCTCTTTCTAAATATCTGGATTCTGTGTAGGTAGTATAGTCAGATAATCTGCTTTTTTAAACTTTTAGTTGTTAAAGCAGTTTCTGGCTCGAAACAAAATTGAGAGGCAGGTACAGAGTTTTCCCATATATCCTTCAGCTTCACATATGAGCAGCTCTCCCCTTCATCCATATCCTTGCCACATGGTCCATTTGTTACCTCTGATGAACCTGCATTGACACATCACAGTCAAAGCCCATATTTACCTAGAGTTCATTCTTGTTCTTGTGCCCTCCTGCTGGGTTTGGACAGATGTGTAATAACAGATATTCATCATTATAATATCATAGAGTGTTTCACTGACCTCAACACTCTCTGAGCTTTGCCTGTGTCTACCCAGCTATGGTCTGTAAGGCCTTGGGAGAGGTTCAGACAGGTGGACCAGCTTCGAGAAGGAGTCCCTTTTGTCCCACACCCACAGCTATAACATAGCAAGTAGGATTAAGGAAAACAGTAAAGAATGTTCAAAATGGGAGTCCTCAGAGCCATTGAAAAGGGAAATGGCAACCCCTTCCGGTATTCCTGCCTGTAGAGTCCCAGGGACAGAGGAGCGTGGTGGGCTGCAGTCCATGGGGTCGCTAAGAGTTGCGCATGACTGAGCCACTTCACTTTCACTTTTCACTTTCATGCATTGGAGAAGGAAATGGCAACCCCCTCCAGTGTTCCTGCCTGGAGAGTCCCAGGGACAGAGGAGCGTGGTGGGCTGCAGTCCATGGGGCCACAAAGAGCCGGATACGACCAAAGAGACTTAGCACTCTCTGACTTAAGAGCACACTTCATCCTTTCACCAGTTAATCCTGTCCACCCATCTTAGATTTTTGACAATTGCTTTAGCAATGTTGCTTTCTAGAGAGTAAAGAGGAGAAGACGATGGCACTCCACTCCAGTACTCTTGCCTGGAAAATCTCACGGATGGAGGAGCCTGGTAGGCTGCAGTCCATGGGGTCGCTAAGAGTTGGGCACGACTGAGCCACTTCACTTTCACTTTTCACTTTCACGCATTGGAGAAGGAAATGGCAACCCACTCCAGTGTTCTTGCCTGGAGAATCCCAGGGACGGAGAAGCCTGGTGGGCTGCCTTCTTGGGTCGCACAGAGTAGGACACTGAAGCGACTTAGCAGCAGCAGCAGAGAGTAAAGACAGGCTGGCAGTCTCTTCTTCCACTAACTACTTTAACAAGCACTTAACCTTCCTCCCCACTTTCTTAATCTATCTATTGCTTTAGAGTTTTGCTTCATACATCAAATCATGGCAAAAGTTTCAGTCACACATTAACTTTGACATTTAGTGGCTGCAGCATTATAATCATCCTTGGCAGGTCAGAGCTCCATCTACTCATTAGCTTGGAGCACAGGGTGGCTCAGGGATAAAGAACTCACCTGCACTTCAGGAGATGTGCACTCAATCCCCAGGCTGGGAAGACCCCTGGGAAACAGAAATGACCATCCACTCCTGCATCTTAGCCTGGGAAATCCTGGGGACAGGGGAGCCTGGTGGGCTACAGTCCATGAGGTTGCAAAGAGTTGGACGTGACTGCATAACTAACCAGCAACAAGGAAAGGATATTAAAGACGGAGCATCACCCCCTTCCTGCCTCCTTTCATCCCTTCAGAAGTCCTGCCCTGATGGGCGATCCCCCTGTTGGGTCCCTGTCATCACAAGCTGTCCATCATCGGCTCCCGCTGCTCCTGCAGAAGCGTGGGACGCACACTGGCAGCTCTGCTAACAGAAGCTGTTAACAGAGATCCAGTGACCCTGCGCTCTTTAAAGGTGTTTTAAATTCCATTCTTTGATGCCCTTTGCCCTTTGATGGGATGATATCAACCCCTGATCTCAGACCAATGGGCTAGAATAGATGAGCCCCTGATGGTGCAATCACCCTGCCTTGGTGGAGATGTGCTTTGAACTCAGAATTTATTTTATTTTTTTTAAAAAAGCATAAAAGCATCATTCTCTCCACTGATGCTAAATTCCCAGAAAGTGCTGCATTCCCTGGTCGTCTTTATGACTCATGAAATGCCTTCCCACTGGCCTTCCCAGCTACAGTCTCTAACGCCCTGGGAGCATTTCAGACAGGTGGAGTCCCTTTTATCCTGTTGGACTATAACATATCCACAACTATAACAGGGTAAGTAGGATTAAGGAAAACAGTAAAGAATTTTCAAAATGGGAGGCCCAGAACCATTATTGTCTGTCGTCACATTAGCCGTCAATAAGACCACAAAACCAGACAGTAAAAGCTAGGAGCCTGTGGTTCTCTCCTAACCAAGGGAGACAAGAAAACAGAGAGGGGGCGGCTATGTTTCCTTTCTCCTCCTTTAGGGAGCTCCCTCCTCATGAAGTCAGCCTTTCCCTGCTCAGCCCCACTTCTGACCACTGCGCAGCGGGGGTTCTGTCTTTTCTAGGTATCGTGTGCTTTGTCACGGACACCATGCATTTAGCATGGTTAAACCTTCTTTGCCAATCCCCTTCCACATTCTGAGAAGAGGCATTTCATGACGGGGTGTGAGTGTGTGTGTGAGAGAGAGAGAGAAAGGGAGACAGAGAGAGAGAGACAGAGGCAAGGAGAGGGGGAGACAGAGAGATGGAAACAGAGGGAGAAGGAGAAAGACAAGAGAAGCACAGAGAGAACGAAACAAAGGTTGACACGGAGAGAGAGAGAGAAACCCAGAAAGAGACAGGGAGGGAGAGACACAGAGAGACAGAGACAGAGGCAGACAGAGGGGCAGAGAGAGACTGTAAAGCGGAAGGGGGCCCGATCCCGTTCAAGCTCACACTGTGCGGGGCTCTCAGGCACGAAGGCACGCTCAGTCTCCCAGTCTGATTAGCTTCCCCCATCACTTCTTGGGAAAACTGATGGGCAAGGGAGATTCTCACATTATCGCCCCCGTGGGAAGTAACCTTTGCACAAAGGCAGACCCTCGCGTTTGGAAGCGATCCCCCTTCCTCTGGCACCCTGTCTTTAGCCCAGACCTCATACTGTACCGGGTGGACCCAACCCAAGCCTATCCAGACAGACAAAGGGCTGTAAAAGTAGGAATGGCCGCAGGCACTTTCTTCAGGCCACTTCACTTTGCAGGTGAAGGAACTGTGACCCGTGAGAAGCAAGCAGGTGTTGAGGAACACCCAGCTGATGAGAGCGGAACAGTCAAGCCTAGGTCTCCTCATCTGCATCTGCCAACAGCTGCTTCCAACAGGCAACCTCAGGCATCCTCCAAAAACTGTTCTGAAGGGGACAAGGGATGCCCCGAATCACTGACATAAACCTATCGATTTTCCCAATAGCATCAAATTCCCAGTGATATTTAACTTATCTGCTTTCCAGGGAGTGGCTCAGCAGTAAAAGAACCCACCCGCCAATGCCGGAGACATGGGTTCCATCCCTGGGTGGAGAAGATTCTCCTGGAGAAAGGAATGGCAAGCCAGTCCAGTATTCTTGCCTGGAAAATCCCATGCACGTAGGAGCTTGGTGGGCTACAGTCCATGGGGTCCCCCAGAGTCAGACACGACTGAAGTGGCTGAGCAAAATCAGCAACGAATATAAGAGCACCACTCATGTGCAGAGCAATCCCACTCAGCTGAGACAAAGCCCGGATGTGTGTTCAGCGGTGAGAGAGCCGAAATTCCAAGATGGAAGCATCGTTTTCTAGGACCCACGGGGGGTCACCCCTGTGCTTTGGTTCACAGCGTGGGTCTACCTACTTTTCGGTTACTTCTGCTTGTGGGTTGACTGATTTTCACTGGGGCAACGTGGACAAGTGTTCTTTTTTTAGAAATGAAAAAAAAATGTGGAGGAGATTACAATGCAAATGAGAAGCAAATGAGAGAAAGATCTAGGCCTCAACGCCGGCTCCTTTGTGGTTCCCTGGCAGTGTTGCTGCCATGCCGGTTGCCTGACACATAATTAGGCTTGATATTGGAAGCCCACGTTTGTAGCTCTCACTTACCACATTTCCTGTATATTACTAAACATTTCAAACCGAGACAGAGAGAAAGCAGGAGAAAGTGATTTCCACTGGCAAAAAGGCTCACATTTCTTCTGTCTTGTAAAACAAAAGAGGAAAAATAATGGTAAATTGCTCCTCTGATGACTTTTTCTTTTTTTTTTTTAAACCACCACCGCTCCTCTCTCATCCTATTTTAAATAAAACCCGATGATGCAAAAGACTGTTTGGCTTCTGACTCTGCAGTCCATCAGCTTGCAATGGAAATGTTTTCTTATTTTTATTTTTTTTCTAAATGGCTACATATTAAAAGCAAACCAGCCTTTGCCAGCTTTGGATAAAAGGCTATTTATTTTCAACCAATTTGATAGCTGCAGTTTTCAGTAATTGAATTTTCTGTGGTCAGAAAAGCAGTAATCTTAGAAACCAAATAAATATTTTTTAATAAAATGGAACACTGAGAAACCCTATAATAATGTCAAAAATGTAGCCACTTATGGATGGATAAATATTTTAAGAAATTTACATTTCACCCAAAGCTTTATGCTTCTAGCTTCCCTGGAGAGTTTGAAGAGCGTAACATTTTGCTTTAGGAATGGAACAACGTGGGGCTTGCATGAAATATACACGCCCCATAGCAACCTCTCTGGTTGTTAGGCTCTCATAAGCTGGTAGCTTTATCAGTGTTTCTAGCAAACGTCTGTACCAGGGTTTCTCTTTCTTGGCACTGCTGACATTCGGAGCTAGACGACTTGGTTGTGGGGAGGTGGGGAGCTGTCCTGCGCACTTAGGGCGTTTATGGCACCGCTGGTCCCCACCCCTAGTAGCATCTTTGCCCATGCCCCACCCGGTTATGGCAACTAAAAACGTGTCCAGACATTGAGAGTTATGTCCTGGTCTAGGGTGCAAAATCAACGACATTCAGTGCATACTTGAGTGACTCTTGTAAGCGTCTGGAATCCTGACTGCTTTCAATAGTTTATCATTTAACAGCTTACGTTGTTTTGACTTATAAAGGACACCTATAAAGAACTGTGTGGAACTGTGTGGTTCAATAAAGCATTGTAATAGATTACAAATGTGAGCTGATAAAGAGCAGGAGTAGTTCAAACTATTAGTTCAGAGGGATAGTTCTATGTGTTGGTGTAATCCTGCTTTTCCCGAATGTTGGATGCATCCAGCTTCTCATCTTGACTCCTCCATGACTTCTGCCACAGAAACAGGCAGTTACTGGCTCTAGATAATTATCGTTTCTCTGGTGGTCTTGTTTTTCCTACTTTAGACTAGAAATAATAGCTATGTTGAAATTTTATCATATTGAATGACCAGTGAGATTCAGTGTTTACATATAAACTGAATCATTTCTTGCAAATGTGATTGTAAAAACACAAAACTAAGGAAATTCTGGGGTCAGATTTCTTTACCTCCCAGTTCGTACTCAGGAATCTTCCTGAATCGCTAAGTGTGGATTTTGTAATCTGTTCTTTAAAATAGTCAATGGGAAGAAGGAAAGCAGATCATTATGGGCTGACAATGGAAGAGAAGGTCAGAGAGAAATAGACGGCATACAGCTTTTTTATTTTCCCTCCCATCTGTGCTGAATACAACCGGGCTGCACTTAGTAAATTCCTTAACAATGCATTCTCGTGGTTCCACGCTCTGACTGAAATCTCACATGAGCAGAAGTCAGAGATCGTGATATGAAATTATTAGCCCTTGTTCATGAAGAAAGTTAGAAATTTCTGTAGCAACATATCACAAGACTGAGGGGTGCCACAGAAACTGTGAGATAGACCTCTTTCTGAGGTGAGAGCAGGCCGTTGTGGTTCCCAGCTGCTTCCCCGTGTAGTAGGAATGATGCTGAGAAGGATGAAGACCTCAGAATTCCAAAACCAAACCAAACAACAGTGCCCGGCATAGGCCAAGGTATGGATTAGACTGCAGCGATCAGTTCCAGTTACCTTTCACCGTGTTGTCCATCCCTGCACGTTTAGGCAGATACGTAGGCCAACTCTGAAAGTGGCCTTCCTTGGCGAGCGTGCTTTCAGTCTTTCCTGGAAAAACACATGCAGCATTATTTTAAAATTCAGTGAATGCACAAGCATGGCATAGACCTAATTTCCCATCTCACAATTTTAAAAGTATAGATTTCCCCCCAAAGAGTTGCTTCCGTGGTGTTTGTTTTGAAACTTCCCCGAGGGAGTGGTCATGGTTTGGGAATAATTCCTAACGTGCACATTTGGTTCAAGGAGGCGGGGAACAGACTCATTTGGAGCAGTGGGTCCAGGCCTGTCCTTTGCCCTGGAAATTTCTTTAATCCTCCTGCGAAGGCATTTGTTTTCACCGATTCGATCCATTATTCAATGAAATTAGTCCCAGTTTCATAATAAGTGCCTGTCCCTCCAGCCTGTCCCTTTCATGCAAGTGAAAACGAAAACCCAGGTGGTTTTCAACATGACACTAGGTGGAAATCAGTTATGAAATTACCTGTTTATTAATGATGTGTGAGGAGACTGACAGGCTAACGGCGGGCGCTGGCTGGAGCAGTGCTAATGTAGAAATAACAAGCCTATATTATGTGCAATATGTATTCTATAGAACTATAACTCTCCGTCCCCAGGGATGCCGTTGAAATCCAGATGTTTTATCTCAAGGTTTTCATCCCAGAGAGTGAAGATTTTAAAGCAAAATCAAGCACAGTCCACATTGCTGTTGGGCCATACTTCCTCACTAGGGAGCCCACATGAGCAAGCATGTAGGGCCAGATGTGCAGAGGATTAGTGTCGTATCAGTTAATTAGCCAGACAGCAAAACAAAAGTCTCTCTGCGATTGCAAGAGTGGATGTGAGAGACCCCACTAAGATGCATGTTGGAGGCTGGTCTACTGATTAGTGTCAAAGATGCTTTCAAAGTTTGGTAGTTACAGGCAGAGAAGAACTGGTCTAAATTGGGGAGAAATGAGTCGTTTTCATTTAAAATAAGGCATTTTTATAGGAGGTTTTTGCATTTTTATTTAATAGTGATCTGGCCACAACACTATAAATAATACATTGAATAGATCCATACAAGCCACTTTTTTTTTTATAAAGCGGGCAAAATTTTCTGTTAAGTTGATATTACTAACAGGTAAAGTAAAGCAATGACCCTTACAACTTGGGTGGGGAGAGGATTTTTTTTTCCTTCTTTTTCCCGTTGTGTGTTTTATAAAAGCAACTCATGGAGCAGATGGAACGGAGGAATAGCAATGATCTGACGATTCTGTATTCTTGCAAATTTTGTTGTTCAGTTGCTCAGTCATGTCCGACTTTTTGCGACCCCATGGACTGCCGCACGCCAGGCTTCCCTTTCCTTCACCATCTCCAGGAGTTTGCTCAAACTCATTCCATTGAGTCAGTGATGCCATCCAACCATCTCATCTTCTGCTGCCCCCTTCTCCTCCTGTCCTCAATCTTTCCCAGTGTCAGGGTCTTTTCCAATGACTTGGCTCCTCGCATCAGGTGGCCAAAGTATTGGTGCTTATTGCAAATAAATCCCACTATATAATAGGCAACCAGATAATTTATAATAATTTTAAATATGAAATGTCTCAACAACTGCATTTGTATAGATGAGCGTGTTGCCTGCTGTCCCATTTTCATAAGAATATGTTTTCTCCAGAGTCACCTCTCATTTTAGAGGCCAGTCCAAGTGGAGTGTATGTAACAGTCAGCAACGTCAGAGTCTGAATGTGAAAAGTAACCTAAAATCACAGATGTCTTTAAGTCAAATAGCTTCTGGATGCTAAGAATCCACACTCTAATATAAAACGGCAAGAGAATCAAGGACACAAGTGTGCTTTTACAAAAGAGAGAAAATATACGGCCTTTTTTGCTCTGGACTTCAAATTGTAGCTTGGCAACTTCCCTGCACTTAAGCCATCATCTGCATTGCCCAGAACTGGGTGCTGAGTGCCTAACTGGTAGGTGGGCGAGGCCAGGGAGATTTAGCCAGGGTAGGCAGACTGTCTGGTGGTGATTAAGGAAGCAAGTTGGGCTTTATGGTAGAAAACTCAGGCAGTGAAGTCACCTATTACTCATTACCGGCATCTCTTTTTAAAGAGGTGACAAGGGGGTGGGGGAAGCTTCCGACTCCAGCTCAGTGTGGCCTTCTCTGTTCCCCCTTATGTCCCATTGGGCTTTTGATGTCCTGTGTGTGTGTGTGTGCGTGCGTGTGTGCATGTGCGTGCGTGTGTGTGAGCTGAGTTTCTCAGTTGTGTTCCACTCTGCCACCCCATTGACTGTAGCCCACCAGGCTCCTATGTCCATGGAATTTCTCAGGCAAAAATGCTGAAGTGGGTTGCCATTTCCTTCTCCAGGGGATCTTCCCAACCCAGGGATCGAACTCATGTCTCCTGCATCTCCTTCACTGACGGGCAGGTTCTTTATCCCTGAGCTACTAGGGAAGCACCTGATGTCCTATTTCTGTGCTTTCCTAAACTCTCTCCTTCCTCCACCCAAGCACTGACCGCATTATACTGTTTAACTGGTTCCCCCTCTAGCCTGCCCTTTGGTCTTGATTTCTTATGGTTCTACCTTTAAACTAAGTGCCAGGCACGTACTCTAAACTGCGGCCCACCTTGCTGTGTGCTTGTTCATCTGGTGTTTATCACAGCTTTTTGAGGCCGGGATAATGCATTACCTAGTTCACATTTTACAGAGAGACACTGAGGGTCAGAGAAGTAAAGCAAGTCGCTTCACGCTGAAAACAGAGAAGAGCAGAGGGACCCGGACTCGAACCCCTGACTTCAGACCTTGTGCTGCTCATGCTGGCATACTGCTTCATGAACAGGAAATGAAACGCATTAGCTACCAGAGACAGGAGGAAAACATGCCCTGATTAGACACTGCAATACAGACGAAACTGTAACCTTGAAATGTAAAAGCTAAGTTCTTGGAAGGAAAGAGCATCTTGTTGTAAACAAATGTTTTGATGATTAAAACCAGCTTCTTATCTTGAAAACGCTTTTTTGAATTCAGGCTCAGTTTAATGGGAACCCCAAGACTGAAGATGAGGTGGTTAGAGAGCGTCTCCAACTCAATGGACATGAATTAGGGCAAAGTCCAGGGGACAGTGGAGGACAGAGGAGCCTGGTGAACCGCAGCCTATGGGATCAAGAGAGTCGGGCCTGACTTAGCAACTGAGCAGCAACAGGGCTGGTAAATCCTCAAAAAAGGGAAAATACGCAAGCAAACCATGTTTCCAAAGGGGCTCTGGGGACTTGGAATACTTGCTGGAGCCTAAGGGCTGTATACAATCTACATGGTTATTTACATAAATTTCTTATAATTTCTGTCACAAAGATACCCGTGCTGTTTTCCTGAATCTTTATTTAATAATGATTATAATACAATTATTTTTATCTTCACTGCCTTGCTCTTTGGTGCCAAGCAGCCAGAGTCAGCAATATGTTTTTTTTTTTCTTTTCAATGAAAGTCTCAGAACGGAAATAACATATGATTGGGTGATGCTTATATTCACAGTAGTTCAAAAGCACTGACGCCCAAGTGGAAATGAAATGTGGGTGACTGTGAGCAGAATCGAGTTATTCTTTCAGTTACGGTGAGCAGCGGCATCTGCTTGTGTCCCCGTGATTTACAAGGATTTGAAATCCCAGGGGATACGGACTTAACCAGGACACTGTCTTCTCCCATTTGTTGTCCAGTCGTTCGGCGGTGTCTGACTCTTTGCGACCCCATGGACTGCAGCATGCCAGGCTTCCCTGGCCTTTATTGTCTCCCAGAGTTTACTCAAAATCATGTCCATGGAGTCAATAATGCCATCCAACCATCCCATCCTCTGTCATCCTCTTCTCCTGCCTTCATCCTTTCCCAGGACCAGGGTCTTTTCCAGTGAGTCAGTTCTTCGCATCAGGTGGCCAGAGCATTGGAGCTTCAGCTTCAGCATCAGTCCTTCCAGTGAATATTCAGGGTTGATTTCCTTCGGGACTGACTGGTTTGATCTCATCAAACCAGATCAAGCCAGTCTTCTCCCATAGTTAGCTTCTGAGGAGATATTGTTCCTTTCTGGGAGCACCAGACTTAGAAATGCCAAGAGCAGACAAGACGACGAGAATGACTTAGTCCAAGCAGTGCTTCTCGGAAGCTTCATGCTCAGAACCCCGGTGTGAGGATGACTCCAGGCAAGAACCGTGAGTGAGGAATTCAGGGTCCAGTGTCAACGCTATTGAAATGAGACTTCTGGTTACAATGCCTGCTTTTATTAGCTGAAGACTTTGCTGGATTTATGGGGTGAATGTTCACTTGTCTTTTATCCACCATAAGATGCCAGGATAGAACATGATTCAATTAACCTAATAAAAA
The DNA here is from genome assembly GCA_006410515.1 of Procapra przewalskii. Lineage (NCBI taxonomy): Eukaryota > Metazoa > Chordata > Mammalia > Artiodactyla > Bovidae > Procapra > Procapra przewalskii. The sequence goes on along the minus strand of SJYF01000082.1, from coordinate 3,635,064 downwards.
CAAAAACAACACTGAAAACAAAAACCCCCAAATCCCTAAGAGTTACTTTTAATTTTTTCACTTTGTCCTCCCCATGCAACCTCCCCCTTGGAGATTTCCCAGTCCTGCTAATGGTGAGAAAATTATATCTATATTCCAGGCTAATATTCATTCATCTCTTTACCGACTGCCTAGATCTGAGCTAAGAGCTTCACAGGCATTATTTACTCTCTTTAGTTCCTTCGCTTATTGGCCCCTGACTTTATGTGAAGCAAACCCCAGACTGCTTGCTCCCGGACCTGTGCTGGAGTCCATATACATCCACTCTGTTCTCATTCCTGAGAAGCAGACGTTCACCCCATCTCTGATCCAGTCACTGAAACCAGGCGGATGGAATCCACTCATTAGCTTAGATCAGTCAGGGCCCATCCTTGAAACTGAGATCAAGATCAGTTTCTTCTGGGGCTTCCCTGATAGCTCAGTTAGTGAAGAATCTGCCTGCAATGAGGAGACCCCCAGTTTGATTCCTGAGTCAGGAAGATCTGCTGGAGAAGGGATAAGCTACCCACTCCAGTATTCTTGGGCTTCCCTGGTGGCTCAGCTGGTAAAGAATCCACCTGCAATGTGGCAGACCTGGGTTCGATCCCTGGGTTGGGAAGATCCCCTGGAGAAGAGGAAGGCTACCCACTCCAGTATTCTGGCCTGGAGAATTCTGTGGACTCTATAGAACATGGGGTCGCAAAGAGTCGGACACGTCTGAGCAAATTTCACTTTCAGTTCCGTTGGGACAAAGTAAATGGATGCTAAATTTCTCAAGCCACCTGTCCTCTCTGAGCATTTGTGTACTATCACTGGTGGTTTAAGTTCCTCCCTCTCCTTGTAGACTGTGCGCTTTCTCCGATTAGGAACTGTGTTCTTGCTATTGATATTCACATCCTGTGACCACTAGCCTAGGAACTTTAGCAGGATAAGAGTTTACTGAAATATTTATCCACTTGCATTACGAATATCTGCCGCTCCCAATAGGCCCCAGCATGCCATGACCTCTGCCTGACAT
>SJYF01000082.1:3609689-3633597 GCA_006410515.1 Procapra przewalskii | reverse complement strand
ATCCAAGATGATTCTTGGTGTGTCTTTCTACCATGAAATTCTCAAGTGAGGAAAACAACTCATAACCACGGCTGCCTGACCTGGAAACTTTTAAGCAAAGGATATGCTGAAGAGCAGGATCTTACAGCTGAAAAAGGCCCACGGGGGGTGGGGTGGGGAGGGGTGGATGAGAGATTTCTGCCAAACCAGCCATTCACGTGTGCGGCGAAGACAGTGTTGGCGGCCTGACAGGCCATCAAAAATGTCCAGAGTCCAATCAGAACATATTTGGTTTGAGTTCTGAAGACTCAAACGCAGCTGGTTGGGATTTCCTTGTCTGCATTTTCTCCATCCCAGTTGCTACTGAAAACAATTTGCAATTCATTTGAGGATTCTTTACATATGCCCTGAAGTATATGTGGCATTTAATCGAAAAACCACCAAATAAAGACTTCCGGGAGTGAAAGGGACCACCCCCCACCTCCCACTCACGGAGTGTTCTGCCTCCAAGGCTTTGCCCTAAGTGGATATCGATACATAAAGATCCCCAGCATTGAAAAATGACCCCTTCCTTAGGAAGAACTTCAGGCCTCTGCTGGCCCCGCAAGGAGGAGTTCCCGTCCACTCCGAATATTGTTTCCACTAAGCTACCAGTGGGCAGACACACCCACTTCTAAAATGAGAGATCTAACTCTTTTGGAAGATCAGAGTTTAGTTGAAGATCAGAAAGAAGGAGAAGAAGGGAATAGAGGAAGGAAGGGAGGGAAGGAGAACAGAAGGAAGAAAAATTCTCTGATGCTCTAAAATCATCTTGTTATCTATCAAGTCACATCGGATGGGAAGGGATGTCTCAACACCGTATTGAAAAGATACTCTAAATGTTTAACTCTGCATCCCGACAGCTGTGTTAGGAGCCTCCCCAACTCCCGTCCTATGTCCACCACCACCAAAAAAATTTTAAAGGGAAAAGAAAAAAAATGTTGTTCTTCCAAAAGCTACTGGATGGGTGACTCCAAGGGACAACCCCCCTCTCCCCAGCTTTGACGCTTAGTTTACAGGAACACTTTTACCATAGTGTATAAGATAACAAACTGCACCCCTCCCCCAGTGTAGGGCTTACTTTTCAGTCTCTTCTTATGGACAAAAACTGTCTGTATCATGGTAGGGGAAGGGGGGAGGGTTGGGAGAGGAGGCTGGAAAAAACTAGCAAATGGGAAAAAAAAAAAAAATTGGAGAGCCAGCCTGGCACCAAAAATATAATTTAGTGTGCAGGTATTTGATTTGATAGAAAACCTGCATTGATTTTAAAAAAATAGGTTCTTGACAAGGTCGTAATTCATTGAGACAGGCCAAGCCCGTAGCTTAGGTTTGACGTCCCCCTCCAACCCAAACCATAACTGGTTTTAGGTGATCCCCTGTGAGGGTAGCATGTTGCAGCTGGCAAAAAAATAAACACTCCTGAGCCCTGTGCTAACAGAATTTTTTTTTCCTTTTTTTTTTTTTTTTTTTGATTTATGCCACAAGCTAAGGAAAACAGTTACATATTTGTGAGTCTCAGTTCTGTTTGGCCTTTGCAAGCTTGCCGGATTGGTGTCTTGCTGAGAGAGCAGGGACGCTGTAAAAGGCAGCAACAGGGCCTGCGGGTAGCCGGGGAAAGGCAGGGGGCAGGGAGGTGGGTGGAGGGGAAGGGTGCCCGGAGAGACACAAGTAGCTGGAAGGTTTGATGTGCCAGGCGTTCCTCCAGGCACAGTCTCCTCCCTTTCTCTCTGCCTCCAGGTCATTTGAGAATCTCAACTCAAAGGCAGAAGCCTTCAGGGCTGAAGATTTGTGAATGAGTGTTGTTTAGTGGCTAAATCATGTCCAACTCTTTGCGACCCGATGGACTCTAGACCGCCAGGCTCCTCTGTCCATGGGATTCTCCAAGTAAGAATACTGGAGTGGGTTGCCACTTCATCCTCCAGCGGATCTTCCCGACCCAGGGATCGAACCCACGTCTCCTGCATTAGCAGCAGTTTCTTTACCACTGAGCCAGCAGGGGAGTCCTGTGAATAATCAGCTGCCCTTGCTTTCCTATGCATCAGCATCCCTTTTTCTAAAGCTTGATAAATTGATAGTTGTCTCTTTCATTCTTTGCTGAAGGTCAGAGTCCATTCAAGTTTGACAGAGGCAGGTGGGGCCAGTCGGGAAGGTGTATACAACCTTCGGAGTTGCCTCTGTGGGTCAGACTCCTCCAGGCCAAGGAAAGCAGCTGGGCCAGGACGGGCCGTGTCCCATCAGTGTCCTTCCCCGCCTGGAACACTGCGTGCTTGACCTCATTTTGCAGAGAATAAGTTTGCAGGGAGTCTGCAAGCTCCTCGGGGTTGAATATCTTAAGGTCACCCAGCTCCTCAGAGAAGTTTCCTAGTTCCAGGAGTCATGTTCAGTGGGCTTTGCACTCTACCCCGTGCCCTGCCGCCATTTAAAGAATTCAAAGAGTTAATGCATGTAATGAGGTATCTTGGATCAGATCCTGGGACAGAAAGAGCCCACAAATGGAAAAACTGGTGAAATCCAAGTCAAGTCTGAGTTTAATTAATAGTAATGTACCAGCGTCCGTTTCTTCATTTTGACAAATTTCACAGTAATACAAGATGATGACCATACAGAAAACTGGGCAGGATACCTCCGTGTTATATTTTCAGCTCTTCTATGAATCTCAGATTATGCCAAAATTGAAAACAAAACACACACACACAAACTACTTTCTGAAAGAAGCAGTTTCAGGCAAACCAAGGCTTTGTGCTGCTTTCGTCCCAGTTTCTATGGAGCGTGTCCCCTCGACGGGCTACACTAGGGTTGCGCAATCTGCTGCTTCCACTAGCAGCTGGAACGTCTTGCTTGTCCCCAGTGTAAACTGGGAGGTCAAAACATGGGAGGGGGCTTCTGACAGCGCAGACAGGCCTTTCATGGGGCCGTGGAGAGAGGCACCACTCACCTCACCATTTCATCCTTTTCATCTTTAGAGAAGAAAATTCGCATTGTATAAGAAAATCCAAATTTACTCATGGGGAAATTGAGAGCTTGCTTGCCCGTCTTCATTTCTTACATAACCAGAAGATTAGCAATCCTTAGCCACGCGTGCTCAGTCGCTAAGTCATGTCCGTGCCTGACTCTTTTGCGACCACATGGACTCTAGCCCACCAGGCCCCTCTGTCTGTGGGATTTCCCAGGCAGGAATACTGGAGTGGGTTGTCATTTTCTTCTCCAGGGGATCTTCTCGACTCAGGCCTCGAACTTGCATCTCTAGGGTCTCCTGCACTGGCAAGCGGATTCTTTGCCATGGTGCCATCTGGAAAGCCCCGATTAGAACAAATCGTATCCCAGCCCCAACATTTCTTAAAAAAAAAACAACAACCCAAACAAACAAATAAGACAGTTCCCCAGGCAAAGGCAGCTGCACGCCGTAGAGCCAACTGCAGTCATGGCTTACCACCCGTCTACGTGCCAGGACCTCTAAATTACTTACATTATAACATCATCCTGCTTTGTGTATGTACTTGTCACATTGCATAAATATACCCTTTCTAGCTGCTTCTTTAATCTGTTCTATCCACAGAGTGTATCACTGCAAAAAAAAAAAATGACTTCACATAAGACAAATTATTCCATAACAGTGCACAGAATCGTTTGAATCACATTCAGTCTCCATGACAATATGAAAATATAAATGTCTGGTGTACAAAAAAGAAAAAAAAATGTGTCATGGTGGCACAAAAAAATGAAGTTAATTCAATATTTCAACCAGGCTTTTTTTTTTTTAAACCACTTTGTTATCATAAGTGCATGATGCAACTGTTCTGCCTTTTAAAATACACACACAGACAGAGAAATGGATATTTTTTCCATCCTATTTGTCTCCTTTTCAGACACAGCCACTGATTCACCAGTCGCTGGGCGGCAGCGGCAGCAGCTAAGGCGCCTGCGAACTTGAGGATAATAAAGTCCTAGTGGAACAGTGTGTGGAGTGTTTACTTTGGCTGCTCCATCCTCTCAAATCCCCGTTTTCAACTAATATTTTAAAATGTGGAGAGACATTAAAATGGAGATAAATTCAAGGCTCTTTCTGAAGGTGAGCATCTCCTATGCTGTGGATTCTGCATTTGCGCCCTCTGCTACATTCAAATTCCCCTCAGAATGATAATTATGATGACATGGAAATTCACGTCCCTGCCTGCCTTTTGGCGACGAGCAACCCTCCTCCAACATTTTGGCCACCTGATTCGAAGAGATGACTCACTGGAAAAGACCCTGATGCTGGGAAAGACTGAGGGCAGGAACAGAAGGGGGCGGCAGAGGATGAGATGCTTAGATGGCATCGCCAACTCAAAGGACATGAGTCTGAGCAAACTCCGAGAGACAGTGAAGGACAGGGAGGCCTGGCATGCTACAGTCCTTGGGGTCTCAAGGAGTCGGACACGACTTGGCAACTGAACAACGACAGTCTTACTTTTAAGTAAAGGAGAAACAGGGGTCAGGTATGCTTTTACAACTACTCCTGCCCCATCCCTGACCTTTGTTATTGGGTCCTACAGAATAAATGGGATTAATTGGAGTTTATCACTGCTGCTTCATAGAATGTCATAATGAGTTCTCAAGTCCGGTGGTGAGCTGGCTTCAGAGGTGGAGATGAAAAGATTTCAGCTGTTCCCAGAACTGAGAAATGGATATACAGGACAGGTGTTGAGTCATAAAGAACGGGTCACGTGCTTGTGAAATGAGAGGAGAACAGTGTGTCTGAGGCAGAGCGGTACTGGGAGGTTTTCAGGTACAGTCAGCATAAGTGCAGAAGGTTAGGTAGGACACTGTCAGGATAAAACCATCTTCACTGTCCAAAGTGGATCCCCCTAGAGAGTGAAGGCAAATATCAAAGGCAAAGGCCAAGTCGACGAAAAGTCAGGCAACCTGGGAAACGTGTGCTGCTGAAAGGACCTTGGATTTGATTTGCACTGTAATGGGAAATCATGGCCGGGTGTTCCGCTAGTTTCAAAGATTATGCTGCATATGCAGGCATGCTCAGTCATGCCTGACTCGTTGCCACCCCGTGGACTGTAGTCGCCAGGCTCCTCTGTCCACGGGACTTCCCAGGTGTGAAAACTGGAGTGGGTGGCCCTTTCCTCCTCCAGGGCTGTATATATCCAACAGAAGTCATGTATTTGTGCACAGAAGTATGTGTACTAGGATGTACATAGCCACACCATTTGTAATAGTCCCAAGTTGAAAGCTACCAAAATCCTTTCAAAGAGTGAAATGCGTAAACTTACCGTGTCAGGTACATTTGTCCAGTGAAATATTACACAGCAATGAGACTGAGCAAACGATGACTATTAGCAAGAATGCAGGTGAATCTCAAAACTATGATGTTTGAGCAAAACAAATCCAGTCAGAAAAATACTTACTGAATAATTCCATTTTTATGTTTTGGAATTGCGATTCCATGTTTATAAAGTATAAACAGCACACAAAATCTTCTATGATCTTTCAGGTCAAGAAAAGTCAGTGTATTTAGTGAAGATGATAACTGGGGTTACCCGAAGTAACAGGTTAACAGGGGCTTCCCACGAGGCGCTAGTGGTAAAGAATCCACCTACCAGTGCAGGAGACACAGATGCAGTTTCCGTCCCTGAGCTGGGAAGATCCCACAGACAAAGAAATCACAACCCTCTCCAGTATTCTTGCCTGGAAAATCCCATGGACTGGGGAGCCTGGCGGGCTACAGTTTGTGAGATCGCAAAGAGTAGGTTGTGACTGAGCACACACACACACACACACACACACAAGGGGTGTACCATTTTGAACTCATTTATTCTACCAGCATCCCTAAGAAGATGCTGTAATTTTCCCTTTTTTCCAGCAGAGGAAACAGGTTAAACACTCTAGGCATCTTTCCCAAGGCATCATAACCAGCTAACAGGTGACCACATTGGGATTTATGCCCAGACAGTCCAGCTCTAGAGTGCGGCTCTGGGCCACCCTGTCTGTTGGCCTCTTGACTATACCTAACAGATGATGGGTGCTGCACAGATCGTGCCCCGATCCACAGGGAGCGGCCCGGACCTTACCATGCCTATAGTGATGCGTCTTCAGGCCTTTCCGTTCTTTAAAGTTACGCAAAATTAAGATTCATATTTTTAAAAAAGTACTATAAGACTCAAGCTTTAATAACCAAAGTAACAGTGTGACTCATGAGTTACACCTTCATAAAACTTCAAGAGCTCACAGAGACCAACGTGATTATGGGACAAATTATTTCATTTATTTAAACAGAGGGGAAATACACTTATACTTTACAATTGCCTTGAGTTATATATAAAACTAGCTTCTGGCCCTTTAATTATGGACAAAGGCAGAACCGCTGTGAGACTCAGGCCTAAGTGCCATCCACGCCTGGAAAGGCATTTCTGCAGGCTCCACATTCAGTGGAAAGTTCCCCCATTTGAAGCCCATTCCATTCCCTCCCCAACATGTGCTGCTTTAAGAGGTATTTTTCTCTGTTGCCAACTAAATATGATCATCACGAATTCAGGAGAATCAGATATCAAAAGAGTTGCATTAAAGAAGCAATATAAGCAGGATCGCGCTATGCCCAGTCTCTGAGTCGCATCCAGCTCTCTGCGGCCCCGTGGACTGCAGCCCGCCAGGCTCCTCTGTCCATTGGATTTCCCAGGCAAGAGCACTGGAGTGGGCTGCCATTTCCTTCTCTGGGGGACCTTCCCGACCCAGGGGTCAAACTTTGTCTCCTGCTTGGCAGGCCAATTCTTTGCCACTGAGCCCCCAGGGGAGCTCATGAGTAGAAGAACCAAGAACTAATGTTGCTTCGTTCTTACACCTGTCGCAGACTCACTTCACTGGGGGGTCTGGTCATGCCCCCGCTTACCGGGCCTCAGTGGCCGTCCTGCGAGCCGCTGGCTCAGGAGAGCTGCTCTTCTGCCTCGACTGTGTTTTCCTTCAGTGCTGTCTTCTCTGGGCAGGTGGATTTCACTCGAAATGTTGAAATGTTAGTTGCTTTTGAGTTGAAATATATACTCCAATAGAAATGCTGCTGTAAATTCTCTTTAGATTCTCAGCCCACCCAGAGCCACAAAAGAAGAGTGGGAGAAGGAAACAGGCCGTGAAATGTGTGCGTGATCATAAGCACACGTGTCTGTCGGTGCCACACGCAAAGACACATGTGTAGACATGCAGGCATAGCTATGCGTCCTTACTCTCATTAGACCCTGTGCAGAATTTTGAAAGCTGCAAGTCTGGAAAATTAGGTTTTAAAGCTTTTATTTGTGCAGTTTTAAAAGTTGATATGTTTTAATTTTTTATTGAGAAATAATTGACAAACATCACTGTATATATTTAAAGAGTACAGGGGGACAGTCTGATGCACATCGTGGAAAGATTACAAAAATCAAAATAATTAATATGTCCATCAACTCAAATAGCTCTATTTTTTTGCATTTTTTGTTGGTATCCTTTTATTTGTAGAAGTTTAAATTCACTCACTGAGGAAATATACACCTTGGTGTTTAGAAAAGACGCTATAAAGACATTTTTGAATAAGTCCTGGTAAAGCAATGGTTATGCTCAGAGGGAAAGACTGGAAGCAACTTGAAGTTAAACTTTCTCTGATACTATCAAGTTTGTCTTTCTTGGAAGCGAACTTAAAACTCTGTGTACAGGTCATTTTAGGAACTTCTGTTTCTTTCCCAGAGAAGAGGCAAGGTGGAGGGTGCCTCCTTTGAGGTGGACCTTTTGACAGGGCTCTGGTTCAGAAGAGCAGCTGTCCAACTGGGGGTCTCAGAGCAGCATCTTTACATCACCTGGAAACTTGTTAGAATCTCAGGATCTTGGGCCTCGGTCCAGCATTTTCAGATGTCCAAGGATGAGCATGCACAATGGAGTTTCAGAAGACCTGCACTGAGGATCTTCTGTGTGGTAGAGACTGGCCTATGGAGTCCAGCAACTGTCTTACCTAGGATCATGTTAAGATTTTTTTTCTTTTGATTCTACTCTGTTTATATATTTTCCACGTTCTGATACTTCTTATGCCTTCAGCTCAGTGGGGAGTTAAGGGCTGGGCAGGTGGGTTGGGGTGGAGGGGTTGTCCATGATTGAAAACAAAAAAAGGTGCTTTTAGTGAACGTTGTTGGGTCTGCTGTAACATCCATTTTTACTTTCTAACAGTTTCCAGACTCGTCTTTGTTTACTTCTCAACATAATTAATGCATTCTGGATGAAACCGAGCCTATCCCAGCTTTAGGGGTGGGGGGCTCATTGGCTTAGCCTATCAGGATATATTATTCCTTCACCGTATCTATTGGTTCAAAGTTGGGTCTTATCTTTGTTGGTCTGGGCTTCTGTAACAGAATACCATAGACTGGGTGGCTTAAAAAACAACAGAAATTAATTTATCACAATCCCAGAGGTCAGAAAGTCTGAGATCAAGACAGTAGCATGCTTGATATCTGGTGAGAGCGCACTCTCTGGTTCACCAATAGGCTTCTTGCTGTGTCTTCACATGGCAGAAGTTGAGGGGAGCTCTCCAGGGTGTCTTCTGAAGGGCACTAAGCCCATCCATGAGGGGCCCACTCTCATGGCCTCATCACCCCCAAAGGCCCCACCTCCAAATACCACTAGAGTGGGGACAGGTTTACACATATGAGTTCTGTGGGGACACGTGCATGCACTCTGTAGCAGGCACATGACTTAAGCCAAGCCATCAGGTCAAATCTTGGCACTGTTCTTTGCAATGCTGGGTCACACACTCTTTTTCCTTTTTAAAAAGAATGAGGAGACTTGTGGTATGATTGTTACTGGCTGACTTGCATGGCTGCGGTGTCACAGGGAGTGGGCAGGGAGGAGAGTCGGACTTAGGAGGAATCTGACGCCCTGAGGACAGAGGAAGATGGAAGAAATATGAACTTGATTCTGGTTCATCAGTCCTGAAACCCTCCTCGAGATGGATTACGGAAGCCAGTAAATCCCCTTTGCTGTGTTTGAGATGAATTTCCTGTGACTTGCAGCGCGAGGAGCCTTAAGAGATACAGCTTTATAGCAGGAGCAGCATTACTATGATTGGGGCCATGCTTGAAATTCTAAGAGGCGACTGAATTAAGTGCCCACCAGCCGCCTGACTCCAGGGAGCCGGACACAGATTTGTGGGCTGCACAAGCATTTCTCAGAGAGATTATCAAGAACTTCTGGGGAGGGCCACTCAGTAAAAGACAAATTCCTGTGCTTGAGCAAAAAGAAAATCCAGATTGAAAAAAAAAAAAATCACTGAAAGGGTGTGTGATCTTTCAAAACTGGAGATATCTGGAAAAGTTGGGTCATATAATACGCGTGTTACCTTGATTATGGAGTACTTGGCACACGCAAGGGAATGAATCAGGCTTAAATTCATCTCATCCCCCAGATCCCCATGCCCCATTAGAGCTTTAGCAACCCTGGAAAAAGGAGTGTTAGTGAGATTAACTAGTCCCTGCTGCTGCCGCGCGTCCCACGCCAGTAACCGATACCCATCGTCTCTCTCCTCCATTACCTCCTCTAGGCGTCTCTCCCCTTTTCTTGCATTTCTGCTGGTCTGGGGGGAAGCTTGCACCGTGGGGTGACCCAGAATCTCATCCTCGAGACACTGAGCCTGGAGTTTGTTTGTAGGTGTGTCTGTGTGTGCTCATGTCTGACTCTTTGTGACCCCATGGACTATAGCTCACCAGGCTCCACTGTCCTTGGGATTTTCCAGGCACAAATACTGGAGTGGGTTGCTATTTCCTCTTCTCCAGGGGATCTTCCTGACCCATGGATTGAACCCACATCTCCTGCATTGACAGGCAGATTCTTTACCACTGTGCCACCAGGGAAGCCCCTTGTTCATAGACACTTCGCCATTTATAGTTAAAACTAGACATGAGAATGCCATGAGAGGTCCAGTGGTAAATATATTCTTCCCTGACTGTGTCTCACAGCAATAGTTCAGTCTCCTCTTGGGAATGAGTCTCTGTGCCTGCAGTTTACTGCTGTGAAGATCCCCAAATTATATGTGACAGCTTTAGCTTAACGTTAGTGGAATGTTTACTGGGTTTCCTGCTGAGAACAGCTGCTCTGAAAACCAGGATGTCTAGGTCGTAGAGCCTGAAGTTGCAGGGGAGGGAGACAAGCGCCGTCCACGTGAGTCACCAGGTGTGAGCAGGAACGGATACACCCCGACCGCTGCCTTTGATTCCCAAACCCAGGAGGACAGCACCAGCTCCGAGCTGGTTCGGGACGTGTCCGAAATACACGCCCTCGTTCCCAGAGGCCGCCGGCTGGCTGGCTGACACACACGAGGAATTTGACTCAGGCGGGGAGGGTGGGCAAGAGCCTCGGTCCCTGCCACCTGCAGGTCAGGCATCCACCAGCGGCAACCGTGGCAGAGGCGCCCCTGGCTGTTGAGCCTGTGCCTGACCTCCAGCTCTGCCATCAGAGCGACTCTGTGCTCAAGCCTGTGGCTGGAGCACTGGCTGTCTCAGGGCATCGAGGCTGGCTGGCATCCACTGGCTGGGTCATTCCTGGGCCCTGGTTCTGTCTTCCCTGCAGTGGACATTGTTCTATGCCCATCGTGAATGCGAGCCACAAAGGTGCTCACTCTCTGTTCTGTGTGCGTCCCCACTCATGCCTCTTGCCCAGCGCTGCCCTCCCCGGTCCTCCGGGGCCCCCTCCAGCCGGCCAAGACATTTCCCATTGCCCACAGGTCAGTGTGTCTTCTTACCTGAGGCTGCTTTGTCCTGTTCATGAACAGTGGATAACCAGGGGCACTGGCCAAAGTGCTACCCACTGGGAGGTCTTTCCCTTCGCTGCTGTGGGGTCACCTTTGAAGGACACCCTTCAGGGCCTCCCCCGAGCAGGGCGGGGGCCATGGCACTGGCGCCCACATACTTGGCCGATCCTTCTGCTCTTGTTTAGGGCTGGGATTTCCTTCACAGAGATTTGTCTTTCTATGAGCGGGGCGATATAGACTGTGAGCTCATTGGTAGATCTGAATCCGCGAGGCACCGGAAGACCTGGATCGGATGGGTTTTCTTCAGAGGAGACTTGCTCTTGTTGGCGTCCAGGAGTATTTGCTGAACTGCCGTCACAGCCCATTATGAGTTCCAGACTCACTTTCCTCCTTTCTGTAACTGGCTCCGGGGCAGTCCTCCAGTCCACAGTTTTGCAGCGTGAGGATACCTCAGAAAACCCTCCTTACCACGAGAAAAGAAGGAGTGAATATGAATTTCTAGAGCATCAGTGACCTTTGACAGAAGGGAGGTTTTTTTTATGAACAGAAACAACAGATTCTAATGTCTGAGACGGTCACTGATTTCTCTGTCCACACTGTATGCTCTCTGTACATTTTCTCATTTAATCCTAACAAAACTCCCATGAAGTAACAGCTTTTGCCTCCCCTGACTTCGGATGAGAAAATGGGGGCACAGGGACCTTATGTAGCTGGCTAAATGTCACACAGCTAGAAAACTGTAAACATAAACCCAGGCTTTACTCTCAGATATCCTGACCTCGGAGCCCAGGCCAAGCCACCGTGCCACCCTGCTTTCTACAGCATTAGAACCTGAGCAGATGTTCTGGGAAAGACAGCACAGCCTTAACACTCTTGACTGAAGGGGATATTATTATACTGTGCATTTAAGCAGGCTAGCCTGGTGGCTCAGACAGTAAAGAATCTGCCCATAATGTGGGAGACCTGGGTTTGATCCCTGGGCCAGGAAGTTCTCCTGGAGAAAGGAATGTCTACCCACTCCAGTATTCTTGCCTGGAGAATTCCATGGACAGAGGAGCCTGGCGGGCTACAGTCCTTAGGATCACAGTGCGTTGGACACAACTGAGTAACACTTCCACTTTTCACGCATTTAGCCTAATATTTGAACTTCCGTAGAGAGTTCACACTAACCCTGTATCCACTGTTCCTGGCACTTCCCCAGGGCGTTTATTTTGGTATTTGAATTCTGAGGTCATTTTTCAACAGCAAGCCTACTATTAACGTGAAATGTCCTGTGTCCCGTTTCTCTCGTTTATCTTGTATTCTTACTGCAACCCACTTAAAAAGTATGGTATTCACCCATATTTCAAATTTTAAAAATAGCTACAAGGAAAAGAAAGAAACAAAAGTCTGAGGTGAAGAAAACAAACTAATTTAAGCATGGCTTCTCAGATGACAGGTTGCTAATACTACATTCAAAAGAATCATTTTGGACATGACATCTCCTCTGAGGAAACAGCCTGGAGAACTCCCTTGCCCCGTTCTGAAATCATCAGGAACTCAGTGCTGGGAAGTGCTCTAATCTCCCCCACTAGGTTGGTATATCAGTTTTAATTGATAGCCTGTGCCAAAAAAGGTTTTTGGCACAGTTTCACCCTCACTCTTTGCCAAGAAGCCGCTCCTCAGTGGGTAACAATGAAAGGAGGCGGTTTACAATATAAAGTTCAGTATGAAAGGAAAGTTAATAAGGAGGAAAATGCACTGAGCGCGCTTGGCTGAAGCAGCGGAGTGTCAGGCTACAGGAAGTCTTCTGCAGCGCTTTCATAGCGTCTGTGGTCTGGGGTGAGACTGCTCAGGCAGCGTCTCCTGCGGGCCCGCCTTGCCCTCCACTCCAGCAGCACACGTGCGCTTGCGTTTCTTCCCACACAGTCCGACTCCTAGGCTGGTGTTTATATCCTACACTGCGAGCTTTCAACATGGTTTTATAGGACGGATGGACAGCTGGGGGCCAGCTGAGCAAAACAAGGTGAACAATTGTTAGGCCAGCAGGGCTTAACAACAAAAGGGAAGCAACACGCCCCCAAGAGTAACCAGGCCTAGACCCAGGGCAAACACTCCTCGGCCATAGGTACCCTGCCCACAGCGACGCCCCCCTCAAAAAAAAAAAAAAGGAATAAACTTTCCCAGAAATCAGTAATCTACAGTGACACGGCTGCCTTCATTAGGTTTAACTTACCTCTGAGTTGGAAAACTATTGCAGTATAGAAAGTGATGTATATACGCATGAGTGTGTGTGTGTGTATATATGTATATATATGCATGAGTGTGTGTGTGTGTGTGTATATGTATATATGGAAACTGTCACAAAAGGATCACAAAAAATCTAGCAAATGAAACGGCTGCAGTTCCAGAAATGTGCTCGCGTTTCCACACTGAATGGCTCCAATTCATACACACTTACACGTCGCACACACACTCACATGAAATGGAATAAGCCATATACAGAGGAGAAATTTATCAGCTGCTTAACTTTCTGTTTTAGCTATCCAAGGTGTGGCATAAACAACCTTGAGGGAACATTAGATGTTTCACTTGTGTCCTCTAAGCAAAAGTAGTTTTAAGCTTTTCAGGTACGGACAATTAGTCTTAAAGGAAGCAGGGGTTTTGTTTTAGAGGTTTTTTCTTTCTTTCTTTCTTTCTTTTTTCTTTTTTGGTCTTTTATTTCTTCTTAAAGAAATCAGAACAAGCATGACTGAACAAAGAATAAACTTCAAAGTCTTATTCTTTGGTAGGAAGTGATTTCGAACAAAAATCATAAACTTTAGTCAATGGGACCTTTGTTAAAAATGACTACCAGCACCTCTTCCCCACCTCTCGTCAAAGTCGTTAAAACTAGAGGAGTTTCCTCTGCAGCACAAAAGAATGCCTCAGTCAGAGGAAGAGTCTTGTCCGGACAGAGCTTCCCTTTGCCCCGGGCACTGTCCTGGCACCGAGCTGAGAAGCGATTCCGTAATACACCCCCAATAAGGAGATGTGGGGCTGCAGTCTCTCAGCCTTTTCTTTCTTTCCTTCTTTTATTTATTTATCCATCTTAATCTGTACTTTCCTGTCTTCTGATAGAGCTTGGGGGAGTTTCTAATTCAAGGTATTTAAGGGACCCATGACGGTTGGGAAGTCAAAACAGATTTAGTTAGGACAGCTTGCTTCCTTCAGCCCTGTTTCACAGGAAGAGGGAAGAAATACATTTTTTGGTGGAGGCGGCCTTCGAGGGGAAAAGGCATCTTCCATCCTTCTTTCCACCTTTTAGGTCCCAGTTTGAAAGTTCCTCCAGCACATCAGCTCAGTCAGAAGGGGACCAGCCAAGCAGCAGGAACACTCTATTCTGCGGTGGATGGCAGGGCTATTTTTGTTGCTTCCAGAGGCAGACTCTCTAGGGCTATATTTGATGGTTAAAAGAAACGGTCCAGACCAGAAAGGTTTGGCGTCAGTCTCTTCATGGGAAGTATGGAAGGGTAAGGGTAAGGAATATGGGTTACTAGCTATGCATTTAACTAAAGTTATAACTTGATAAATACCTTTAATGAATTAATTTGAACCTGTAACCAACACAGTCATCACTTCCCCTTATGGTATTTCACCCCCATTCCCCACCCCACCCCAATCCCTCTCCCTTCCGCGCAGGTTTTTTTTTTTTTTTGGATTCTGCTGATGCAAATGATGTTTTACATTTCACCCTTGACTTATCAAAACAAAGGAAATGATAATTGGCAATTATCAATCTTTTTTTTTTTAACCTAGATTTTTAGCAAAAGCAGGGAGCATAGGACACAAGCCTTGGTTCTTGTGCTGTGGAGTAAAGACAGTTTCTGATGCTGAGAGTGGGAAGAAGGATGACCCCTGCTGAAGTGGGCAGTAACTTACCATTGTAGTAGCTGAAAAATGAGGAGGAAGCTTACAAGGTGCGATCTGACAGTGGGCTGCCCTGGAGGGTTGAATTCTTATAGCTGAGGGCCATCCCTTTCTCCCTCACACCCACTCAGCTTTAGGCAAGTGTACAGATGCTAATCAGACACCTGTAAAGATAGAGAACCACACGGAGCCCTTAATGAAACAATTAGTCCCAGCAAGGACAGTCCCTTCTGTCTAAGTTACTGCTTCAGGCTTGTAATTTTCCAAAATGTAATGATGTTGCCCTTGAAAGAGATTTTCGTCAAGAACAAGTCATTACTTTTCTTTTTCCCCATCATTTCATGCCAGGTCTGTTGCTATCGAGTTCTGCTGAGAACATTTCATCAACCAGGAATAAAAAGAGCAAATTGTAGACATTAAGAAGCTGATCAGTAGCACTTAGCCTAATCATGTAATACTGAGTGGTTCATAGCTACCATCTGTACAAAATCAAGTCCACAACCTCTCTGTCGGCTTCTTTGCCCATCATAGCTTTGAAGAAGAACCAATGGTATGAGACGTTTGACAAAAGGACGCTTTCCCTCCATCCCCTGATATCCCAGGAGAAAGCCTAGTCAAATACCTGGCTCTGCTTGTTGTTCAGTTGCTAAGTCATGTCCAGCTCTTTGCTACCCCCATGGACTGCCACACGCCAGGCTTCCTTGTCCTTCACTATCTCCTGGAGTTTGCTCAAATTCATGTCCATTGAGTTGTTAATGCTATCTAACCATTTCATCCTCTGCCACCCTCTTCTTTTCCTGCCCTCAGTCTTTCTCAGCATCAGGGTCTTCTCCAGTGAGTCAGCTCTTCTCACCAGGTGGTCAAAATATTGGTGCTTCAGCTTTGGCCACCCTAGATCAGGTTAGAGCTGCCTTAAAATGTCTTGATTTCAGTTAGTGAAAGTGGGCAACCATACAGTCTGACTTAAGAAGAATGTGGTCTAATGATATGAGTTCATCTTCCTCCAGTCAAAAGGATTAAGATGTTTCAGATTCTTTATTCGGTTATTAGACCGTATGTAGGCCATGGACAAGGAGATTTATGATGCATGGTTTTCTTAATCTCCCCTGTTTAGTGAAATACTTAAAAAACGCCTAGGCATTTAATCATCATCTATTGACTTTAGTCTCACAGTGTTCTTTGGAAAAGGCTTTAGTTCAAAAATTCTGCCTTAAGCACAGGTCTAGACTGAGTAACATGTTTGGCTGAGAAAATCAAGTTTGCAGGTGGCAATCCTTACCTCTGACATTCAAAGGCCTACTTCCATCTCCACTCGAAAAATTTCCAAGCTGTACTGAACGAGCAATAGATAACATGCGTGTTTCAGTGTATCAGGTGGTTTTGAAACTGTCAGCCACAGATCGGCAATTGTGGTGAGTGCTTGCCATCTGCCTCTATGAGGATTAAATCACGGGCCCCTGCAGCTGCTTACCTTCAACACCCCTGGAAGGAATTCCAGATACAGAGCAAAACTGAGGTGTTCTGTGCTCCGAGAAAACTGGCAGGACGGGTCTTCAGATATTAGTTAGATATTCTTAGGAGCTGATTTTATGAGCCCAATTCTTGTGTCTCCTCATATCTAGAAAAGCAATAAAATCTATCATGGTGAAAATTGTTTCTCATGACTAGCAGAAGCTTCTTGAGACTAACAGACACCTTTTGGAAAAAATACGTGCTTGATCCACGTGTTCCCCCCTTTGCCAAAATCACATATATGCAAACGTTCTTCCCCTGCCTCTGTGGGGCAGTCTTTTAGAGCTATCTGATTTTGCCCCAAATAAAACTTAACTCGCAACTCTCATGTTAGGCCCTATTTTTAAGTCAACAAAATGTAATTCAATTCCACAAAAGTCTTTTAATCTGATGTTTTATTATTAAATATCATTTCAGAAGTGTCAGGGGAGCATAATTTCCTCAGTTCTGTCTCGTCACAACAAAAATTTAAAGTGATGGACATTAAGCCCCTCAGCATGTCACAGCTCTCAGACAGGCCATGTTATAGCTCTCCGACAGATCAGTGTTACAGTTCAGTTTTATTTAGAAAACAAAAGGAAAATACATCTTTGAGGGGTGAGGGCATGCCCACCCAAAAGATGCGAAGAGAAGAAAGAGAGAGGAAGATGGAGCGTGTGTGCGCATGGGGGAGAGACCCCCAGCTCTTTGGCTCCTCTTTTCAGATTTGTCCTCCCCTGGGCCTGCCCTGTGGAAACTGGGCAGCCAGGAGCGCTGTTTGTTCTACTTGAGGTCCTCACTGCAGTCCTCAGACTTTCCTTTGTTCTCTTTTCGCAGGCTTTTCCATTCCTTGTCTTTTAGCCACCGCCATTCTGGACTCCTCTTTCCTATTCTAGTGAAGTCGCTCAGTTGTGTCCAACTCTTCGCACTCCATGGACGGTAGCCTACCAGGGTCCTCTGTTCATGGGGTTTTCCAGGCAACAGTACTGGAGTGGATTGCTATTTCCTTCTCCAGGGGATCTTCCCGACCCAGGGATCGAACCCAGGTCTCCTGCATTGTAGACAGACGCTTTACTGTCTGAGCCACTAGGGAAGTTGAAAATGTTTTAAAAACTAAGATGAATTATTTTGTCCTGTAAGAGTCTGTCTTTACCTTTTGTAGATTACTTGTTAATAGAGGTTTTTAAAAATAATAATGTAAACCGGGACTTCCCTGGTGGTCCAGTGGTTAGGACTCCATGCTCTCAATGCAGGGGGCAAGGGTTCAATCCCTGGTTGGGGGATTAAGATCCTGCCTGCTAAGCAGCACAGCCAAAAAAAAAAAAAAAAAGGTAAACAAGAGTGGAAATGTTTTGCACATTCTGGCAATGTGTTCTGTGTCAGTGACAGCCCAGCAGCATGACTATGGATATTTGGTAATGAAAGCAGATGGTAGGAGAAATGCGGCGCCTAGTGTGTGCTTGCCCAGGGCCTGAAGGATGTCTTCGTTGCCTAAACTCTGTGGGCCCTGGGACAAGGTCCTCAGCGTCTGAATCTTGGCTTCTCTTTCCGACCCTTTGTCGTGGCAAAGATTAGAGGGTACAGTAGATACGAGTCACTGAGGTCAACTTTTGACACAGTAGGAGAACACTTCTCTAAGCCATTCTTTCCCTGTTGCCTGAGCCACTGCACTACCTTTGACTTCATTTTATTTTCTCGAAAGGCTAAACTGATGAGTCTTGTGTATGTGTGGTAGTCACTCAGTCCTGTCCCGCTCTTTGTGACCCCATGGGCTGTAGCCTGCCAGGCTCTTCTTGTCCATGGGGTTCTCCAGGCAGGAATACTGGAGTGGGCTGCCCTTTCTTTCTCCAGGCGATCTTCCCGACCCAGACATTGAACCTGGGTCTCCCGCACTGGCAGGCAGACTCTTTACCGTTGGCGCCACCTCCTGCTACCCAGGATTTAATTACTGGTGTGTAACACCCTAAGCAGATACCCAGACTTCTCCTGAATCTGTTTCTCCAGAAGAATCGAAATCAGGATATCAAAAGGATTTAAGTACCACCATGTTCACGGAAGTACTTTTCACAATAGCTTAGATGTGGAAACCATCTATGTATCCATTCACGGAAGACTGGATAAAGAGACCCAGTGTTCTCATACAGTGGGATATTATTTAAGCTTAAAAAAGGAAGCGAATCCTGGAATAAGCGACAACATAGGTGAAAGTTGAGGATTTTGTGCTCAGTGAAGGAAGCCAGTGGCAGGGGAGCAAATACTGCATGATTACACTTATATGAAGTCCCAGGTGTCACTAGTTATAAAGACCCCTCCTGCCAATACAGGGGGCATAAGAGACCCGGGCTCGATCCCTGGGTTGGGAAGATCCCCTGGAGAAGGGAATGGCAGCCCTCTCGTGTACTCTCACCTGGGAAATCCCATGGACAGAGGAGCCTAGTGGGTTACAATCCATGGGGCCACAAAGAGTGAGACAGGACTGAGGGACTGAGCACAAGTACTCAGATGGAGAAATCTCAGTATTTTGTTAAAATGACTTTGTACGTAAGTGCAAATTTTTTTAAAAAATTACAAATAAGGCTCAAAAGTCCTTATTTCTTAAAAGTTTCATTTTCATAAGAATTGAGCCATTATCTAACAAATTATCTAACTTTACACATGAATAGCTAGACTTCCAAAATTATTAGAGGCTTCTTGAAGGTCAGAGACTGGTGAGTGAGCCAGTAACAAGAAGAGGGTCTTTCCTCTCTGCCACCCAGCCGGAAAGATCCACATGAAAAGGAGAGACTTTTGCAGATCAAATTCAGCCTTCCCTCCAGAGACAGGGCTGTTAGAAAGATTGAAGATCAGACATTTTCAGCCTGTTTTGGCACCTGTCCATTGTGAAATCAACTGAATACATAATGGGTTTTGCATAACTGGCTCCCTTTCTTCTTGCTAATTTCTTCATCTGTAAGTCAACAGAGCAAGACTTGGTATAAAACAAAAACTTCAAGAAGGTTTGTGAATTCAAACCAAAGTCCGAAGCCAGTCTATTTTTTTTTTTTTCAGACATAGGCTAATGTTTTCCTTGACCCATTTCCATGTTTACTAGGAGACAACAATGTTACATGTGGTTGCATCAGAAAATATGGGAAGAGTTCTAGAAACTGACCCTGCAACATGACTTCAGAAGACTCTGCTCTGTCACCAGGGAGTCTACAAGCACAAACAAACTGCAGTGAAGCAGGAGCGGCTGTGAGCAACTGGGGAAACTGAGCCACTTCCAAGCTGGGATGCGGAGGTTCTGGTTAGATTTCAGTGAGCGTGTATCTGAATGTATACATCGACTACAGCAGCATATCCTCTTTTCTGTATTCCCACGGAAGGTCTTGCTTTCAGAATTGCTTGATCTAAGCAGAAGCGGCTCTCACTCCAGTCAGTGCCCCTGAGGCCCTTGGCGGGGAGGCAGGGTTTGTCTTGGCCCCCCCACCCCCTCTTTCAGTGCCTGGGCATTTCCCCTCCCTGGGCATTTCATTCCTCACTCCATCAGGTTTTAATCTAGCTCTCATTTTTCAAGTACTTCCCTTTAGGTGTTTGTGATAATGGCTTAAAGCATTCTTGCTCCCAGAGGTATTACTACAGGGGTTTTTAGCATTTTACTGTGGAGCTCAGAAACCTGGAAAGCTTCCAGGAATTACTTGATGACCCTGGGACAGAGAGGTCTGAGGAAATCTGTGTACGGTAGACAGCCTTTGAAGGTTCTGGGTGTCCACCGGGTCAAAAAGTCCTGGTCTGCCTCTGACAGCTTCCCCTGTATGGTAGCCTCTGAAATACCTGGGAGCCTGAGAACTAGCCTTGCCCTTCTCCCAGAAAAGAATGCAGAAGTCACTCCAGGGCAGAAATAAGCTAACAAGAGAAGAGTGTAAGTTATAGATCGCATAGTTCCAAAAACAAAATACACAAAATCATTCCTTCACTCGTAAGTATTAATACTTTCAGTTGAGTTCAGTTGCTCAGACGTGTCCGACTCTTTGTGACCCCATGGACTGTAGCATGCCAGGCTCGTGGCAGGGTCAGTTTCTAGAACTCTTCCCATGTTTTCTGATGCAATCGCTTGAGCATTAATACATGCCTGTCTTCATATTCTCTTCCCTTTCTTAGCTTCTTCCTTCCTTCCTTTCTTTTTTCAACTTTCCTTCCTTCCTTCCTTCATTTCTTCCCATCTTTCTTTTCTCTTTTTCTCCTAAGTGATATAAGCTTAAACTCTTTTCTCTACTGTAAACATTTCCTGCAATTTTGAAAGAAAGCCATGAAGAAGACCTGCTTGAACCAGATCATCATGCAAATGAGTTAAGTAAAATGCTGAGCCCTTGCGTCTGGGCTTTCAGTTCAGTTCACTCAGTCGTGTCTGACTCTTTGTGACCCCATGAATTGCAGCACGCCAGGCCTCCCTGTCCATCACCAACTCCCAGAATTCATTCAAACTCATGTCTATCGAGTTGGTGATGCCATCCAGCCATCTCAGCCTCTGTCATCCCCTTCTCCCCCAATCCCTCCCAGCATCAGGGTCTTTTCCAATGAGTCACCTCTTCGCATCAGGTGGCCAAAGTATTGGAGTTTCAGCCTCAGCATCAGTCCTTCCAAAGAACACCCAGGACTGATCTCCTTTAGGATGGACTGGTTGGACCGCCTTGGAGTCTAAGGGACTCTCAAGAGTCTTTTCCAACACCACAGTTTAAAAGCATCAATTCTTCGGCGCTCAGCTTTCTTCACAGTCCAAGACTCACATCCATACATGACCACTGGAAAAACCATAGCCTTGACTAGACAGATCTTTGTTGGCAAAGTAATGTCTCTGCTTTTCAATATGCTGTCTAGGTTGATCATAACTTTCCTTCCAAGGAGTAAGCGCCTTTTAATTTCATGGCTGCAATCACCATCTGCAGTGATTTTGGAGCCCCCAAAATAAGTCTATCACTGTTTCCCCATCTATTCTAATGTGTTCTAATTAGCTGTAAGCTTGTAACCATCAGCTATAAGCAGATTTCTGTGGAACTTGCCATTCATCTTATCTTCTCATTTAAAATTATGTCTCACTTAGTGAAAAATACATATAAATAACTGCATGCCTGTGTGCTCAGTTGCATCTGATTCTTCATGACCCCATGGACTGTAGCCCACCGGGCTCCTTAGGAAGAATACTGGAGTTGGTTGTCATTGCCTTCTTCAGGGCATCTTCCCAACCCAGGGATTAAACCTACATCTCTAGTGTCTCCTGCATTGGCAGGTGGATTCTTTACCACTAGTGCCACCTGTATATAACTGAGTACCTACTAAATGTCGGGCCCTAATCCAGGTGCTGGAAATATGGCCGCTAAGTAGCTGGAGAAGTTCTTCTTCTCCATGGGAAATACCAGAAATGAAGTCTAAAGTCATGCTGAGAAACCTGTTGGTGATTTCTTAGAGATAGAGACTGGGTAGGTACTTAAAATTTGGATGTTCAGGAGAAGTTCCTTCAAGATGACATTTTAGCTGAACATGCAGAAGATGTCAATGTAAAGATTCTAGGAACAGCTGGGTCAGTCCTCCTAAAATCCAAAACCACGTGATGTGTTTGAGGCCCAGCTAGAAGGCTGGCATGCAGCAGTTTAGTGGCAGCAGAAGAGCCCAGTGCAGAGTGAGATGCAGGCACAGATCTGCAGGGCTCTGTAAGGCCAAGAAGTCCCTCTGGCCAACTGTTGCAGGAGCACTGCAGAGCTTTAAGAGGAGGAGTGAGCCAACCTGGTTTGTGACCTGAGTGCCACTCCGATTTCTTGGGCAGGGCTTCAGTTGCTGAAAAGCAGGAGAGACAGGAAGGAAACTGTGTCTGAGACTATTTAGACTTCCAGGTGAGAGCTGATGGAGACATTGGCTAGGGGTGTGGTAGTGAAGATGCAGAGAAAGATGTGAAGACTCTGGTCTATCTCCTGAAGTCAGAAGATGGACGGGATGGAGAGTGAGGAAAAGAGATAAACCAACAGTGAGTTCTAGATATTTGGCTTCAGCAATAGAATGGCTGGTGTTGTGGCTAATTCTGGCGCATGCGAAGTCGCTTTAGTCGTGTCTGACTCTGCCACCATATCGACTATAGCAGAACAGGCTCCTCTGTCCCTGGGATTCTCCAGGCAAGAATACTGGAGTGGGTCGCCATATCCTCCGGCAGGGGGTCTTCCTGATCCAGGGATCAAACCCAATGTCTCCTGCATTGGCAGGTGGGTTCTTTACCACTAACATCACCTGGGAATCCCTTCTGGTATGGAAAAAAAAAAAATCTGTGAGAGAGTAGAATCATTAGGAAAATACCAATAATTTGATTCAGATATGTTAAACTGTAGCTGCCTAGGGCTTCCCAAGTGGCATAGTGATAAAGAACCTGCCTTCCAGTGCAGGAGATGCAAGAGATAACAGTTTTATCCCTGGGCTGAGAAGATGCCCTGGGGGAGTAAAGGGCAACCCACTCCAATATTTGTGCCTGGAAAATTCCATGGACGGAGGAGCCTGGTGGGCCGCAGTCCATGGGGTTGCTGAGTCGGACGCGACTGAGCGACTTCACTTTCACTTTTCACTTTCATGCACTGGAGAAGGAAATGGCAGCCCACTCCAGTGTTGTCTGGAGAATCCCAGGGACGGGGGAGCCTCATGGGCTGCCGTCTATGGAGTCACACAGAGTCGGACACGACTGAAGCGACTTAGCAGCAGCAGCACCTGTTAGTGATGCATGGTCTTTGGAACTCATAGATAATCAAAGCTTGTAGCCAGACTTGATGCAAGAATCAGAATAGTATTTCCATCCATGAAAATCATGGCTATTAAGAGTTAGTGTGAGGTCTTGCAAGTATAATTTCTCACCTGAAGTAATTTTCCTTTCCTTTCTCCGCCATTTCTCCTTCAAGACACATCTCCAACAGAAAAATGGTCTTGAGAGATCTTTAGAGAAGTAAGTCAATCTGCAGTTAGCCTGGCAAAGACGGAACTAAAAGTAGACTCTGAGGAAATAATAGAAGAAAAGAGCAGACTCTGGACAGAAGTCTTGGATTTTAATTTCCATTTCTAAATGGAAACATTTTTATGACTTATAAATCAGAGGAACAAATATGCTAAAGAAATAAACGTATGAATGTCTACAGTCTCAAATGAAGAAATAAAATGAAGTTATGGAGAGGAGAGAGAGATTTGGGTTTGCTGTATTCCATAAAAAATAATGGAAGTAGTCTTAATGTTCCTTGAATTCTAAAACTTCTGAACCTTCTGAAAGAAGCCTGAGGGACAAGGAATACCTCAGTTTCTGGCATTAATTGTATTATGAAACAGGACAGCTGCATTTTAAGTGATAATTACAAGCCTCTTTTACTGTTAATTGTAATTGTTGTTTTCAACTTCCCTGAGTTTCTTTGCTACAAAGGCATTTAGAATGCTTAATGCTTTTCATCTGGTATAGGGATGCTTGTTCTTCACTGAAGTTTTTCTTATTTAAAACAATATTTTGAAAGTTATTTTCCTTAAAATTCCCAAGGTTATAACTCAGTAACTGGCCGATAAAACATTTTATGAAATAATTCCGTTTCACCAAGTTTTAAACCCTCATCACTTTTCACCATCCACCTGGTCTGGAAAATGGGGCAGCCTTGAATCTGAACAATGGAGTCAATGGTAAAGTAATATCCATTGGTTTGTTCCACCGTCAAGAAGAAAGCCCTGGACATTTGTGGAGGTTTATCGTATCTTGGCCTCAAAACGAAGCATTTCGTGGAG
>SJYF01000082.1:3590612-3609675 GCA_006410515.1 Procapra przewalskii | reverse complement strand
TTCTGATGAGAAAGAGAAGCCGCTTTAAGAGGGGAACGTGGCAGATCATCCAGAGGATGTCTGTCCCCAGTTCCTGCAGAAGGAAGGTGCTCTTTACCTTCTAATTATCTCACTTTCTCTCTCTCTTTCTTTTTTATTGCTACAAGTCCCTTGATCCATTAAAAATTCATGAATGCTTTTACCTTTTCTGTAAATAGTAGTTGCAGAAAAGTGCTTTCTAACAGAAGAGACATTACTCATTTTCTCAGGGGAAAAATAACAACCACTCATTAGACCATGACATCAGATCTCGGCGGACAGTGGGGTTATTAGAAGCCGTAGAGCGCTTCCTGCTGACTCTGACTTCTATTATTACTGCAATTATTTTTCATACACAACTGAACTATAATAGTGAAGTAGGTTTGGAATCCTCCGTGACCAAAAAATAAAAATAAAACCTTGATAACAACAGTTTTAATGGTCTATGGGCCCTGACTCGAGCCAAGACAATATTTACTTAATATTATCCTATTTAACTGTCTTCACCTTAATAACTATTCTAACATGGAAAACTGCCAAATAATTTGTTGAATAAAATCACTCTCTATATATTTTACCAGACCTACATTTTTATTCCATTATAATGTAAAGCGAAGTTACTTCCTGTGATTTTTTTTTTTAATCTTTAAGACCCATCTGATCTTTTAGCGTTGACTGCAAATTTTCTGTCTATGAGCTATTTGTTGGACAATAAATAGAACTTTTCATAGGAGAGAAGGTCTGATTCTAGAATACATTTATCAGAAATTATTCCAACCTCTCTCTTTGGAGTCAAGTTAGCATTTTACTTATGGCTCCTGCTCTTTGTGACTCTAGAGATTTCTGACGGTGGCTTCAAGACCAGTTCTTTGTTGCCGTAGTTTATCCTGTTCCAGAAATGCTAGAAGTCATTCATGCACAGAACGACTCCGTCTCTACTTTTCTGCTTGACCGTGGGCTCCAGTAGCAGCAAAACTGCCCTACTTGAGAAGCACGGGTGTACGTTACACTTGCGTACATGTAAAACGTTTCTGGAAAATGACATTCGAGACCAAGAGACTGCTTTCTGGAATGGAAGAGGGGACAAAGAGTAGCTGCTATGATATCAGAAGACTTTAGGTTATTTATAGGATTTTAATGTAATCGTTAACATACTCATAACACGTGCTCCCCAGCTATTCTGGCTTTCACGAAGCCCGGTGGTGCTCTTCCACATTCCTGTGGCGCTTCCTCGTTGTCCTCGACGGTCTCGTGCCCCTCCTGATCTCCTGCTCCCCTTTTCTCCGGAGCCCGTGCGCGCCGCTGAGAGTGACTCTGGGCTCTGAGCTGCCCAGACGGCCGAGCGCGCCGCGTCGCCTCCTCCGGTCCCCGTGTCGCCCGCCACTATCACGCTCGGCGGCTGGTGATAAGTGGTTCTTCTGTCTGGGCTCTCTCTGTCTGTGTGTCTCTTCAGCTCTTGCTCCTGACTCAGACTCTAAATCTGGAGTCTACCCCTGTTTCTCACAAAGCTTTTAAAGCCGCCTTTTCTGAAGCCCGCCTCCCCCGTCCGGGTCTGCACGGTCTGCACCGCCTCTTGCGACCCCAGGCCTTGTGTTGTTTAGCCCAGATGCCATCCCGCTGGGCACGGCCCGCTTCCAGCTGGCGACAGTCAGAAAATAGCAGATCTTACTGAGAACAGAGCCTGGCAGCTGGGGAATCCCAGAGTAGCAATCCTCCTGCTAAAAATGGTTCTGATGTTCCATTTAAAGCATATAGTATATTTTTATTTAGAAAATATTTATTTAGCTGTCAGAAACACTTCAACTAATCACTACTCTTTAAAAGGGCTGGGATCTGGTTACACCGCCCAGACATCATCACGGCTCTGGTTTCTCGTAAGCTGGGGATAATGAACTACGGTTGAAGAGCCCTGTACAGCCTCCCCCTGCGTGGGACTTTCTTGTCACCGACCACATACACAACGCCAATAGCTCAACCCCCTGCATCTTCCAAGGCCCCACTCTGCCTTGTCGGCACCCCTTTATCTCGCGTGGTAAACAGAGACACGCCTTCAACAAGGGGAAGTGGGGAAGATCAAGGGGACTCAGTGACTCAGTTTAATCTCCTTATGTACCCAGACTGAGCGATTTCAGCAACTACAGAGTCAGACATCTCTTAATGGCGGAAATTAGAAAGCCCTGATAAGATAAGAGGAGGAGGTGGTAACTGATTAGCCGTAAGGGCCCCGGGAGCAGAATGACCATGAGAAAATCAATGGCCGCTTTCTGTTTTGTGTTTTGGCTTTTTTCTTTTTTCCTTTCTGAAGCAACTGGCATCCAAGAGAGAGTTCAGAATCAAAGGTAAATCAATAGTCTCAGAAGAGGAATCTAGGTTAAGGGGATCCATGATTGACTAAGCAAAGTCAAACTATGACCTAACTATAATCTTTCACTTTTCCCCTCTGCCTTCTCCCTTCCTCTCCTCAGTGTTGACTTCATTTTTTTTTAATGTGGATCATTTTTAAAGTCTTCATTGAATTTATTCCAACACTGTTTTTGTTTTATGTTTTGTTTCCTTCGGCGATGAGGCGCGTGGGATCTTGGGGACTTCCCAGGTGTTCAGTCAGTTGCTCAGTCATCTCTGACTCTTTGGGACCCCATGCACTGCAGCACACCAGGCTTCCCTATCCTTCACCAACTCCTGAAGTCCACCCAAACCCATGTCCATTGAGTCAGTGATGCCATCCAACCATCTCATCCTCTGTCGTCCCCTTCTCCTCCCACCTTCAATCTTGCCCAGCATCAGGGTCTTTTCCAATGAGTCAGTTCTTTGTATCAGGTGGCCAAATACTGGAGCTTCAGCTTCAGCATCAGTCCTAATGAATATTAAGGGCTGATTTCCTCCAGGCTTTCCCAGGTGTCTCAGTGGTAAAATAATCTGCCTGCAATGCAGGAGACATGGGTTTGATCCTTGAGTCAGAAAGGTCCCCTGCAGAAGGGAATGACCCTCCAGTATTCTTGCTTGGAAAATCCCATGGACAGAGAACCTGGTGGGCCACACTCCACAGGGTCACAAAGAATCGGACACGACTGAGCACACAGACACACAGACGTGTGGGGTCTTAGGTCCCGACCAGAGATCAAATCTGTACCCTGTGCTTCGGAAGGCGAAGTCTTAACCATTGGACTGCCGTTGACGTCATTTTAGAAATTACATCTTCCAGAATATCTGTATTGAACGCCTATACCTGGAATCACTGCACGTACCTACACAGATGGTAATACATGTTAGTCTCTACGCTATTATATGCACTCATACATTTTTTTTCTCATCACTCTGGCTCTCGTGTACTGTGCGTTTGAGAGCTCATTTTGCTTGATGCCTTTCCAGCGTTTCTAATTCATGTGTGTGCTCCAAGCAAGAAGTCCCCTTTCTCTTCTGCCATCCAGTGTTCCTTACACAATTCTTTTTATGCTCCCTGCAAACCCTGTGTTCTGACAATATGAGTGTTCATGTATGCTTACTTATACCACAGCCAATGCAAGATTCTTCAAGCCTAATGTTTTTGAAACATTTATGACCCACTGGAATTCCTGAAAAGTATTGGACAAATAAAAATAAAGATGAAAATGCTGGAGATATGCAGTCATCTGTATCCTGTGGGGAAAATCAGTCCATGTCCTTACCCATGAGCTGCTTCAATACATCCCCTTATCCACCACCTCACTCAGAAAATGTCTGCACATTGTACACTGAGATCAGAAGTAAAAAGAGCAACTTACCTCGCTGGCTCAGCCGCAAAGAATCTGCCTGCCAATGCCGGAGACACAGGTTCGATCCCTGGGTCAGGAAGTTCCCATGGAGGACAGAATGGCAACCCACTCCCGTGTTCTTGCCTGGAGGATCCCATGAACAGAGGAGCCTGGCAGGCTATGGTCCATGGGGTCACACAGAGTCAGACATGACTTAGTGACTAAAAAATAGCAAACAACTTATATCTGTATATGAGAGTATGGAAATAAAATATGAATTTTGCTTTCATGAAAGGTAAAGAACCATAAAGATTTAGGTCTAGGAGAACCTTTCCTTGTAGCTTAGCACATCTATTCTCTTTCATTTTAGGTCAGTCAGATCACCATTTTGCACATGGACATTAATTTGCTGAATAATGCTGTCATTATTATTTTGTAATTCCTCCCCCAAATGTAAATTTGCCCATTTCGGCAGAGAAATATACTTTAGTTACATTTGTCACTGCTGAAGATTTGTTAACATGATCTTGTGTGTTGGCGCAGTGAGCCAGTCTGTGGAAAAGCTTCTAAAGAAGCCCCGTGACATTTGTAGAACTTGTCTTCTGGGAGATTCCTAGTGATCCACAGACTGAGCTGATTTTAAACTGGTTGAAATGAACACATGCCTTCTGGATCCTGTCTGAACTCAGCACTTCTCAGAGTAGGGCTAGTCTACTGCAATGCCTGGAAAATATTTTCATTCTTCTGTTTCAGAGAAATACTAAATAAGTTGACCGAAGCTGTTGGTAATGAAATCAGTGACCCAAGGAGTTTGTCTGGTGCATTCTCCCTGTATTGGCTGCGTTGAAGTATCATATAAATTTTGGTGATCTGGAAAAGTGATACCAAGAGCAGTCTTGCCTAGCCTGTGTTAATGTTTGCTCGAAATGATCACAAAAGCCAGGATTCCCTCTTTTGGCCACTTATTACTGGTATATTGTCCAAGTCTTTGTATAATTTGAGACAATATTCCTTGCCTCAAGAACACCTTGCTCAGGTTAACGGGAGACCTCTGTTTGTCTTGATCTTGCTGGGGAGTTTTCTTTGGTTGCATTTGTAGGAGTAAGCCGTCTCATCCATGTTACCCAGTAGACACACTGGATTTGCCATTTCTCCCCTGTCCGTGTGTCCACATACAGTCTCATAGGCGATTCTTCTGAGACATAGTAATTTGTCTGCATTTTCTCATACACTGACCATCTAAATCAGAAGGAGTGTCAGAAAGCAACCTTCAGTTAGAAAAGGCCTTGTTGTTGCTCAGTCACTAAGTCATGCCCACCTCTTTGTATCCCCATGGACAGCAACATGCCAAGCTTCCCTGTCCTTTGCTATCTCCTGGAGTTTGCTTAGACTCATGTCCACTGACTTAATGATGCCATTCAACCATCTTATCCTCTGTTGCCACCTTCTCCTCCTGCCTTCGGTCTTTCCAGCATCAGGTCATTTCCAGTGAGTTGGCTCTTCACAACAGATGGCAAACTATTGGAGCTTCAGCTTCAGCGTCAGTTGTGCAGTGAGTATTCAGGGTTGATTTCCTTAAGGATTGACTGATTTGATCTCCTTGCAGTCCAAGGGATTCTCAAGAGTTTTCTCCAGCACCACAACTCTAAAGCATAATTCTTTAGTGCCCAACCATTTTTATGGTCCAACTCTCACATCTGTACATGACTAGTGGCAAAACTATAGCCTTGACTATACAGACCTTTGTCAGCAAAGGGGTGCCTGTGCTTTTTAATATGCTGTCTAGGTTTTTCACAGCTTTCTTCCAAGAAAAGGCCTCGGTACTCCCAGAATTGAGCCCAGAATAGTCTACCACATCACCAACAAAACTGCATCATTTTCTTTCCTACAATAAAGATATGGACTACACATATTCTGTTTCTCTGAACTTGACCTTTCCTGAGGTCAAGCGTGTCTTTGGGGTCTAGAGATGATAGTGTGCTATATTATCATGCCATCTGCTTATAGGATTACTGTTTGCAACACTGACAGCTTGGGTACATTTCTCCTCCCTGGACAACCCACTGCAGTGGATCCAGGCATAAGAGAGCCCGGTGAGTGCACCAGAGCCTGGGCGATAGCGTCAGGCTCACCTGAGCTCAGGTCCAAGCTTTGTAATGTACTGATGTATCTATCTGGGCAACTCTCCTCTTCTCTGAACAGAAGAGAGTAAAATCGCTTGTCTCATATGAGAGCTGAAAGCAATGTTATATAGGTAAGGCGCTTACGGAAAGGATCTGACACAGAAACAATAGACGACACATGTTATGATTATCATTGTATATTCAAAGCCCACAGTGTGCCTCTGTGCAGAGCTGGGTGGTGATTCCTCCAAAAGCAAAGAAGGAAACAGAACTACGGAATTATCAAATAATCTAGGAATTTCACCTCCAGATGGGTTTCAAAACTATCTCAAAAATAGTTGCTGGCAGAGACTCAGTTAGCTGTACACCCATGTCTGTAGCAGCGTGTTTCACAACCAAAAAGAACAAACAGCCCAAATTCCATCAACATGTGAGCAGATAAAATGTGGTCCATGCATACAGTGTAATATTGCCTAGTCTTAAAGGGGGTGGAACTCTGGCATGTGCCGCGATGTGGATAATCTGAAGGCCATTTGCTAAGTGAAATGTCTGCTCATGCTCAGTCGTGTCTGACTCTTTGGGGCCCCATGGACCATAGCCCGCCAGGCTCCTCTGTCCGTGGGATTCTCCAGGCAAGAATACTGGAGTGGGTTGCTCTGCCCTCCTCCAGGGGATCTTTCTGACGCAGGGATTGAACTGTGTCTCTTATATCTCTTGCATTGACAGGTGGGTTCTTTACTACTAGAGCCACCTGGGAAGCCCAGTACGTGTGTGTGTGTGTGTGTGTGTATCAGGTTTTTTTTTTTTTTCTAAATAGTTAATTTGTGACTCATTTGTAGCAAAATGAAGCTTATTCTTCCAACCTAAGAGAGGTCCTTAGGTATCCTAGCTCTTCATCATGATTGTGATGATGAAATGGTTAACTATTAATTCCTTTTCATCTCTCTTTTGTAGAACTATAGAAATCTGTTGTTGGTTGCAGGGGTGGGGAGGGACAGTGTATTAGCTGGGTAGGGCTTCCATATCCCAAATACCAACATCTGGGTGGTTTGAATACCAAAAGCTAATTTTCTCCCAGTTTTGGAGGCTGGCAGTATAAAGTCAAGGTCAGTATCTTCTGAGGGCCACAGGGCAAGGTGATGTATCGGGCGTCTCTCTTTGGTGGCAGATGGCCCCTCCTGCTCCCTCTTCAGATGCTTGACTCTCGTGAGCACACAGGTCTGGCATGTTTGCCAGGTGCCCTAAGCTCTTTTCATAAGGACGCCAGTCAGGTCTGAGTAGAACCCGCTTTAATGACCTCATTTTTACCGAATCACCTCTTTAAGGGTTCTGTCTCCTGATACAGTCACATACTTCAGTAGTGCGGTTTAAGGCTTCAGCTATGAATTTTGAAGCATGGGGCACAGTTCAGCCAATAACAGAGGGGAAAAAAAAACACACACACAGAAACAAACAGACATGGTAACCCACTCCAGTACTCCTGCCTGGGAAATCCCACGGCCCGAGGAGCCTGGCAGGCTACAGTCCATAGGGTTGCAAAGAGTCGGACACGACTGAGTGACTTCACTTTCACTATAACATGTGCTTGAGACATAAATCTAATTATTCACTTCTATACATTGCCTCATTTAGCTTTTTAAAAAGAGTTATTGAGTGTCTCATGATGTCACAGATGTCCATCTACATGCTGGAACCACAGTGATGAACAAGGCAAGATCTGTGACTGCGTAGGAAGGCAGGAACATACAGTTGACAAATGGATCATGAATAAAAATGTCATTCTATGTAGCGATAAGTGTCTGACGCCATGGAGGGCTGTGCCTTGTAGGGGACTGGTGGAAGGATGGTAAAATAATCTAGAAAGATTACT
The DNA here is from genome assembly GCA_006410515.1 of Procapra przewalskii. Classification (NCBI taxonomy): domain Eukaryota; kingdom Metazoa; phylum Chordata; class Mammalia; order Artiodactyla; family Bovidae; genus Procapra; species Procapra przewalskii. The sequence continues at coordinate 3,601,933 of SJYF01000082.1, read as the reverse complement.
CTAAAGGAGTGACATTTCAGCAGACCTAAAAGCAAGGGCTCATTGGAAAAGACCCTGATGCTGGGAAGGACTGGGGGCAGGAGGAGTAGGGGGCGGCAGAGGATAGGACGGGATGGCACTCCTGACTCAATGGACATAAATCTGAGCAGACTCCAGGAGACAGTGAAGCCCAGGAAAGCCTGGCTGCGTCTCCCATGAGAAGGTGCGGCCTCCCTTACAGTCTAGCTGCTGCTGCTGCTAAGTTGCAGTCATGTTCGACTCTGTGTGACCCCATAGACGGCAGCCCACCAGTAGGAAGAAGAAAACTAGCCTCTGCCTGGACCATAGCCCCACCAATCAGAGACTGGAGCAGCCCAGCCGATGGGAAGCCTCCATACTTTGGACCCCAGCCTCCTCCAATGGACTCTTTTGTTAGAACAATCCCCAACTAACTTTCCCCTTTTCACTCTAAGCAAGCTCCCCTTTCTTGTTCTCTGGATTTGCCAATGGTTAGCTGTAGTCCTGGAGAAGGCGATGGCACCCCACTCCAGCACTCTTGCCTGGAGAATCTCATGGACGGAGGAGCCTGGTGGGCTGCAGTCCGTGGGGTCACGAAGAGTCGGACACGACTGAGCGACTTCACTTTCACTTTTCACTTTGATGCATTGGAGAAGGAAATGGCAACCCACTCCAGTGTTCCTGCCTGGAGAGTCCCAGGGCCGAGGGAGCCTGTGGGCTGCCGTCTATGGGGTGGCACAGAGTCGGACACAACTGAGCGACTCAGCAGCAGCAGCAGGTGTAGTCTGGGTACCCTAAGTTATAGCTCCTCCAGCTTTCCCTGAATAAACTGGCCTCTGCTGGTAAATTAGTTGGCTGTTAACATTGTTAAGATTTACGCTGCCGACCCCCGAGCATTCTTGGTGGGCTCCTGAGCCCCCAGAAGTACATGTCCAGGTCCTTTGTCCTGCTGGCTACTCTGCTGGGCAGGAGGTGAAGACATGGCTTCACCCCAAGCCTTCCTAAGTCCTCTTTCTGCCCGACTCTTTCTTGTTCAAAATAGAGGGGAGAGGGTCACCGTGCTTGGAACACGTTGTCTTGGGTTTCTTTTGAAAAAAACTTGCACCCGAGGCTTTGTTTGACGCCTGCTTTGGCACCTAGTGTCAATGTTTTAGTAGAACTGGGGCAAGAGTCCGTTCCTTGCATCCAGTCACGTGACCGCAGCCACTGAGTGAAGAATGCCCTGTTTCAAAACAGGAGAGGGGGCAGTGGGTCCAGGCGGCAACAGGAGCTGTCCAGGTGAGACACAATGGCTCCCTGGAAGGAAGGCGGTGATAAGGAGAAGGATTAGGATGTTTTGAAGATAAAACGGCAAGAACTTAATATTGATTTGGCTGTTGTGGGTGGTGAGAAAGGAAGGTAGACTTTGAACTTTTGGTTCAAGCCAGTGAACAGAGAAGGGTGCAGTTTTCTGAGAAGCATGAGGACGCAGACTATTGATGTGGATAGCAGGGTGTGAAAAGGAAGATTTATGAATGAATTGTTCTGTGTATTTTAAGTTTTAGAGTTGGATTTATGAGCCTGGAGTTCAGGGAGGGTTCAGGACCGAAGCTATAAATTGTGAACTCATCAGCAGATAGAAGATTTTAAATCCATGGGATTGGATGCAGTTATTTAAGGGGGAAAACGTGTCTGTAGTGCAGAGTAAATGTTGTCTGGCTGAGTCCTTTTGGTTGTTGAGTTTAGAGTTTGGTAGGAGCTGGAGTATGAAAGACACAGAAGATGTGATCAATGGGATGAACAGAGTTATGGGAAAGTGTGGCAGGTGGGAGCTGCCAGTCTAGGAGGAAGAAGCCAGGTGGTTAGTTACTAGACTTGGCCAAAGGTAGCTGTTTGGTGATCTTGGCCAGAGTAGTTTCATTGGAGTGGGAAGGGCAAAACAATGGTGGGCATGGCCTAAAGAGATGGAGAGAGAGAGACAGAGAAGAAGAGGAAGGGGGGCTAACTGTGTGCTCTGAGTTGATTGCAGGGTTTTCTTTCCCCCTGTATTTTCATTTGTGCTCTTGATAAAATATACTACATAAGCAAGTTCAATTTTGCTGTGGGCCTAAAACTGTTCTCAAAAAATAGTCTAATAAAAATAATTAGTGATATTTAAATAATAAGTGGTTTTAGCAAATATTCAGGTTTCTGAGATTTAATTCCATTCATGTTGCTGTTGCCAAATTTTATAGATGAGTGGACTATATGCCCTATTCCAACAATTTTAATAGAATGATTTGTTTCTTTTTGCTTAAATGTAGTGATTTGAGAATACCTTAAGCCTTGGTACAGAATTTTTTTCCCTTTTTAAAATAAGTTTCTCAATCACTCGACGTTGACACATCATTAGAGTTGTCACAGTCAGTTACTTAGAGGTGGAGTGCTGGCAGTCATTATGAAGAGGGATGTCGATGATGATGTAGAATCTTTTGAAATGCAGAAAGTAACACTAAGAGAAAACAAAGAAAATAAAAGAATGGTTGTCACTGTAAAGACGGACCAAAGTGTATAATAGTTTGCAAAAAGTAAGTAAATGACATTGGTATTGGAGTGGAAAGGATTTTTCCCAACAGAACCTTGTTGTGTTGAACTTTTATACCATTTTTTTCCAGTGCAATGTCTTGTTCTCCTATACTTGGTTGGTCTCGTTTTCATTAGAAAGTCGTTCTAGTCATTTTATGGTTTACGAAGAGTTCATTGCTATAGAAACTTTGAAATATCTGTAATGTGTGTGAGCATGCTCAGTTGCGTCTGACTCTTTGTGACCCCATGGACTGTAGCCCACCAGGCTCCTCTGTCCATGGGACTCTGCAGGCAAGAATCCTGGAGTGTGCTGCCAGGCCCTTCTCCAGGCGATCTTCCCAGACCAGGGATCAAACCCGAGTCTCCTTCATTGGCAGGTGGGTTCTTTGCCCCTGAGTCACCAGGGAAGTTGTTGTACTTTGCTTTCCTCAAACACAGCTCACTTCTCCTTGAGGCCTGGAGGCCTCTCCAGCCAGCCATTGTATTGACAAACACTTGTTCAGTGTTCAGTCTTCGGGTAAAAATCCACATCTTAAAAAATTTCCCCCAGGCCCCATGATAGTCCATTAATTGTCTGCCATTTTTAATATCTATTTTTAGGTTTAAATTTTGGCAGTTTGGTTTTCTGCTATTTGACATAGCACTGCATCCTAAATGGCTTGCAAGATGCCTGGTGTATTATAGATGGTCAGGGATATCTCCTATATGCCTAGATAGCACTGGGCACTCAGAGATGCTTCCTAGAGAAGCCGTGGTAGGAGAGCTCATCTGCCCACCATTGTTTCCCGTTATTTCTGCTCCGGAGCTTTGTAGCCATGCTCAATCACACGTGCGTTGACAATTAAAATAATTTTCTTAGCACTCTCTCTTTGAAATCAAGATGTCGACTTGCACTTTACTAAAGTTCCTCTTTGGAAAAGTCATTTTCCAGTAGACTTTCCTTCATGAATTGTCCATTGCTGAACCTAATAAAAATAATTTATCTGTGTTGGAGTTCAGCTTATAAGAGTTTCTGGAATCCAACAGATTTTAGCGATTTCTTGAATCCTACAGATGTCTTGCTTAAAAAAAAAAATTACAACACCATATGTTGCCTGCTCCCATGAGTAGGTTTCAGGGAAGTTTTAACAGTTAAAGTAGGTTTTTTCTTTCTTTTGAAACCTAGCATGTGGATTTAGTGCTTATTAAAGGGAGGGACTGAGTGTAGTGGTTTGATTTAGGATTAGAAAAGGGAGCTGGACTAAAAGCTTAGTCGTACAGCTTTGCCAAGAGCTCTTCCCCAGCCGCTCTCACACTCACCACGACTGATGAGTGAGCTCTCAGATGCACTGGTTTCCATGTATGTTTTCCCATCGGTCACTTGGAGCTCAGATGGCCCATGAAACTCAGATCCCTCCACGAAGGCTGCCATCAAATACTCTGCCAATAAGGGCCTGCTGAAAGGATGGGTATGTTCACTATTGGAATCCTCCATTCTCTATTTCTGTGACACAAACCCTCTGAAACTAGCAGCTGCAAGCCTTTAATTTTTAAAAATTCGAACTGTGTGGCAGAGTCCACCCACCTATTAAACACATAAAGCAAGTAGCCACAGACTGCTTCTTTGTCCTTATGCGGAGAAACCTGCGTGTGACGTGCCACCCTGCCCAGCCACTCCACGCAACTAGGACCACGGCCCCCTGAGAAATGACCCAGAGCTGTCTGCTTTGGAAAATTTCACATTAGTCACTTTTTCATGACATCAGCAGTTATTAGCCAGAGAGAAGATATTTTCCCACAGCTTAAAAATATATATATATATATCCAGAGAGAGTGCTAACAATGGTATTGATATATATTTTCCTGGCACTGTTGGGTGGAATTATCCAAGGATGCAATACCTAAATAGGACTTAGGAGAAGCCCCAGATCTGGGGAGTGAGGACCTGCTCCCTGGGATCTCATCCTCCCTATCTTTGCATGACTGTGAAGGGCCGATCAGAGAGCCACAAAGAACCCATCGCTACATGACGTGGCGCATTAGTCCAAACGGGGGATGGCAAACTGGTGTGCCTGTGGACAAAATCTGGCCCACTGCCCATGTTTGTAAGTAAAATTTTATTACACCACCACCACCCTCATCCATTCACGTGTTGTCTGAGGCTGCTTTGCACTGCAATGCAAAGTTGAGTAGTTATAAGAGAAATTGCCTGCCCCTTAAGGTCAAAAATATTTTTTACCTGGACCTTTAAAGAAAAAAAAATCATTGATCTCTGTTCTAAACCAAGAGCAGGCAGTCTCTCAGACTGTCTTCTCAGGTCACTGAGTCATAGTTTCCTGGTTATGGGAGGGAAAAAAAAAACTTAGAAGCTCACAGGCAGTGGAGTGAGGAAGCCTCTCAAAATGGGAAGGGCCGACTGGAGATGGTGGAAGTTACTCCAGGGGACTCCAAAGCTCGTGCTGCAGATCGCTTCTGTGGTGTCTGGGGGTCAACAGAGAGGCCAGGGTGGTTGGTGTGCCGCATGTGAACTGTGAGAAACGAGGAAAGGTGTTAAGTAATCAGTGCTGGTGAGCTCAGAGAGCTTCCGTCCACCCCTTTTGCCTCCTCTTTTGCTCCTGGACAGTGACTGTTCGCCAGACAATCAGGATTTGTCTCTGTTACCATAGAAACAAGTCGAGGTCTTTGCTTTTCAAAGTCATTCGAATTCTCAGCTGCTTGTATCACAGGCATTTTGTCTTTGTAATTTCACCACTTAGGGACTGCCTGAGATTTTACTTAAGAGTCTAGGGTCCTTTCTGCCAGTGCACGTGTGTGCGTATGTACGTATCTATGCTGGTTTAGACGTTAAGTTGTGTCTGACTCTTGTGATCCCATGGGCTATAGTCTGCCAGGCTCCTCTGTCCATGGGATTCTCCAGGCAAGATTGCTGGAATGGATTGCCATTCCCTTCTCCAGGGGATCTTCCTGACCCAGGAATCAAACCCAGATCTTTACCAGCTGAGCTACCAGGGAAGCCGTGTATGTATCCATAGAAAGAATATTTTTAATAGCAGTCTGTTTTTGCTTTATTAATGTGGTTTAGGTATTCAGTACCTCTTATAGTAATCATCTGCACAATTTGTGTTTTTCCACAAAGTCTGTGTGATTTCATAGGAAAATTGTGTAGATACTAGAGGTGCTCAGTTTTGTGCTTATAATCCAAAAAGACATTTAACTATGTATTTAGTATTTCTTAAATGGGTAAACCAAAGTCTTTGAGCCAAAGTCTTATTATTCAGTACTCATGAAGAATGATGAAAGATGGTGAAAATTAGGCTGCTACTTACTGATTGTAGGTAAACTGTTTAGTCTTCATTAGTCTCACTCTCTTCTTATGTGAAATGGGAATAATGACAGCAGGGAACTCAGCTTGGTGTAGCAAGTCCACGAGATAATTTAGGAACCACGTGTGGAACATGCTCAGTTAGCTATTTTTATCATAATTATCAGATCACTTTCACACCTCCCTGAAGTGCAGCCCTATGACAAGAAAAGAACATCAAGATGTTTGCCACTGAACTGTGCGTCAGTCTGAATGGAACATTTCCCACCAAAAGTGAAAATAGCCCAGTCTGGCATTTCTCTGGGTTGAGAAGGAAAAAAACAATCATTTGTCAAAGAGACTATTTTATGAGGGCTTAGCTGAGCACAAATTGAATCTGTGGCTTGGCCAAGGAGAGAAATATTTGCAAAACATCTCAGAGATGGCAGTGATATCCACATTACCATTGCTAGCACTTTAAAAATGATAACATTATGCTGCCACATAGTTCTGAGAAAATGGTAAATATTCAAGGAACAATAAGCCCAACTTTTCCAGTACCTAAGTTTCTCTTTCTGAATGTTCAGAAGCATGTTAACTCTTCAACAGTGCTGTAAGGGGAGCTTTTTTCTCTACAAAATTAAATGAGCACACATCAGCAAAGCTGCAGTCTTTCTTTGCCTCAGGTTTGAAGTCTGACTGATCCTCTCAAACGCTTCATTCCAGTGTGATTTCTTGGTTGGATTTAAATAGAGTTATTTGTTGTCCAAAGCAACATATTCAGTAAAATTCAAGAATTAAATTTTGCATATCCTTTCTTTGATTTATTTCAGAAATTATATTGATATCAGAAAAATATATACTGTTTTTAAAAAGAATATTTGTTGCTCTTTCCCTTATTAGTGTAAAATTGAACAAAATCTTATAATCACTCTAGTCAAGTCCAAGTGAAGGTTACTCATGGGAGAAGCCGCTAAGGTAGGACCTTAATTTACTGGAACAGGTTTCCCCAGTCCTTTTGTTCTCATGATATTTAGTGTATCGTTAATTCCCAGTGATTTGACAACATAATATTTTGAAATCATCCATCACCCTCGTGTGCACCAGGATATAATTGAAATGCATAGGGCACTTCCTAGAAAAAAACAAAAGGTGTTTTGTCCAGACCACATCTGACTGCATGTCAATTTTTATATTCATCCAGCTAGACCCAACAACATTGCTTAATTCCTGTAAAATCGTGTTATTTTTTCTTTTTTAAAAGAAGCATAAAATAAAACTTTAGACATTTAAAAATATCAGTAATGTTGACTGTGATAGTTCTGCTGTATCTTAAAGGAGAAAGCATCTTATACTTTGAGGGAATTCTTGAAGTGGGCACCAGGAACTCAGGTCAATAATTACTGTAAAGTGAGATTGTGATACTTCCCTTCATGAGTCTCTTGGAATTTCCCAGTTAGCTTTCAAAGTCAATCTATTTTTGTTCTATGCTATTTGTTCTTTGGTATCAGAATTCTTTATTATTGTTAAATGGAAATAGATTAGATTTATGTGGGGTTTCTCCAAATCAGCTTAAAGATTTGGTCTACAGTTATTGGAAAGTAATGAAAAAATATTGGTTTGGCTGTCAATATTAAAGATATACACTTATATAAGTGTAGCAATAACAAATTTTAACTGTCTATCAAAATATTTTTCTTTGCTTTGTAGATATAGTGAAAAAGTCAAAAGTTTTGGAAGATTTGAAGGCTCCTGGAAAAATTTTTAAATTAAAAAATGACCTATTTGGAAAATAGTTTGGCAGTTTCTTAAAAAGTTAAATAGAAATTCACAAATATACTCTATGATCAAATAGTTCCACACTTAGGTATATACTAAAGAGAAATGAAAACACATCTCTACATAAAGACTTGTACACAGAAGTTCATAGTGCCATTATTGAAAATAGCCCCAAACTAGAAACAGTCTAAGTGTTCATCAGCTGCTGAAATAGCCGTGGTGGGATACTATTCAACAATAAGAAGGAACTTTTAATACAATTTAAAAAAAAACTTTAAAAAAAAGGAAGACGCTATTGATATACGCCAACAACATGGACAAATCCCAAAATCATTGTGTAAAATGGGAAAAACCTCTAAAATCAGGAATAAAATAAAGGTAGCTGCTCTTGATGCCTTTAAAAATTTTTTTAAATTTATTTATTTATGGCTGTGCTAGGTCTTTATTGCTCAGCTCACACTTTTTCTAGTGGTGGTGAGTGGAGCTCCTCTCTGGTGTGAGTGGGGCTCCTCTCCGGTGTGAGTGGGGCTCCTCGCTGGCTGTGATGGGGCCCTTCTGGCTGTGGAGCACGGGCTCCCCACCTCGGCCGTCTCTTCTGCTGCAGAGCGCAGGCTCTGGGGTGTGCCCTTCAGTAGCTGTGGTCACGGGCCTGGTTGCCCCGTGGCCTGGGCACTTTTCCTGGACCCAGGGTTAACCCGTATTCCTTGCTTTGGCAAATGGACTCTTATCCACTTGACCCCCAGGGTAGTCCGTGCTGCTTCTTTTAACACAGCCTGGGAAATCTTAGCCAGAGTAATTAGATGACCAAGCGATTGTGAAAGCCTCGAGGTGCGGATTACCAGGGACTGTCTCAGGAGTCACTGTCGTGCACATGCCTGACAAAGAAGTTGTATCCAAAGTGTCAATGAACTCTTGTAACTCAATAATAATAAAGATATATGGGGGAAAGACTTGGGTAGGCACTTCTCGAAAGAAGGTATCTGCTAGCCAGTACGTATTTGAAAAAGGGCTCCTCCTCATTAGTCATCTGAAAATTCAAATTAAAATTACAAAGAGATTCTACCACACACCCATCTGAAAGGCTATGTTTAAGTGCTGACAGTACCAACTATTGTCAAGGACATTTGGATGAATGAAAGCCTCCTTATTGCTTGTGGGAGTGTAAAACAGTCCAGCCACACTGAAAAATACTCTGGCAATTTCTAATAAAGTTAAACATACACCTACCCATGACCCAGCAGTTTCACTCCTCGACACTTCTTTCTCAGAGAAATGAATGTGTGTGTCCACGTGCATATATACACAGAGGCACACAGCGCGCTTTATTCATAAAAGCCCCAAACTAGGAAATACCAAATATCCATCAACAGAAGAATGCAATTAAAACCACAGTATATTTAGATGAATCACTACACCGCAGTTTTTAAAAAAATATAAGCTACTTGATACACACAACAATATAAGTGAATTTCAGAAATATCATTGGACCAAAAGAAGTCAGAAACAAACATAAATTAGCAAGTCAACATGAATTATTCATACTGAAAAATTCCAATTTTATGAAATTCAAGAAGAAGCTAAATTAACATATGATGATAGATGTCAGGAAAGTTGTTATTTCTAGCAAGGGGTGGAGAGAGTTTTTGTCTCAGGAAAAATGTGGAAATTCTCTGGGTGTGATAGACATGTTATAAATACTCATCCGGGCACGTGTAAATAGTCACTTAAGAAGTGTGTGCTCTCCTGTGTGCTCATCTTAGCTTAATAAATTAAAACAGGGTGAGAAAGACACTTTGATGTGCATTCAGATTTCTTAGGGGAGCTTGTTAAAATGCAGGCTCTGTTTTAGTGGCAAGAAACAGGCTGGAGCTTCCACAGTATTAGCTAACTCCTGATGGCGCTGGCATAGCCAGTCCTGGCATTTCAGTTGAAGTGGCAGGGCCCTAAAACCTGCTCCACGCTGTTACAATGATTGCCACTCTAAAACAAAAGCCCCCGGCTTAGTGGCATAAAATAGCCACTTAGCAACTAGATGATTACGCAGGTCAGCAATTTGAGCAGGACACGGCGGGAGGGCGTGTCTTTTTTTTTCCTGAAGATCTATGGCACCTAAGGCTTCAGCTGGGAAGCATCTGAGAGTAGGATTGGATGGTTAGGGCTGCAATGCCTGGATGCTCCTTCATGCACAGAGCTGACTCTCCAGCTAGGAGTTCATGATAGTTAGGATGGCCCCCTAGAACATGGGGAGCACCCGCAGCGGACTTCTGTGTGGCTCCAGACTCTTCTAGAGACTCAGCAGTTCCGTTTCCTCCAGAATGCATCTCTTGGCTCCTGTGTCTGTCTGCCTGTGTGCAGCAATGTTGAGTCAAAATCGAGCAGGCCGATGACCCAGTGGTTGGAAGGGGCTGAGAGAACAACCTCCCAATCCAGAGGCCATTGAGGGAGTCAGAAAAATATCTGTCCGAGTGAGAGCCCTGGGGAGGTCATCTCTGTCTTGCCCAGGAGGGCCAAAGGCACATCCATTAAACACACTGAACACTGACCGACTCCGGAGAGTGAGGTGACTGGTTCATGCAGTTCTGAGTCATGAACCCATACCTGAACTTGCCCAGAGAGAGTCACACCTCTCTCTACATGTTTTAAACCTGGGAATCTGTTTCAGGGTGACAAGTCAGCTTGGGGGCCAGTGGCATTTAGAGCTTCTGCTGTGGGCTATGAATAGTCCAGAAAGCATAGTAAAGCTTGGAAACATGACTAGCTCATCCTTGGAAGTTTTACTACTCAGTCCCTTCTTTGAGCGGTAGAACTCTGATTTTCTGGAATAATTTATTCTTCTAATATTTTGGGCTTCTTACATGAATCAGCCTCTTTTACCATGTCTGAAAATTCTGCTAGTTGGTATCATCATTCCTCAATATAAATTAACAAAATTTGTTTATTTGACAGAAGTTACCAAGCTTGAATTTTAAAAAATAAAAAGATGTTCCCTAGATAAATTGACACTGTTAGTACAGCAGTTTGCTATACTAAAATGTGTAAAGACTTGAATTAGAGTTACCAGCTATAAACACTGGAAAAATATCTATAAAATGGAACTAATATCTACCTTTCAGAATATTGTTAAATAAGGCACTATATGTAAGCATGAATTACAGTGCACAGCATTTGTAAGTGCTGAAGTTTCAATTCCTTGCTCCCCACTCACGCCTAACTTTATCCAAAGCACTAATCCTATCATGATACCCTGCTATAAGTTCCCCTTATGAAAAAGTTCATAGGAACCTGGAATGTCCGGTCCATGAATCAAGGCAGATTGGAAGTGGTCAAACAAGAGATGGCAAGAGTGAACATCAACATTCTAGGAATCAGCGAACTAAAATGGACTGGAATGGGTGAATTTAACTCAGATGACCATTATATCTACTACTGCAGGCAGGAACCCCTCAGAAGAAATGGAGTAGCAATCACAGTCAACAAAAGAGTCTGAAATGCAGTACGTGGATGCAGTCTCAAAAACGATAGAATGATCTCTGTTCGTTTCCAAGGCAAACCAGTCAGTATCACGGTAATCCAAGTCTATGCTCCAGTAATGCTGAAGAAGCTGAACTTGAATGGTTCTATGAAGACCTACAAGACCTTTTAGAACTAACACCCAAAAAATATGTCCTTTTCATTATAGGGGACTGGAATGCTAAAGTAGGAAGTCAAGAAACACCTGGAT
>SJYF01000082.1:3568709-3585245 GCA_006410515.1 Procapra przewalskii | reverse complement strand
TTTTTTTTTTTTTTTGGCTTATAGTTTGTTTTTTTGTTTTCTTGCTTTTGCGGGTGCTTGCATGCTGGTGAGGGTATGTGAGTACATGTGTGCTTTTAAAGAACTCTTCTCCAGAGACTTGGAAAGCGATAATTAGAGGATGGCGAGTTATGGGATTAGTCCCGTTAGCAGGAGAAAATGTGAAAATAGTTTTGGTCTTTACCAGGAATAACAGCTGCAATTTTTTTTTTAACTGACATTTGAATTTTACCTTCTTGAAAGAGATATTTTAAGTGTTTGACAACATTCATTCCGTATTAAAAAATAGATCTCCATCTTAAAAAAAAAAATAAACTGAATTCTCCAGGCAAAAATACTGGAGTGGATTGTGCCTCTCTTCTCCAGGAGATCTTCCTGACCCAGCAAGGATCAAACCTGGGTCTTCTGCATTGCAGGTAGATTCTTAATCATTTGAATCACCAGGGAAACCCCTTAATTTACTAAAACAAAGCATTTTAATGTTTCATTGCATGTGTGCTGAGTCACTTCACTGATGTCTGACTCTTTTTGTGGCCCCATGGACTGTAGCCCACCAAGCTCCTCTGTCCATGGGATTCTCCAGGCAAGAATACTAGAGTGGGTTGCCATGCCCTCCTCTAGGGGCTTGTCCTGACCCACGGATCGAACCTGTGTCTCTTAAGTCACGTGCATCCGGAGGCCAGTTCTTTATCATTAGTGCCAGATGGGAAGCTGTAAGAACAGAGTGCAATAGAAGGCACACCATCTAGGTTTCATTTCTAGTCATTTTTAATTGTACATGATTCCTAGCTTGTTACTTATTTCTTCTTACATCTCTACCAACTTGCTGCTGATGCTGATGTGACTCTGGGCAAGTCCCTTAAAGTCTTTGCACCTCAATTTCATCTTCCTTAAACATGAAGTAAGTAGCCTGTTGGAAAAACCCCCCTGAGATCTCCAGGTCACACATCTCCAATCTGCTAGTCCTATGCTTCTGAAACACTGTGTCCTGGGAGTCCTCAAGGTGCAGGGTTAAGCCTAGCTTCCACCAGGGAGTTTGGTTCCGTCTGTCTGCATCGTGGAGGCCAGGAACTCTGCATTTTTAGCAGGGCGATGAGGATGTGGTCTGTGGGCCACTCTGTGCTGGCCTTTGCTCATCGGGCCCATGGAGAGCTCCCGCCCTTCTGCTTGGGCCCTGGTGTCCTGGGCACCCAGAGAGAACGGGTGAGGCAGACGTGCTGTGTGTAGGAGAACCCTAGAAACTATGATTACTTTTCTTTTAAATAAACCCGCAACACTGCAGGACTTCCCTATCTGCCCCAAGTCACTTTTAAAAATAATGGATGGATGGGTTGATCTTTGGCTCTGCCGAGTCTCGGGCGCTAGGATGGGCTTCCTCTAGCTGCAGCAGGGGCTCCTCTCCAGTGGCGGCGTGCACACGTCTCCCTGCAGGGGCTTCTCTTGTTGCGGAGCACGGGCTTTAGGGCGCGTGGGCTCAGTAGCTATGGCTGCCAGGCTCTACAGCACTGGCTCAAGTTTTGGCGTTTGGCGTTGGTTGCTCCATGGCGTGTGGAATCGTCCCAGATCAGGGATCAAACCCATGTTCCCTGCACTGGCAGGCAGATTCTTAACCACTGGACCCCTGGGGAAGCCCCCCGACCCAAGTGCAGTTTTATTCAGTCGGGAGGAGTCTCTATCTCTAAGTAACGAGGCTTAAGCTTGCCTCGAAGCAGAATGTGTGAGCTGATGGATTTGTGCTCAGTGGGTCTCGGGGCCTTCTCAGTGGCGCCCCGAAAGAGCATCTTCTTGCCGTGGGATCTGAGGCTGGCCTCCTCCACATGCGCCGTCTCTTAGGATGCTCACAGCTTCCTTGTTTTTGAACAATAGCCTCATGTTATTGTCTGACTCCAACTTCCCGAACACATTCTACTTCCTGTTGGGTAACAGAGGAATGAGACCACCCAACAAACCCCTGCTGTGGCGCCCAGGTCGCTTCCAACCGGAGCTTTCCAAGGAGCCCCAGGGTTTTACTCTGATGAAAACCAGTGCATCGTACTGAGCAGGCCAGGAGGGAGCAATGCAAGCAGCCCCACAGAAGCGGCCACTCGGACCCCTGGTCGCAGGCCCACAGCCGAAGAAGGCAGATCGGAGAGGTTCTCGGTGCAGACGCTGCCAGCCCTGCTCGATTCTCCTCCTGTCATTCGCTGCCTTCCCACCCACCTTCCCTGCTCTCCGGGTATCTCTCGGCCTTCCGCCTCACTGCCTCCGTGGAGTCAGTCCGTCCCTGTTTTCCGCTCGCCCTTCTGCCCTGGCTTCCCTACAACCTGCTGCAAGCCTCGGGCCTGCGCCCTCCCCTCTGTGTCTCAGGCCCCCGCCCTCCTCGAACTCCCTCCCGGTTTTTACGAGTCCCCTGGTGGGTCTGCAGTTTATTGAAGGGCGAGGAAGGGCAAGTCCAGCCTCGGTTTGGGGAGGGGTGGCGGTTTCCTCCGTGGGGTTCCCCGTCATCACAGAAGGGGCAGACAGATTTCTGGCTCCCGGCTGTCGAATCCCCATCAGAAGGCCCTGTGCGGCTGTGGGTGTCTAAAAGCCACCTTTGGGCAAAAAGGATAATAAAAACGTTCAGTCAGACATTCAAGGCAGCGTTCCAAACTGCTAGCTGCCAATTCCCCAGTTAAGAGAGGCCTGGCTCAGAGCCTCTCAGATTAACCCCTTTGCCCCCAGATCTCCACGAGAGATTCCTACTGTGATCCTGAGAACCGAGAGAAAAAGAGAGAGACGAGAGAGACGGAGATTGAGAAAGAGAGAGACTGTTTCATAATGAGAGAGGACTTCGAGCAGTATCCAGATTTCAAAGTTGCAAAAGGTTTAGTCCGTGTGGACAGCCCTGGCTTCAATAAATAAGATGTTGTGAAGAGAGGGTGGTCAACGCGTTTGAAAGAAAAACAGTGAAGGGCGCGACTTGGCCCTCCTGGCGTTTTCACAGCCACGGACGGCTTGATGTTTTTGGCTGGGATGTACGTGTGTGTGTGCGTGTGTGTGCGTGTGTATTTTTTTTTTCTTATTTAAAAATATGAGGTATTAGGCTCTCTCCCAAGTGGGGCCACCTCTAAGCCACACTCCTCTGTGAGGGCACTGTGTCCTGCAAGAAGGGGTAGGAAAAAAGAGGAAGGAAGGAAGGAGGCTCCCTCCCGGTGACACAGTCACCTCCATCCTGATGGCGTCGCGGCCGCCCCCCTGTCCTGCTCACCTCCTAGCTCGACCCGCACCGGGCGGGTATTTCCAGCATCCGCATCTGGGCCAGTGGCTTCAGTCCACGGCGAGACCGCAGACGTCGTGCAGTCAAAAGAGATGGGCACGGGGACAGGCGGACAGACAGAGGCACACAGTTCTCCTCTGCTTTCTCAGCTCCTGGTGTGCTCAGTCTAAGTCTTTCTTCCCCCTGCACGATGCCAGCTGCGCTGTTCATTTTCCACCTCTTCCCTGGTTCGTGCGTGCTCACTCAGCGGTGTCCGACTCTTTGCGGCTCCATGGACTGTAGCCCGCCAGCCTCCTCTGTCCATGGGGTTCTCCAGGCAAGAATACTGGAGTGGGTTTCCATTTCTTCCTCCAGGGGATCCTCCTGACTCAGGGACCAAACCTTTGTCTCCTGTGTCTCCTGCGTTGGCGGGCAGATTTTTTAAACCGCTGAGCCATCCGGGAAGCCCTCTTCCCTGGTTGAATGGGGATAATAATCAAACCAATTTTATAGCATTGTGGTGGAAACTAAATGAGAAAATACTTGCAAAATTCTCCAGAATTTGTGCTGGAAATATCTGTTATCACTAGTAAACATTACTTACCATTGTGTGTGTGTTAGTCACTCAGTCGTGTCTGACTCTTTGCGACCCCTGGACTGCAGCTCACCAGGCTACTCTGTCCATGGAATTCTCCAGGCAAGAATATTGGAGTGGGCTGCTGTTTCCTTCTCCAGGGGATCTTCCCAACCCAGGGATTGAACCTGCGTCTCCTGTACCGGCAGGTGGGTTCTTTACCACTGAGCCAGCAAGGAAGACCCCTAGTGACTTATTACTATTTCAAAAACCTCTCCAAAGGGGATGCAGAATGCCAGCAATTTCATAAGTCTTGACAATTCTTGGAGTCAGGAGTCTAGATGGAGCACGGTTGAGGAGTCTGGGTCAGTTCTCTGAGCCTCGGGAGGGCTGAAACCTCAGCCATGATGCTTCAGTGGCTGAGCACTGGGATGACCTGGCGGATTCTTTCATCAAATGTCCAGTGCTCCAGGGGATGTGAAGGCCAGTCTCAGCTTGCGCAGTCAACCGGAACACCCACACATGACCTCTTGGTGTGCTTGGACTTCTCACAATCTGGGAGTTCAATTCTGGGGTGGGGGACAGACATTCCAAGAAATCCAGGCAAAGCTGCGTGGTCTTTGCTTACCTATCTTTGGAATTCATATGATGTCCCTTCCGCCCCGCCCGTCCTGTTCTCACAGTTCAGCTCAGGTTCAAGGCGAAAGATGACTTCTCTCCCATCTCTTCATCGGAGATAAGCAAGCTCACACTGCATCAAAACATGTGGTAATGAGATCACAAGATGCGATGGTCCTTCAGAATTTCAGCCTGCCACCACGATGGGACAGACTGATGGTCCCCAGGAATCCTGCAGAGTCACTGGAACTGTCCTCGATCGACAGCTCACAGGCTTTTATTTCTTTATTTATTGGTGTATGTTAGAGAGAAATAGACTTTCATCCTGTCTAAAACAGTGTTAGTCTGATTCTCTGTAATACGCTATTCAACCCAGTGCTAGCTGATACGGTGGTGGTCAACGAGCTCAGGTTTTGCCATGCCAGTACCTCATCTGTGAACAAGATCAGCTTAAACGCCTACTACCCAGGGAACTGGTGTACATTAGCAGGCAAAATTCAGCATCAAATCTACTGCAATCATTAGGCTAATAGCCTTCTCCTTTGCACCGTCGATTCAGTTTCTTTTTTTACCCCCGCTGTTTATCTTAGCGGAAAGCAGTAACCTCTGTGCAGAAATGGCACGGTGTTTTTTCCCATCCAGTGGTGTTGCTGGTGTACCAGCACGTTCTGATCCCATTTCTGGAGCCGGAACAATCTAAACTTGTATAGAGAAAGCCTTCATGGGTTTTTGTTGGCATAGGAGAAGTCTAATTACACACATCCAAATACACAAGAGAGAAATGGAAGGTTTTTCCCCCTTGACTTGGAAAAGCTGGTGGTTTTGACCTGCAGTACTTGAATGAGAGATCCAAGCTAATTATGGGATTGCATGTTTAAACAGTTATTTCTTTACAGAATACTCCTAGCACATTTGTAAGTTTAATTTTCTTGGAGAATCTGTGCTATTCATGGACTTTCTGAACAGAATTCTCTCAATTTGAGAAGGTGCATTAGCTTTTATTTATCAAGAATAACCTCATTAATTATATGCCTGTGTTCTTACACTGAATTAAAAGGTTGTTCTGGGACTTACCTTTTATGATTATTTCTTAGTTTATTTTCTCTTGTTTATTCTCTGCTCATAAAAATAATCCAGCTCTGTGTTCGAATAACTCCTATTACTAAATCTTCTTTTTGGGTTCCGTGAGATGGCATCTGCTTTGTTTAATTAACTATTATTTTTGTAGTATTTTTCATAGTAAGTGAAGATAATAGAATGAATGTAACTGGATCTTGTTATTTTTATGACTGTATTTATTTAACATTGTTGTTATAGCACATCTACTCCACCATTTTGTTAAAGCGCCTTATCTCATTTTTCACAGTAAGACCAATTATCATTGACATACCCTGCCTATGGAGATCAAGGATGATTCTGATGTATTTGAAATGCTGATACCTTTGCCATTAGATATTGGAGATGAGAGGGAAACTCACTTCAACTATAACTGCAATTTTAGCACACCCCATAGGACAGAAAGGGTCCAATACACATTGGGGCTGATAGAGGGCATATATGTTTTGCAAAATTACTGCATTGGAATCACTTGGAGGTTTTAACTACTTTTTTTTTTTTTTAACCTGGCAACTATCCCAGGAATCCTGAATCAATATGGAATGGGAAGGGACCTCAGGTTTTACTTTTTATCAAAAACGCATGTTGATTCTGATATAGTTTAATCTTTAAAGACAGTCATCTAATGGTAGCACATGAAAGCAAAACATAATATGAAGCAATTTTAGAATGAAAATGCCATACAGAGAATATATTTAATTTTCTGGGGATTCCACTCAAATATAAGCTAACCTTTACATGTGGCTCGTGTGGGAAACCAATACTTTCAGGATAGTATATATCTAGATTATTAAATGATTCATTATCCTGATTTTTTAATGGAAAAGAGAACTATCCTACTTGGAAGCCACAAACTACTTAAAAAGCTACTGCCAAGATTCCTTAAGAATATTTCTTATTCCTTTAGCAAATATTGATACGGAGGATGATGCATGAAGGTGAAAATTTCAGTGGACCTTAACCAGGGACGAATTATTTACAGTCTCTAGTATTCCGTTAATAATGTAAGACGGTGAGGCTATTAAAACTAAGCTTTTATCTCTACCATGAATATTTAAGGCTAGCAAAGCTGATTTTAATGAACGGATGTGCTCGTATGCTCGGTCATGTTTGGCTCGTTGTGACCCCATAGGCTGTAGCCCACCAGACTCCTCTGTCCATGGGATTCTCCAGGCAAGAGTGCTGGAACGGGTTGCCATTTCCTCCTCCAGTGGATCTTCCCGACCCAGGGATCGAACCCACATCTTTTCTGTCTCCTGATTGGCAGGCGGATTCTTAACGACTAGCACTCTGTGGGAAACACTGATGAACTGATACTAGGGGTCATTTATATTATGGTACACTGTGGAGATCAGGGATTTCACCAGACTTGCAGACTGGTGAGTCAGCCTGCCAGTTTCCTGAGTGCTGCTGGGAGACTGGAGGCTTCTGGTGGGAGATGTAGGGTTCTTGTTTGCACTGGTTCCCTGAGCTCCAGATCCCACAAGGCTGCACAGAGTAGAGGAGGTCCCATGATGCCCCCCGCCCTTCCCGCCAGACACAGTAGATTATATCACAGGCCAAGTGCTCTGAGCTTAAGAAATCTGAATCTTCTATACTGGGCAAAAGCAGGCCTACCTTTGGCTACAGAGGGAGACATATGTCTTTGTCACACCGGAGACTGTCACGGCTGCACAGTGTCCAGAGGACAACGTGATCTTTGTGTCCCAAGGTTGTTCTCTGTACAAACATCCCTGAGAGGATGGCTCAGAACCAAGAGCAGTCAGTGTTCCTGCTTCCCAGACAGGAAGAGCTATAAGAGTGGCTTCCCAACATGCACCAATAATATTGCTGTCATTTTTTACAGTGTTTGCTGTGCATCGGCCTTCTCTCGTTGCAGCGAGAGGGTGCTCCTCTTCTCCTACTGTGGGGCACGGCCACCAGGACACGCGGCTCAGCTGTTGTGATGCACAGGCTTAGGGGTCGCTTGGCATGTGTGATCTTCCCGGACTGGGGCTAAACCCATCTGCCCTGAACTGGCAGGTGGATTCTTAACTCCTGGACCACCGGGGAAGTCCCAATAACATTGTTTTTGATAACTATATAACTTATTTGTTGTTCCACAAAGTGATTATTTCAACAGGCAAATAAGTATTCACAACACCCTAAGAAATGCTGTAGTGCTTTCAAGTCCTACTAAAGATATTTTAGCCAACAAGCATAAAGAGAAAAAGTTGCTGCACTTCCAAAGACAGTAGTTTTTTGGGGAGAGGCGGGAGATTTTATTGTCTCCATTAGTTATTTAGTTAAGGATTCTTTCCCCCCCTTTTTCCCCTTCTTGCACAATAATGGAGCAAGAGCTGTGACTCTCACACATTAGACCAGAAGGAACTTGGCAGACAAAAGTAGCTGAGGATAGAAGATAAGGGGAAAGCTGGGTTTTGGAATTAGACAAAACCGGACTTAAATTAAAACTCAGATTCTTACTCGATGCTGGTTAATTAATAGTTGCTAATCCTCAGGTTTATCTTCCTTAATTTAAAGATGACATGACCCACTTTATAGGATTATATGACAATGTATGGAAAAGATTTACGGAAACATGTGACATCTATTCATAACGCTCAGTAGATGATGTTCGTGCACAAGGAATCGATCTTCCTCCTGGAGCCCTGTTGTAGAATGCAGACAAGGAAACAGAACCGTGGAGAAGTTCAGGGGACTGAGCCACACAGAATTACAGTCTGCAACCACCTAGATCTGCTCATGGGGGCTTCCCAGGTGCCGCTAGTGGTAAAGAATCTACCTGCTAATGCAGGAGACAAAAGAGACGCAGATTCAATGCCTGGGTCAGGAAGATCCCCTGGAGGAAGGCATGGCAACCCACTCCAGTATTTTTGCCTGGAGAATCCCATGGACAGCGGAGCCTGGTGGGCTAGTCCATAAAGGTGGCAAAGAGCTGGACACGACTGAAGTGAGTGAGCTTGCATGTACTGCAGATCTGCTTGGATTGCATGAACACCTTATCTGACTCTTCCCTGAGAAATGATCTTTATAACCAGAACTGTCATGTGGCTCCAAGTCCATACCTGGGACCCACACCGCTGTAGGCGAGCAGCTCAGAGAAACCAGTGGGGAACCTCTGAGCATGAGTCGGCACAACAGGATACTGAATCAATCAAAGAGTTAATGGTAGCCACTTCTAATTAGCCTGATTTTAAAGACTCTGCCTTAAAAACAAAAATCCAAAGTGTGACAGCTTGTAGTTGGCAATTAAAAGCTGTCCATGACTGGGTTCCTCAAGTTAAGCTCTATTTTGACTTGTCTCAAAAAGTAAAAAATCAAGTATCTCTTTTTTTTCTTCCCACAACAGTTCCTGTTTCCCTTTCTCTGGTTTTCAGTGAACTGCGTTTGTTTTATCTGATTGAGGCTGTGGGCAGCAGCAGTTCATTTCTAGCAAGGTTTATCCCTGTTCCCCACACTGATATTTTTATAGCTATGGGTTTGAGCTTTTTCTTCATGTGTGTATATTATGGTATTAATAGTGGTGGTGGAGGGGGAGTGTGTGTGTGTATGTGTGTGCGTGTGTTGCTAAGTGTCTGCCTCTTGCTCACTGAGACTTCGGTTACGTAGGGAACGGGGATTTTGGCGCCCTTTCCTCTAAAGAAAACACAGTCTGATCTGAGGAGTGCCCACCTCTCACAAGGCCTCGATTGTGTAAGAAGGCCAGAAAAGAAACAAATGCAGTTTGATTGCGTCGGAAGCTGGGTGACTAGTTCGCAAATCTTTTATTTGTTTTGAGAAGTGCTGCAGCGGCAGTAAGTTTTGTGTGCGTTCAGGGAGAGGCAGACGTGACTTACAGTAGGACTCAGAAGCCGACATAATTACCTGGGGTTCTGTCAAACTAATAAACTAATAGAGGCTTTAAATAAAAT
Source organism: Procapra przewalskii (assembly GCA_006410515.1). NCBI lineage: Eukaryota > Metazoa > Chordata > Mammalia > Artiodactyla > Bovidae > Procapra > Procapra przewalskii. Next base: position 3,575,791 of record SJYF01000082.1, on the reverse strand, counting down.
CAGGAAAGACCACAGGTTTGAGACACTTAGAGACAAGGAGACTAGACCATGAGTCCTGTTACATTTTTTCTTAACGCGTGTGAGAGGCCGATGGTTCCACGCAATATGAATTATATGTTTCAAATTTTAAAAATAAAAATCTCTCTATAGGGGGATCTTGGGGTTTTTAAATCACTGCGCTCCTCTTTGGTTTTCTTCCAGGTACACAGGCGTCGCCAAGGTTTCTTCTCTGACAAAGAAGGCCTCCCAGTATGATGTCCCCGTCCACTTAGAGATCACTATGGATACCAATGGCATTTATAATACTGTCTGTCATCCAAGAAGCTACACAGAAATTGAGGAGAATTTAAACGTTATGAATAGCTGTTGAAAAAAAGGTCATTTGACAATGCAAGGAATTTACTTGGTAGACATTTTCACTGAACCAGGAAACTTGGGTACCTTTCTCATCTAATGAAATCAGCCTTTTGCATTTGGGATATACTTTGGATTTCTAGTGCCCTACAGTAAGAACTTTCAGTGTTCTCCCCAGAGTTCTTGAATTATAGATAGCGAGGAATAGCTTCAAGAAATTATGGTCCAGCCTGGAGGGAAGGCTGGGTGAATGATTTACTGTGTGAAGGTAAGCATTTCTCTGAATGAATCCAAACATTAATAACATCAGACTATTCTGACTTGTATTGTCATTAGTAATCAGATTTACTTGATAAGAGTCATTTGTTCTCCATGGACTGTAATGTGTACAGTTAGCAAGAGATTCTTAAAGCCACTTGTGGTGATGTAAACTGACGTAAGACTGTTATGTACATTTGTCTTTCTCGTTTCCCTTTTAATTAATAGCATCATTTATCTTGTGGCCCATTCAGTCAATGATACTTAAGTGCTCAGTATGCCCCAGGCAATGTGCTGTGTCCTGGGAATAAAATGGAGACTCAGATGTAGTCGTTTTCCTCAAAAAGGCCAGTGGTTAGTCAGAGACTGTGAGATGCAAACGAAAATACAATGCCAATAACGATGCTGCTAAGTACACGTCCACTGTGTGACGTAAATCCAGAGGAATATTTCGCTCAACCATGGAGGAAATGGAAAACCTCACCGTGGAGAGGCACTGAGCTGGGTCTTGAGTTACAAGTGAGAGTCTGCCAGAAGAGTGAAGGAGCTGAATGTATTAGACACCCGGAGACGCAGCTTGCTTTGCTATAAAATGCTCTAAACAGAATCACATGGATTCGATTTAAGCAACGTGCATTATGTAGTCATAATTTGAGAAGCTACTTCCTTTTTGGCATCCCCTTCACCCCAGTGTACTCTTGAAGACGACCTGCTTATGGCTCTCGTGTCCTAGAGAGTTGCATGTGTGAATATCCTTGAAAATGGCTCTATGCCTTATTTGATTTTGCGTCCCTCAAACCCACTGCTGTGCACCCATTACAGCAGGTGTGAAGGAATAATCTGGTTAATGAGAGAACAAGAGTTGGTGTGATGGCTGATAAGAACAGGGACTTAGGAACTCAAACCTACTGTAAATAGGGCTGGCGAGGGTGGGGTGGGGGCAGTTGTCCTGAAAGCTCTTGCTTAACAGGTTTGCTGGTTTTCCGTAGACTGTAGCTTTGGGAGATTGGAAGAGGCAGGGCTCTGAGGTCCTTCTGTATCCACACTTGAGCCTTGCCATTGGCATAAGGGAAAGAGTTAGTTAATAAACGAGGCCTCCTCAGTGCTTCAGCATTAAGAATCCACTTGCAACGCAGGAATCACAGGAGATGCGGGTTTGATCCCTGGGTCGGGAAAATCCCCTGGAGAGGACATGGCAAGCCACTCCTGTATTCTTGCCTGGAGAATCCCATGGACAGAAGAGCCTGGCAACGTACAGTCCATGGGACTGCAAAGAGTTGGACACGACTGAAGTGACTTAGCGCTTAGCACAAAGTTAATAAATAGACGTGGGTTACTGTATAGACTTTAGAAACTGGCTCTCTTAAAGTGTGAGGAGAATGAGAAATAATAAGGAAGTTTTATTAATGGCCAACAAATAAGTGGAAAACTAATTGTCAAATGGCAAATCATGAATACTGTCTGTTAGCATTTAATGTAAAATGGTCTGAAGGTCTTTGGTTAATCCCCTCATTCCATGATTGTACCTGAGACAAGTCAAGTGTTCTTGTCGCCTGGCTGGGCAGTGAGAGAGTCGGAGACATCCAGCCAACTTAGCCAACAACATACAGTATTCTCAAAGTCTCTATTTTTGCCAAAGTTATAAGTGAAAATATCCAGGATAAAAACCATATATAGAAAAGGAGTGTTTCATCCACATTTCATGTAACACCGTAGATCATGAAAGCAGAAAGCATTTTAAAATCTAATTTGCTTTACACAAGGGATTGGGCAGCATGGCAGGATTTTGGGTTCTTCGTGTATCTTGAGTTATTTCTCAAATATTTTGGGTTCAATAAAATCCAAAATGCATTTTGCCCTGAGCACTTTCCTCCCTTAATTCTGAAACCCATGTGTAATCTAAAGGAAATGTAATCCATATGTTTCTGATTCATTTACACTTAACTCATCAAAATATTTTTCTAGGAGCTATTTGATGTTGAAGAAGCATTTTGAGACTTTTTAATAAGCTTTTTAAAGCCTCCCCACCCCCACCCCTTTAAAACAGAAGGCCATGTTTGCCGAGAAGGAGTAAGCCCTGATACCAAAATATGTGGGTTTGGTTCCAAACTCTGAACCACAGACTTTAAGATCGGGTCTCCATTTATCCAGCATGTTCCTGTATCCCATTTTCTGAGTCTGGTTCAGCATGTAAAATTCAGTAGATCTGCCCAAGATGAAAATGAGACTCTTGTGACTTTACCACAGGATCAAGAGGGAGGCTTAAAGCTGCCAGCTAACAAGGTTGTGATGTTATCCAAAAAAGAAAAAAAAGAAAGAAAGAAAGAAATGTTACCACATGGGGGCCAGAGCTTCAGTCCCAAGGAGGATGAAGCATCAGAAGTAACCTGTTCCACGTAGAATCATAGTCCAGACAACGAAACCATTGAATCTTGTTTCATTTTGTTTTGAAAGCCTGGCCCATTGAAGTAAAAATCTCGGTGACTTTTCCAAACCTTCCTCAACATAAAGTAAAATTTCCTAACGGACTGATCTTTGCCACCTGCTGGTCCTGCTCCCCCAAATTCCCCATCAGCATTCTTAGCTGTGCTGCTTAAAGACCCAGAGTTTCATAGCTTCACAATCAGTGCTGTGGGCTGTGCTTAGCCACTCAGTCCTGTCCAGCTCTTTGCGACCCCGTGGACCTGTCCGTGGGATTCTCCAGGCAAGGATGCCAGAGTGGGTTGCCATGTCCTCCTCCAGGGGATCTTCCCAGCCCAGGGATTGAACCCAGGTCTCCCTCATTGCAGGCAGATTCTTTACCATGAACCACCAGGGAAGCTCACATTCGGTGCCCACCACATTCCAGGCCCAAGGTGGCCTCTGCCTTAGTGCCCATCCACTGGTCTCCAGGACATAAACAGTGATCCCTGAATAACCAAGACAGCTAATGCCTGACCTCTTAATGGGTTTCAGGGAAGAAGCATTTATAGGCAAAAATGGGGGTAGGGGGTGGGCTGCAGCGTGTGTGCGTGGCCCTCCTCTGATTGGCTGGTGGTGAGGTAACAGGATGGTATTCCAGGAATCTCAGCCATCAGCCTTCTGCTTCCAACCAGTCTGGGGTCCCCAGGCTTATGCTCAGCCTGGAGTCCCCATCCTCGCCTGGCTGGGGGCCAGATCTTCACAACATCCCCAGGGAGGAGTCAGAGCCAGGCCACCTCTCGGTACTGTTGCTTCCTTCTGTGGTTCCCCGCTCCACGAAGCACTTACTCAGCTCAGTGAGAGCACAGGGGCTGAAACATTGTTCCTACGAGCAAGAAATGGGGGCCACAGAAAGGGAGGCCCCACTGGGCCCTGCATGGTTTCAGCATTTCTGCTTTAAGGGAAAAACAAGCACAAGATCTTATCCTTTGGGAAATTAAAAATCTAAATGATCTGGAAAGATCTATGATTTTTGTAGCCACACTCAATCACGTGGGCTTCCCAGGTGGCTCAGTGTGAAAGAACCCGCCTGCCATGCAGGAGACGCAGGTTCGATTCCTGGGTCTGGAAGATCCCCCTGCAGATGGAAATGACACCCCACTCCAGCATTCTTGCCTGAGAAATCCCATGGATAGAGGAGCCGGTCAGGCTACAGTCCATGGGGTCATTTAGTCATGAGTGAGCAGCTAAACAATAACAATAAAACATTGACAATATGTAAGTGAGAATCAGAGAGTAGAATAGATGCTATCAGTAAGGCTGACAGATTCAGCCACGTAGGATGCCCAGTTACATTTGAAATTCAGATAAAAAGCAAATGCTTTTATTAATATGACTCATGCAGTATTAGGACAGTATTTATTATATAAAATTACTCATTGTTTATCTGGAACTCAGGAAAAGCTTTCTTGGCTCAGGGGTAAAGAATCTGCCTGCAGTACAGGAGACTTCGCTTTGAGCCCTGGGTCAGGAAGACCCCCTGGAGAAGAGAACGGAAACTCACTCCAGTATTCTTGCCTGAAGAATTACATGGACAGAGGAGCCTGGTGGGCTACAGCCCGTGGGGTCGCAAAGAGCTGGGCATGACTGAGTGACTGACACTACCCCTGTCTGAAACTCAGACATAACTGAGCAACTTGTGTTTTATTTGACATTCCTATCAACGTATTCAAAAGCAGAGACATCGCTTTGCCAACAAAGGTCTGTGTGGTCCAAGTTATGGTTTGTCCAGTGGCCGTGTATGGATGTGAGCAGTGGACCCTAAAGAAGACTGGGCGCTGAAGCATTGCTTTCAGATCTTGGTGCTGGAGAAGAAGCTCAAATCAGTCAACCCTGAAGAAAATCAACCCTGAGTATTCACTGGCAGGACTGATGCGGAAGCTCACACTCTAATACTCTGGCCATCTGATGCGAAGGGCTGGCTCATTAGAAAAGACCCTGATGCTGGGAAAGATTGAGGGCAGGAGGAGAAGGGGGCGACAGAGGCTGATACTGCTGGATGGCATCACCGACTCAATGAACATGAGTCTGAGCAAACTCTGGGAGATAGTGAAGGACAGGGAAGCCTGGCGTGCTGCAGCCCATGGGGTTGCAAAGAGTTGGACATGACTGAACAACTACAACAAACTCTCAATGTAGAAATTGTTCAGAAATGACAGAAATAAGGACATCAAGATACAGAAACAGGAGAGGCCATGGTCTGCTTGTAGAAATTTGAGATGGGTCAGATTTTCAAGGAGGGTGTATCATGAATATGCCTGATTATAGAGAGTGGACCAAGTAACAAAGGTGCTTGAAATCCATGCAAATAGATTCACATTTGAAGGAGAAAAATGCACGACTCTGCAGAAAAGCACCTTTGCTCACCTCCTGTTCTGACTGCCCGCCGTCTCTCTGGGGTTTTTTCCTTGTATGAACAGCCTCTCCGTACCCCCTAGGCCCGCATCTGCATCCGTACATGATACTGGTAATATTTTGGCAGTTGTTCACTATCTGCCAGGTTGCCTATTGTGATGATTAGCTCTCTGTTACTGCTTGGTCCACGTTCGAATTCCCTGCCCTTAGAAACTTAAAAAAAAAAAAAGTGAATTTTTACCTGCTTCAAAGTTTGTTGCCCTTCCTAATCTGCGGGTGAAATCTGGACATCCCAGCCTCCTCTTGAAGACACCGGTCAGTTTCGCTGGCTTATCCAATGTGTGTTCCCACCGCGTTCCGACATCTCTCTTCTTCCATGATCAGGCATGTCTTGGGAGTTACCCGGCAGTCCAGCGGTTAGGACTCTGCTTCCTCTGTCGAGGACAATCCTTTGATCCCTAGTTGGAAAACAGCGGCAGCAACAACAAGGGAATCAAATATGTGTTTATGCTCTCTGCCCACGGTCCTCACTCCTTTCCTCCGCGTTTTCTCCAGGTTAGGAGTTGCTCTCTATCTCTCCCCTGGAAGCCCAGATCCATCCTTAATTCAAGAATCAGTTCCTCCTTCCTTAAGAAATCAGTTTCACCTTCGCAAACCAAAGACTCTGTTGATCAGCCAGAACTACTCCAGGTCTGTTTTGAATTCTCTTAGAAACCCTGGTTTGAAGCAGTATTCCAACTGTTTGCTTATAATCTCTCTTAACATTTCTTCCTTGTTTCATAGGCATAATTTTTATCTTTCTAACTAAACTATAATATTCTTAACCACAGGAGAGAGCTTATAAAAATATTTCTTTATCTCCCATGGTGCCTGCCATGCTTCTGGGCATATAGCAAATGATCAAGAAATACTTTTTGGTTTTAATTGAATTAGCATCCAGGGAAAACAATTTAGAAAATAGTATATAATTCATATCAAATGTTTGAAACTTTCTTACGGAAATTTGTAAGAAAACTGTTTTGAAGGTTAACCATTCTGACTTGGAGTTTTCTTACAAGTCAAAACGTTAAAAAAAAAAAATCTCTGACTGTCTTTATGCAATATGGTATTTAAGGGTCATTGTTTGATTACCCTCAGTCTAAGCAACTAAACTGATAATCAGAACCAATCACTGTCTTGGGTATCAACTATATTCTGGACATTGTGTCAAGCAGTTTGAAATTTATCATCTCATTTAATCCACATATGTGACATATACAGTAATTTTTCCCCTTTTTCTTTTAAATAAGGAGATTGAGGATGAGAAAGATAAAATAAAAGATAATCGAGAAACAACTGTGCTAGGTTTTTTTTTTAAGACTTACTGATTGTTTCCTGGCTGTGCTGGGTCTTTGCTGCGTGTGGCCTTTCTCTGGCTGTGGCGGTGGGCTCCTCTCTGGTTCTGGCGGTGGGCTCCTCTCTGGCTGTGGGGCTCCTCTCTGGCGGTGGCGGTGGGCTCCTCTCTGGCGGTGGCGGTGGGCTCCTCTCTGGTGGTGGGGCACGGTGTCTAGGCACATAGGTGTCAGTAGTTGGGTCTCACGGGCTTTAGTTGCGCTACAGCATGTGGGGTGTTCCAGGGCCAGGGATCGGACCCGTGTCTCCTGCCTTGGCCGGCA
>SJYF01000082.1:3516011-3531564 GCA_006410515.1 Procapra przewalskii | reverse complement strand
GACTAAGAGCAGTCGCTCAGTGAGGCAGCTTACAAAGACCAAGCTGACCTACAAGCCAATGGGGAGAGATGACCTCGAGCCCCTCAGACAACCTCAAACCCCAGGTCGCAGCTCACTGGGATCTGAGGTTTGATTGGCCATGCGCCAGTCTGCAGCCGCTCCAGCCACCCTAGTATTTTATAACATTGTAAAGACTGTATTGTTTCAAACATTTCAAGATTTTACACACAACCTGGCAGTCATCCAAAGCCATATCCAATCGGCCAAAACTATCAGCAGCCACCCGCCTCCCGGCCGTGGTTGCTGATCAACGATGCTCCACCGCGGGGTCCTCCACTAGGGTCACCTGTGTGGCCAGACCCCCGGACACATGCGCTCTTTGAGACTTGCAAAGTGTCTCTACATTTTGCAGCTGATTTTTTTTTTCTTTTTTAAATAGGGATGGAACCTTAGAAATTCGAGGACTGGTGTGGTGTAACTTGGGTTGAATGAATGCAGCAGGCTCTGATTCACTAAAACAGCAAAGGGGGCTGTTTGTCCAAGACTCTGCTCTCTTCCTTCAGAGTATTTGTTATGCATGTGACTTTCCCAAGCTACTCAAGCTCCCCCTCCTCACCGACTCCCCTTCTTTTAAACTGCTCCCTTATTTGACTTACAGTTTATTTACCCCATGGGCTTAGATCTGAAGTTTTTAAAAAACAAACATTTTTCATTGATACTTTTCCTTTTGAAATGAATAAGTTACACATGAGTAAGTGTATCAAGCCCTTCATATCACACCCTTACTAACTTACTATGTGCCAGCTCGATACTAAGTAATTTACATCCATTCACTCATTTGCTCTTTGCAAAATCCCTATGAAATAGTTCTTGTTGTTGCCATTTTACACATTTGAAAGTGAATGCATGGGAAGGTGGACAGTCTTGCTCAAAGTTATCCTCGGGGTTTATAATTGGTGGAGATAGACAGTAAGACAGACTCAAGAGACATCTAGGGTTCACCACCTAGACCCACCCACCTCTTCTGGTGACCTTGAGTCTCAAATTTTCTAACAGCTGGCATCAGTGATATTAGAATTTTTACATTGAAGGTGCACCAAGTATTTCTTTACTGCTTCATTAATAGAAGGTAGAGATTGTTGAAGAGAGATTTTTTCCAAACCTACAGTTCAAAGAACATCTGTAGATTCTGATAATAGTTTTCGGGTCTCTTTAGGGAAAGCAATAGCTTCGTACCCTTGTTTGCCTTTCTGACTTAGAATATAGTATATCTTTGTTTCTCAAATTATTTTTGCTCCAAATGATACAGTAACTGTTGGAAACACATTTACCCCTATCATTAATTGCATGTGAGTTTGTTCCACTTCTCGGAATGTTATTTATGAGGCTGACCTTGTAGAAAGGAAGGGGTTGTACAGAGAGCTGACTCACTCCCATCCTATAATCTCGCACCGTCTACCGCCTATCTGACAAGCGGGAAATGAAAATAAGTAAGATTTTACTAGTGGCTACTCAGACATTCCAATCATTTCAGTCAATAGCTTTCATTCAATTACAAAAAACCCTGGCTATGCATTTTTTAAACCAAATTACAGCATATGATAAAACAAGAACCACAGGCTTCAAGAAGAAGGCTATCTAATAGCATAAAAGGCTCCATCTGAGCCCATCATTCAAACTTGGTTCCCTTGCTTGATGAGATCCAGCGGAAAATCCATCCCTTGGTTTGGCTTTGCTTCTGCTTCCTTGACACAGAGGGTATTTATCTATTAAATTTTTATTGGAGCATAGTTGATTTACAACGTCATAATAGTTTCTGCTCTACAACAAAGTGAGTCGTTTATCCACATACACATATCTCCTCTTTTAAAAACTTACTTTCCCTTGTAGGTCACTCCAGAGTATGAATGGAGTTCCCTATGCTATACAACAGGTCCTTCTAAGTTATCCATTTTATGGATAGCAGGTGGTTCCCTGGTGCCTCAGATGGTAAAGAATCTGCCTACAATGAGGGAGCCCCAGGTTTGATTCCTGCGTTGGGAAGATCCCTGGGAGAAGGGAATGGCTGCCCCTGCCAGTTTGCTTGCCTGGAGAATGCCAAGGACTGATGAGCCTAGCGGGCTACAGTCCGAGGGATTGTAATGAGTCAGACCCCACTGAGCGACCAGCGCTTTTACCTACAGTATATAGCGTGTATATGCCATCCCGTTTCCCCGCTCCATCCCTCTCCCCACTCCTCCCCGTGATAACCACACAGAGTGTACTTAAAAGGATTGTCTGTTTAGTAAATTTCTGCCCCATGATGTTCTCAGCAGAGGTGGATGTCTATGATCTCATTTAGATGAGCCTGGGGGACGTTATTCCAAGTGAAATAAGCCAGTGACCGAAGGACAGGTATCGTAAAATTCCACATGCGTGAGGTTTCTCTATGAGCCATACTCACCGCAGGAAAGGATACAGGGGAGTTGCCAGGTGCCGACCGGAAGAGGAAACAGGAAGCTGCTATCCTTGGGGTGTCACGTGACCTGTCAGTTGTGTGAGCTGAATGGATTCTAGAGACATGCCTGCAACCTCTTGCCTGTGCAATACTAGATTGCACAGTTCAAATGCATTGTAAGGGTTGATTGTCAGGTTAGATGTGCTGATTATCATGAAGAAGAAAAAAACAAAAGCTGACTTGCCTCTAAATAATACCACAGGAGAACATCTTATACCAATGCCGACACTCCCCACCTTCTCTGAATGCACAGAGGAAAGAAATGCACGTTCAGCGCCACTCAGGTATGGCTTGACTTTGTCTGCAACTTACTAGAAGACTCTTGAGAGTCCTCTGGGCATCAAGGAGACCCAACCGGTCAATCCTAAAGGAAATCAGCCCTGAATATTCACTGGAAGAACTGATGCTAGAGCTGAAGCTCCAATCCTTTGGCCACCTAATGTGAAGAGCTGACTCACTGGAAAAGATCCTGATGCTGGGAAAGATTGAAGGCAGGAGAAGGGGACAGCAGAGGATGAGATGGTTAGATGGCATCACCGACTCAACGGACATGAGTTTGGGCAAACTCTGGGAGATCATGAAGGACAGGGAAGCCTGGCGTGCTGCAGTCCAAGGGGTTGAGAAGAGTCAGACAAGATTTATTGACTGAACAACAACGACAGCTTACTAGTGATTTGGGGATCAGAAAGTTGAAGTGATACGCAAAAACAGATTTTCCTCACTTGTAAAGTGGTAGAAACAATACTTACATTACAAGCTTTTCACTAGGAGTAGAAATAATATTTCAGAATATGCAGTAGGATGTCTGGCGTATAGAGGCCTTCAGATATGATATTTTATATGTGTTATTTTCCTTTATCATCAACCCTATGAAGATGAGGGCACAGTGGGCGCCTAACTGGCACCAGCCAGTGTAAGAACATGCAGGGTGTGCTGTGCTGTGCTGTCCCTTCAGTCTCGTCTAGCCCTGGGTGACCCCATAGGCGGGAGCCCGCCAGGCTCCTCTGTCCATTGACCTCTCCAGGCAAGAATACTGGAGTGCATTGCCGTGCCCTCCTCCAAGGATCTTCCCAGCCAGGGATCAGATTTGTGTCTCTTATGTCTCCTGCACTGGGAGGCAGGTTCTTTACCGCTAGTGCCATGTGGGAAGTCCACGTGCAGTATGCATAGGACATTTTCGTATTACAGATGCTGTGTCAATAGGAAAATCAACAACAGGAGAGGTAGGAATATTACACGTTACCTTGTATGTTTCTGTGAAGAGTCCACATTTCCCCTGGATGAAGGAAGCCGTGGCACTGTTTGCGGGGGGAAGGGGGCCTCTCAAGTATTATTTCATTCTCTTTAAAAGGCATTTTCTTTCCTGTGTTTTTTTCCAATGTGTTCTTATCCAAGTAAACCATGTTTCTGATGGATTTGAAGCAAAGATGAAAGCCAGAACATCGTGCCTGAAAAGACAAAGGTTCATATTCATTGAAATATAATATCATCTTCAAGATATTCTAAGTGTGGGAGGGATTAATCCCTCAAATACTGAAGGGTCACCGCTCTATAGCCATGGGCCAGTGTTGGCGTTAGAGGGGCAGGCTTGAGATAGTAACCCGAAACTGCTATTAACAGCCTCTCATGCTGTTTCAGGGCTTCATTCACAAGCCAGTTAGAAAACCAGACTTCTATTTCGGTGGCGCGTGGGATTCGTAAGTTGTTTTCCATAGGGGTTATTTTGTCAGGTTAAACCTCACAGATTACTGCACCGTGAGCCTGAATGCGTCTTGGTGTGTTTGCTTGTGCTAAATCAGGGATCGCCACTCACCAAATGGAAATCTTTTTGTTGTAGATGGAGCTTGAATCAGAAACGTACCCACTTGCTTGGATAAAGAACACTTTGAACCTTTGCTTATTACCGCCATCTCAAAACATCGGGGTGGGAGTTAAGCCCACAATTTTGTCTTAAATTAGGTGCTCCTAAAACGTGCAAGACCAATAGCACCGACTGAAGCCAGTTATTTTTCTGGCAAGCTGTATGTGAGTTTCCCCTCACTGCTAAGCCAGTGAAATCCAGCATTACTGTGGCAGTTTTCCTACTTGTTTGAGCTCTTGGACTGTGGTCTACACAGCACCGAAATAGTGAGATGTAAAGTAAAAACTTCGGTTGGTCATTAGGATGCTGCCAAAGACTAGAACAGGGTGTAGTCTAGGCCGTCACGCTATTTCATGATGTTTTCTCCCCCTTTACTACATATTTTGGCATTGTGTAGATGCCAACTTAAACTTCATCTATAAAGACATTTCATGAGTTTGTCATATTCGGCATGGAACCAAAGAAGTAATATCAAATATCTTGTCAAAGAAGACATCTCAATCCCAGTCTGTGCTTTTTCTATTTCTTTTATTTTAAACTAAAATAATCCCCTGTTCTGCCCAAACCATGCATCCTGGGTTTTTTTTTTTTAACTCTACCTACACTGTCTTCAAGGAGCCTATCAGGTAATGACATACCCATGTGAGATAGGGTGCTTTCAAAAGACAGAATATGCCCATCAGTAAGAACGGTTCTTGAATATTTAGTACATTTCGAGCACTGTGGAAGGATAGTTGTGGTTTAATTGCTCAGCTGTATCCAACTCTTTGCAACCCCAGGGACTGTAGCCTGCCAGCCTCCTCTGTCCATGGGATTACCCAGCTAAGAATACTGGAGTGGGTTGCCATTTTCTTTTCCTGGGGATCTTCCTAACTCAGAGATCGAACCCCCATCCTGCTTTGGCAGGCAGATTCTTTACCTCTGAGCAATAAGATGATTAAACATATGTGAAAATGAGATATGGTTCCTGCTTTCTAGGGACAAATTTAGGGAGACAGAAAATACATACACATGTACATATATGTGTGTGTATACATATGTGTGTGTTTATACATACATACATATATATGTGAACAACAGGTACATTTAAACTTTAATATGTGCTAAAATAATCAACAAGAATGGCTAGTGAACGTAAGGGAGCAGAGATTGTGGAAAGTGGCAGAGACTCCAGAGGCTTTGTGAAGCTTGAGGTGGGTCTTCCTGGAAACAGGAACCTTGATAAGTTGTTAAGAGAACAGACACTTGCTAGCCAATGGACGGAGAAAAGCGGTCTAGGTATTCTAGTGACCGGTTCATCCCAGTTTTCTTAGAACTTTCTCAGTATTAGGACTAGAAGTCCTATGTTTAGGAAATTCTGCTGTCCTAGGTAAACTGGGATGGTTGGTCACCATCCAAGGTCGTGCCAAACACGACCAGGTCATGTAATAAGCATTTCCATCTTTTTATGGGACAATATTTTTCAAGAATTGTCTTCATATTTAATCTTCTGTTAACCTCCTCTTGCCTTCTTCTTCACAAATACCTGTTGCTTTTAATTTCTAACGGCGTCACAGTAGCCAAGATCCCTAGTTTAACTACAGAAGCATTTTTCCTTCATGTTCTTTCACCTTTGGATAAAATCTCTTTTATAACATATCGGCCTCCTTGGAGCCAAGGGATCCTTTAGTTACCAGTTTACCCATCCCCCACCTCTGTGCCATGGCTTATGCAGCGTAAAGAAGCATTCTTTTTATCTCAAATATCCGATAGTTATGCTTTTTTGAGAAAAAGACCACGGAAATTCTGAAAAGTCTTCCCTGGTCCCTTCTGCCGTTGGCAAATGCTCCACATTCTCACTTTGTCAGTGATTCCCCATCCCTTCTGTTTTGTAGGTGGCATAATAGCCCCTGCAGGCCTTCCCTGATGGCTCAGATGGTAAAGAATCTGCCTGCAATGCAGGAGATATGGGTTCAGTCCCGGGGTTGGGAAGATCCCCTGGAGGAGGGCATGGCAACCCACTCCAGTATTCTGGCCTGGAGAATGCCATGGGCAGAGGAGCCTGGTGGGCTACAGTCCATGCCATCTCTCCTATAACATCTCATTGAGATCAAAGCAAGCATTTTTTTATCTCTGTTTTCTTCCTACAAGTCTCACCACAAATGTCATACATGCTAGTTGTAAAGGCTGTTTTGGCTGGAAAGGATTGAAGGCAAAAGGAGAAAGGAGTGGCAGAAGATCAGACGGTTAGATGGTATAATCAACTCAGTGAACGCCAGTTTCAGCAAACTCCAAGAGACAGTAGGCTTCCCTATAGCTCAAACACTACAGAATTTGCCTGCAGTGCAGGAGACCTAGGTTTTATTCCTGGATTGGGAGGATCTCCTGGAGAAGTGAATGGTTATCCACTCCAGTATTCTTGCCTGGGAAATCCCGTGACAGAGGGCCCTCGCAGGCTACAGTCAAGGGGGTAACAAACAGTTGGACATGTCTCAGCTATTAACAGGTGATAGTGAAGGACGGGGGAGCTTGGCGCGCTACAGTCCACGGGGTCACCAAGAGTCAGACAAGGCTTAGCAACTGAACAACAACAGTAAAAACTTGTCAAAAACAAAAATGATTTGAAGCTAAACCTATCTTGAGGTTTTCTTTGTTTCTTCATTGTCTGTCTCTCTGAACTCTCCTAAGTGATAATATTCAGTCCAAATGACTTACAAATATAGGGAACTTTAGGATATTATCCTGTGGATAATGTGCCCTTGAGTTTAAATGACCCCTAATGGAGCTGAGGACTGCACTGCGGGAAATGTCTCGGGAAATGTCTCTCCCTTCAAGGTAGAAAGGGCAACTGTGTTTCTGTTTGTGAAAGGTGTGAGTAAAGCAGAACGCCTCAGATGATGTCATCATTGACAGAGCATCACCGTCCAGCTCCGCGGCTTCCGAGTTGTCTCCAGGCAACCACAACACAGCCACATTAATGTATCAGTCCAAACGTGGCATTTGAGCAGAGCACATGACCTCTAAAGAGAGTTACAGACAAGGCTTTTGCTCAACTCTGACTCATCTTAGACTCGACTCTTTTTCCTGGATCCAGCCAGGGAACTCTGAGTAACTTTGCTTTGCCACGTCCTAAGAAAACCCAGGGTGTTCTCACTCAGCCCTCCGCGGTGAGCAGAGACCATCAGGTCACCTAAGAGACAGCAGTCTGTGGGCTGGTGCCATACGCAATGAAGACCTTGGCTTACAGAACCCAGATACAATGTGCCCAACTCATCAAGTCAGGGCAGTGTGGTAAACAGAGCCTGTGCCAACTGGACATCATCTCAACATCCTCTGCATGCTGACCGTGTTTGAGCAGGGGCACACACCTCATGAGCTGTATTTAGGAGCAGACAGGCGGTGGTGACTATTCTGCAGATCCATTAGCTTCCTAGAGATGTCTTTTTTTAAGTTTTATTTATTTTTGACTGTGCTGTCTTCACTGCCGTGCGTGGGCTTTCTCCACTTGCGATGTCCAGACTTCTTACTGTGGCAGCTTCTCTGGTGGCGGGGCACGGCCTCTAGGGTGCCCAGGGTCAGTAGTTGTGGCTCAAGTGCTTAGTCGCTCCGAGGCATGTGGGATCTTCCCAGACCGGGGATCAAACCCATGTTCCTCCGGACTGGCAGATGGACTCCCATCCACTGTACCCCCAGGCAAGTCCGAGGTTTCTGAGAGCAGCTTCTGATGTCACTTTAAGTCAGCTACTTGTTAAAACTCCTGCAAAGACACTGAAAGGAGTCACTTTGAAATGGAAACCATGGTCCAAACTGTCTGGAAGCAAAGCAGATGCAAGTTGTTGGAGGAAGATGTGAAATAAAGCATTTTTTTTTTTTTTGTATTGCTATTGTGGTGATGGTGGCGGGTTTCCAACACAGAGTTTTTTTTCTACAGTCCTATCCACTGCCATCAAGTTACCAAAGTGTCTAAAGATATCCAGAATTGTCTTCTGGGTGTAATGATAAAATCTTGTGATATTGGGTGGTTATCAACATTTTTCAAATCTTGATTTATGCTCTGCCACTGAATATTGTTCTGTGCCAGTTGACATCAGTTGACCTTACAGTTCTACCTTAAAGTCTGGCTGAAGTGTCTTGGAGTTTCAAGAGTAAAGTTTCTTCTTTCAGACATCTCCTCAAAATTTATTTCCATTGAACACATTCCAGATGGCATCCAACAATGAACTAAATGGATATATCCTGAAATGTGGCTCATGGATACGGCCCAGATACTTCAGTGAAATAAGCATTTAGCCTGCCATCTTTTAAAACTGTTTGTAAATTCCATGCGCGAAACAGGGCACCCAAAGTTGGTGCTCTGGAACAACCCAGGGGTTAGGGTGAGGAGAGAAGTGGGGGGAGGGTTCAGGATGGAGGAGACGCATGTATGCCTGTGGCCCCAGTTCAAGTTGATGCATGACAAACACCATCACAATATTGTTAAGTAATTATCCTCCAATTGAAATTAATTACTTAAAAAACTGTTTGCCATACTAATAATCTAATGCTTACATTTTGTTAGAAAGCCTCTCAGTGAGTATTAAGTACTTCAAGATCATGTACACTTTACAGTCTTTGAATACTTTGTGTTTAGTGCTGTGCCAGGCATATAAAATAATGCTCAGTAAATGCTTCTTTAAATGGATTTATCTTGACATGATGCCAGGCTTTCAATAAAACCAGGGGGTTGCAGGTTGCTAGCTATTTTAGTTTGCAAAGTTGAGTATTACCTGGGTCTTTATAATGTTTGAATAGATCAGATTTAATTGCTAGCCACCTTCAGCAATTTCATATTCTTAGATTATTTTGTTGAAGAGTCATAGCTAGGAGCAGGCATTTGCCATTCAAAAATCAACCAGTTTAAAATGATGCAGTCTTCAAATATTGTTGTTTTGGAAGAGACCGAGAGATGTGAAATGAAGAGCAGGTAAAGACAGAATTGGAGAAGGAAACAGCCACCCACGTCAGTACTGTTGTCTGGGAAATCCCACGGACAGAGGAGCCTGGCGGGCTACAGTCCATGTGTTTGAAAATAGTCAGACATGACTGAGCAACCAAACAGTAGAGAGGCAAGTGAGCAGCTTCACAGAATCACTGTCCTTCTCCTTCTCCGCACCAGGAGAAGATCTGTTGTCGGACAGACATCTCTACTCAGTCAGCACTGTGGTTCGCACATCCTCCTGGCACGCTAATAGCTGTTTTTGACCAAAAGAGAGAGAGGGGAAAAAAGCAGATCGTGGGTCTGAGCTTTTCACATAGTCTCATACAAGAAATACAAACTTGGGAGCTCAGGCTGTGCGCCTTGGTTCTTACTCTGCTTCTGATTCTCAATTCTTTGTCTTTGGGGCAGTTTTTTAAAGATGATATTACATCTCTAGGGCCTAATTCATGCAAACATTAGCTTGTGATGGATAAAACAAATGTGAGATCTTGTAATAAATAAATAGCGCCGTTTCATATGAACCAGAACACCAAGAGACCTGAGTATAAAAATACAGTATGCTCAGAAATATGGGGACCATAACTGTGGAAAGAAAAGACGTGCCACAGTGAGTGGAGAAATATGATTTAGCAAATGATCCAGACCAAAAAGTGTTTTAAAAAGAGAACTGTACTCAAACGCGGCCGTTTCTAACGGGTGATCTGCAGTTCTAAAGTGCTCCACACTGAACCAGACAAAGTAAACCTCCCGATTCAAGTGAGGGTATTTTTTTATTATTGTGTTTTGCAAATGTATCATCATCTTAATATGCAGAAATAATAAATTGTGTTTATATAATATTATAGTCTTAAGTGGATTTCTGTTTCAGAATAAACAAAAATTTTGAGATGATTAAACATTTCAATTTGGAACCACTGTCACTAACATTTATTACATGAGATTAAAACCCTCATTTAAGGGCTTCCCTGGCAGTCCAGCAGTTAAGAATCTGCCTTCCCATGCGGGGGACATGGGTTCAGTCCCTGGTCAGGGAACCGGATCCAGTATGCCATGGGGCAACAGCCCTCACACCCCAAGGAGACCCCACGTGATACAGAGGATATCCCACAGGCTGCAGCTAAGACCAGGGCAGCGAAACAAATGAATGATAATAATTAAAAATAGACCAATAACAAAAGCCTCATTTATCTGCACTATCGCGACAAAATGAAAGTAATGAACTGCCTAAAGAGGTGAAGCGTGAATAGCATTTTCAGCTTGAAATATTTGAATCAAACCCTTAAGCTGTACTGCATCCTGCTCTGGTTTTTAAGGCATGTGCTCTGGACTACATCTGCAAGCTTCACCCTGGGGTTAAGCATGTCCATAACCATCCTTCCAGTGAGGAAAGGGAAACCATTGACTTTACGTCGTGTTACAGCACAGCATGTTGGTTTCATGTCACTTAGACTTGTGACTTTATCCATTGAAAAGATATTACATCGTGTATAATTGATTTTAATACCATGAAAAAAAATCTGTGTGGCTTGTAAACCTTACTGGTTTATTGTGAGGGTAATGAAATAATACATATAAAATGCGTTGAACCTGGTATGCGCTCAGTAAATATTAGCTAATATAACCTGGTATTTGTTACAGATTGTGCTCCCTAGGAAGGAAATGCCCTCACAGGTGGACCTCAGTGTCCAGTGTGTGTTTGACAACGTACCCTTGAGGTCAGCGCCTGTGGAGGGGGCAATGGGCAGAGGGGAAGTCCAGTTAGAACTTAGTCCCCATATCAACTCTGGCCGGAGTTCTGCAGCGAGAATGACCCTTTAGCATTGGCCCAGATAAGCCTGGATGGCGAGGCTCCTTCCACATGGATCAGTTATTAGAAATGACCTTGGTGGGGCAGCCCTTCACAACTGAGGCCGTCTCTAAAGGGCCAGAGTGTTAGAGCCAGGACTAGATTCAGTGGGTAAAGCAAAGATGGAAACATCAGTGCAAAAATTAAAGCAGTATCAAAAACCGAGTGGTCGAAACAACTCATATTTTAGTACAATGAAAGAACAGGAATTCATACAAGAGTCCACGAAACAACAAAATATCAAAAGTTAAATAACTGCAGGTTGTTTTTTCGATTGCCCTGTGATGGAAACTGTCCTTTCCAATCAGATGAAGGTTCTGAGGTCCTCAGAGCTGTTAGGTCTTCACCAGGCAGGCTTATGACAGTTGACGATGGCGTGCAAATAGAGTGGGCACTGCAGGGCTACATTTATAGTCAAGGATTTTCTTTGACGTGTGTACACAGTGGCACTAAAGCCCTGTTTAATAAGACGTCAGAGGCTGAAGGGCAGGTTTAAATGAATTCTGAAACATTTACTTGTGCTCTCAAAAATTCAGAGTGGGCCAAGGGATGTAACGAGGGAAGAGAAATGAGGAAATAAACAAAGCTGTTCCAATCATGTTCAGGGTTTCACGTTGTGTGCGTATTTTTCCCAGAAGGGTTCTTTGTCCAGGAACATCTGTTAACATACACTTGGAGAAAACCTGGCATCATGGGTAAATAAATAGCATTGGAAGGAAGGACTCGGTGGCTTCATATTGAGTAATGTGCATAAAATTCATTATGCAGAGTCATTTTTGATCCCCATTTCTCGGATTTGCTTAGGGTCATTGAGATGGCCCAATGGGATTAGCCTCAGGTTTTGTGATCCATATAGTATTTAGCTGTCAGTTTTATTATACAAGCTAGAAAGTGAAAACCAAGTGAGTACCAGTGGGTGAATAATGGCTCTTGTATTGCTTGTGTTATCTGTGCTTGGCAGAACGGAATACCTATCAGCAGGAATTGCTGCCTTTAACCTCACTTGTCTCAAAGTGTCGATCTATAACCGCGAGTGTGTTGATTCCTCCCGTTGTTCCTCCCGTTCCAATTCCCTCATCTGAAGAAGAGGGAAAATGGTTCATTTCACCAGTGGTTTTCAGGAGGAAGTCAATTCTTGAAGTGCAAAGAGTGATTGATGAACAGTGTGGAGTTTGTGGGAGAACTTGTCTGACCTGTTACCCTGGCTGTCTGAGTAGAAGGCTTCGCAGAAAAAGAGACAAGAAACACACACACACACACACACACACACACACACACACACACGTGTCAACCAATCAAATCACATTTGGGAGTCACTGTTGAGACTTTGTAGCCACATCAGGTTCTATCACGTGACTATTCAGAGCTTGAAGTTACAGTGTACATCTTAACTGTTGGCGATTTCATTTTTCTTTAAACACTCATCTCACATTTGTGCTGTTGCCAGTGATTCTAGACCCTCTGGAAGAGGTGACAATAATTCTAACGGATGAAAACCCTTCCGTTTTATAAAATTCATCTGTTGTGGGGAATCTTAGCAAAATTAAATATATATCAATCCTTATATCAGCTGAGTATTCATCTCATAGGCTAAAGGACTTGGACAGACATATATACAAGTAGGGTTATGCTTGAATATAGAATTTTTGTTTTTCCTGTAAGGGGTAACTTTAAGCAGTGTGGTTTTAAAAAGCGAAAGCCTAAGCTAAAAAGACCATACCATATTAATAGGGACCTACTGAGTATACTTAGGAATGTTGTAATGCCAAAATAGTCCGCCAAAATAGTCCACCAAAATGCCACAGCATGTTGCAAGAGAAAGTAGTAATTAGTACTCAGTGAGCCACACAAGTCCTACATTTAACTGGAAATATATATATCATTTAACATCACATATAAATATATATTTTTTAGCATCTGAACAGCTTTCAAAAACCTGTTTATTAATTTACTGGTTTGCTTATTAGGAGCATACAGAGTTTGAACGATACGTAGTATTTGCATTTGTAAGTTACTATTAGTAACTTACTATTAAGTAAGTGGACAGTGAAAGGCCCATATATGTCATATATATGCATGCGTGTATGTATAGGGAGCTTCCCAGGTGGCTTAGCGGTAAAGCATCTCACTGTCGGTGCACGAGACGCAAGTTCAATCCCTGCGTGGAAAAGACCCCCTCTGGGGGAAATGGCAACCTGCTCCAGCCTTCTTGCCAGGACAGTTCCATGGACAGAGGGGCCTGGTGGGCTGCAGGCCTCAAGGCTGCGAAGAGTTGGATGTGACTGAGTGACTGGTGCACATGCCTGTGCGCGCGCACACACACACACACACACACACACACACATCTGACCATGTGACTTAATTCATCCAATTTGGGCTTTCAATAAAAATTAATGCAAGATCATATAACTTAAGTTATGCCACAATATTTAGTTCAAGTTAATTTTGTACTAGGTAAAAATAGATGAATTTACACAATTAATAAAGGCCCACCACTAACCCTCCTAGACTCTTCTTATTGTTCTTTTATTATATACTCAGTGGATTGAAATAAAGCTTACTATCTTGAAAACATCATTCAAACCTTGTTCATGCACATTTCATTTATCTCTCATTTTGAATCCTTCCTCTTCAGAAAAAGAAAAAAACCCTCTACTGAACAGGATCGCTTTGCTAGCCTGTTCTTTATCATTTTGGAAGTCCGTCTCTGTAGAGTGATCCTGTCAGCATCTTAGACACGTGTAGAGTCCTGGACTCATAGTTCTGAGAGCCATTAGCAAGACAGAAACCCAGCCTGAATGTCCAGCCCTCTCCCGAACGCCCCAGAGCCCTCTCCAAATCCAGTCTGAGAAAAGTCTCACAGCACCCAGCTCTGCTGACGGGGGGCAGTTAGAGAAACTGTCGGGGAAGCGCAGTTCCATTGGGCGGGACTGACTGAGGAAAGGAGTGCTTCCCGGAGACGAGAGAGAGCGGGTCTCTGGAGAGACCCTTCACGTGAGCCTGAGGACCAGCTGAGCATTGTCAGCAAGGGGGCAACTCCGTGCACAAGTAGCTCAGCCTTTCTCTCCAGTCTCTTGCCAGGGCTTCCCATTGGTTGACCCCAAATGGAAGCAAAACGGCAAAGGAGTTCCTCTTGAGACACTCATGGGTCAGCCTCTCAGGGCGCTAAGCAGAATGGACCCGATGGAGCTTGTTTCAGGAGGGACGAGCCCTTCTCTGGAGTAACCTATTAACTGAAGTACATTTTACTCATCTGGGACCATCATTCAAATCTTGTTCATATGTACTTAATTTATACCTAATTCTGAGTTGTTCCATGGCCTCTCTCTAAAAAAGCACTTAAAATGTGCTAGCTTCATCCAGACATGTGCTAAAACTCTTCAGGGTATAGAGAGAGAAATCCTCATGAATCCAGCTTCCACTGAATCCCTTTGTATAGTTATGCAAAGATTGTATAACAGACATGGCAGAGAAAATACCATGAAAGTAAAAGTGTTAGTCACTCAGTCGTGTCCGACTTTGAGAGCGTATGGACTGGAGCCTGCCAGGCTCCTCTGTGCGTTCTTAATTCTCCAGGCAAGAAGACTGGAGTGAGAAACCATTCCCTTCTCCAAGAGATCTTCCTGACACGTCTGTTGCATTGCGGGCAGATTTCTTACCATCTGAGCCACCAGGGAAGCCCTTTGAGACTTTTTTATGTTTCCAGTAAATATCATTACTGTAAGATTTGGTTCTATCAGCTAAGAAACACCTGTTTATAAAGCGTTCCTGTGCGGTAGAGAATGGGGTCTGTGGCCTGCAGTCCAGATAAAGGTCTTCCCCTTTCTCTACTCACATGTCCCTTCACCTCCCAGACTAAAATGTTCCTTTACCCAAAAGAAAGAATTCCCACAGAAAGGGCTTTCATTTCTCCAGGGGTTTTGCAGGGAACCAAAGACACCGTACATGAAACAGTAAGTCATATGTGATGAAGTCCATTCAACTTCATAAAAGTTGGTTGACGGGTAATTGTTACTTGTAGAGTACAAAGAAAAAGAAATGTCTTTCTTCTCTAGACCATGGAAGGAAGGATCGCTCTCCTCCATTTTTTCACTTAGATTTTTTTCCCCCTTTGGTGAAAGACTAATACATAAGTTAAAAACAAGTGAGGTGAAGACAGGGCCTCCTGCTGCTACACATTTTCCAAAGTCTCAATTGTAAAATATGATAATAAGTTATTAATCAATCTCTGTTTGTTTTAGTAGGGTAGCTATTCTCCGTGGAGTTTGCTCAGACCGTGTAGGGAAAACCCGTCAGGGTCTCCCCTATGAAGGCTGCACATGCAAATAATAGCCAGCATTTGTGGACTTTTCCTCCTGGCCTGCTAAAACTTCCCCCTGGCTTGGGAGCACA
>SJYF01000082.1:3485523-3504264 GCA_006410515.1 Procapra przewalskii | reverse complement strand
AGCTTGATAGGGATTGCATTGAATCTGTAGATTGCTTTGGGTAGTATACTCATTTTCACTATATTGATTCTTCTGATCCATGAACATGGTATATTTCTCCATCTATTAGTGTCACCACTGCAATGAAAAGAATATAATCACACTATTTTTAAAACCCCTGAAAGGTTTACCATCTCTTTCTTCTTATGAACTTTCTCTTTATCTCAAATGTCCAGTTGCTACTTTTTGGCCTCAATTATCAATGATTGAAGGAATGTTCCATTCATAAGATAATTTAGAACAGATTTCTCTACTTTTGTCTGAGCGTTATCTTTATAATATTCATGAGGTTTAATCTCTCAATACATATACAGTATTTAGAATTTTTTTTTTTCAGAGTTTAGGAATGCACCACTTACCAAATGTGGAAGACTGGGATATTGTAAAAGGGTTGAGTTTAACAGAGAATATTCAATTATTACTGTGTGAATGGAAGAGCAGGGGGAAAATCCAGTCAGTGGAGTTGTTTTTTCAACAGCTTTACTTAAGTCTCAAAGTTTCCTCTTCTTTTGCCTCTCTTCTGTGGCTGTTGGGGCAGGATCTGGGTGCTGGAGAGGAGGCCGAGCATGCCCGCCACTGCACACTGTCACGCTGGGAACATCTTGAAACTTCACTGGTGCATCTGTTATGTCACCATGTTTGCTTTTTCAAACAATTTGACATTTTGAGCCGTCAGCAGCCTGGAAAGTTTGCCTTCCAGATGCAATTGCTCTGAGTGCCAGTTTCCACATGGTCCGTTTTTGCCCCCTTCCCCAGCGGTGGGCCCAATTCACATACCTGGCTGAGCGCAGTGGCTGGCTGTGCAATGCACTCACCTCTCAGGGTTTCTCCCCACGAATGCCAAATCCTGGCTTCTGCAGATTCACCTAGCCAGCCAGGCAGCTGGTGGCTGAAAACTCCGCTCGGAGTAAAACATTTATCTTCTTCCCCATACCAGGTTTCTTGTCACGTCTTGCTTCTTATGCTGAAACATAACTTTAGTTCTCTGCCTTTTTTGAAGGTGTAAAATGTTAACTTATTGCAAGAAGTGTCTCCCACACTGGAGATACTGATACTCTGTTTCTAGCAACCTCTATTTCATTGGCGGTGTTGTTTACTAATGATTTTCAAAGACATCCTATTTCTTATATGGCATACCAATTGGGACAGTTTTATTTAGAACTAAAAAAGAGATAAAATAAGATTTTCCTCAGAATTAAAATGAAGCTGAAATAGTACCTGCAGAAAATGTCTAGCAAAATAAAGTAGATTACTGGCTGCTTAGAGCTGAGCACAAAGGATTTTACTGAGATGAAGAAATGCTTTCAAACAAGTTGTGGTGATGGTTGCACAGCACAG
The DNA here is from genome assembly GCA_006410515.1 of Procapra przewalskii. Lineage (NCBI taxonomy): Eukaryota > Metazoa > Chordata > Mammalia > Artiodactyla > Bovidae > Procapra > Procapra przewalskii. The sequence goes on along the minus strand of SJYF01000082.1, from coordinate 3,502,887 downwards.
GAAATTTGCTAAAACTCACTGAATTTTACCTTTAAAATGTGTAAATAGTAAGTACGCATATTGTGCCTCAATAAGGTTGTTTAGTCAAGGGGAGGGTGGTGTCTGCTTAATAAGATTCTTTTGAAGACACTTGGTTTTCTTCTACATTTCCTGGACTTAATACATACTCATTAATATCAACCCAAATTGTTGTAATTAACTTCCATGAAAGTAGCTCAGTTCCAAGTTTCCTTTAGCTCTCCAGCAGTTATTCATACACACAAGTGTGCACACGCGTGCACACACACACTCAGACACACACCCCTTAATTCCTGTGTCTGATTCTGTCAAGTGACATAATACCAACTAAGTTACTCTTCCCTAAGCCCCTTCAAGTTCAGCTGTCATTTTATTACCTGATTTCTTATCACACAGTATAGCTCTGTAAGTTGATCACTGACATCAGAAGCCTTACAATTTCTTCCTTTAAGATCTGGAACAGTCTTACCTCTGAGAATCACACTTNNNNTTTGTCAACACAACACCGAACGAACCTTTCGTTCTTGCAAATTCCACAAATACAAAACTGAGTTTCTCTCCGAGGTGCCTGCCCCTGTTTTATTAATATATTTTTCCTTCCATCTTGAAACCTCAGAATTATCTTTGACCTGTTTCTTGATGCCTAGCACATAGACATTTCCACAGACCCACTCCGTTTGCACTGGAAGGACTCATATCCGCGCCTCCCTCTTGGTTTTGCATAAGGATTACGTCCAGGAACAAGGACATTGAACCAATTTCCTTCATCTATCGCTTTGTTCCAGGATGTCCTAAGTCCCTTGCCAGATTAACGCTCCCAAATGTCAGGTTTTCTCATTTTCCCTCCTCCTGGAGGCCTTAATTATTTAGTACCACACTCAGTGCACAGTGACAGAAATTTTAAAACCCTAAAAGTTTAAATTCTGGAAGCCCTTGATGTATAGACATGTGTATTTGTGGTGGGGCAAGGATACAGAATCTCATCCCTTTCCTGAATTCCAAATGCATCATGGTGCAGAAAAGGAACTAATAAGTGTTGGAGGAAAGAGATCTTAATTCAGCTTAATCTGGAGTTTGTTAAGGTGTTTTGAACACAGACTAATAATGTACATAGAATCAGCCTGTGCAGGACTGTTAAGCAAAGAATAGATTTGGTAGCTGAGATGGTAAAGAATCTGCCTGCAAAGCAAACCCAGGTTCGACCCCTGGACTTGGAAAGATCCTGTGGAGAAGTGAGTGGCTCCCCATTCCAATAATCTTGCCTGGGAAATCCTTTGGACAAAGGAGCCTGGCAATATTAGTCCATGGGATTGCAAAGAGTCAGACAAGACTGAGTGACTAACACTTTCAGATTGAGAAATACTGTATAAATACAAACCTCAATAGGAGAAAAAGTTACATTTGTCTTCTCTTTTTAAAATTTTATTATTTTTTGTTTTTCATTTTATTATATCATGTTTGCTTTTAAATTTTTACACTGTTGTTGTGGACACAGTCAGGGGAGGCAGAGAGTGGGAGAGATGGATAAAGTGGGATCAACACAGATTTAGTCTTGTCTAAATTCCAAAGTGGAAGAATTCGACTCCAGCTCATTCTAACTTGTCCCGTACCTCATAAGCTTAAACCATTATCCTTGTTCAGCCTGGTTGCATCTTGTCAGGAGTTTTCTTTTCCTCCTTATCTTCTGTGTCCTTGGACCGGTTGAGGACCCTTCCTGCAGGAGGTGGCTTTCATGATGGAACTTACCAGGACTCAGGCACATCCAACAAGTATTTTTTAATTAAATCGTTGGAAGCCAAGCCTGTCCTAACTGCGCCCAAGTGTGGTAATACAGAGGTGGGAAACTTGATTCCTCACCAGAGGTCCACTCTCTTTTTCCGGGTTGGCCACAAATATTTGGACCTGCGTGGTGTCTGTTCTCTGCCGGCGGTATATTGTGAGGTCACATCCATCGTGCACAGATAGTCAGCCAAGGGCAGACATGGGCCAGGTCACTGATGGAAGAAAATGGCGTCTCACACTAAAAGCCAGCCGTCAGTCCTACCTAATCTTTCTAGGAAAACAGTGTCATGCAGAAACATGTGAATCTATAATTGGCATCTTTAAAGATGCTTGCCATCTGGACCTCACTCAGTTTAATGAGTCATTGCAGGGTGGCGGTTCCCTTGTAAAAACCTTGCACTCCATTAACCTTGACTTCTCACACATTGCCATTTTGAGCCCCTTCTTTGCTTTCATATGGTGGAGTGGACACATTTCCATTTAATAGGAGTCCACCTCAGGGTTCATGAGCCAGACGCTCGTTACTTGGCAAGGCCACTGAACCCAAGTCTATAAACCGTGGCAGCCAGGAAAGGTTGCAGGCGGCTAAACATGGCGAGAGAGCAGGGGCTGTGGGACTCCCCACCCTTCCTCAGAGACTTCCAGACGGCGGGAGGGCTGGGCGGGCCGCTGAGGGGGCAGCAGTCGCGCTGAACCTGAGCAGCGCGAGGCCGGCTTCCGCACGCGGGCACGGTCCTCAGCAGCAGGCATCACCCGCAGAAGGACCCTTCAGCAGCTTCTGTAGCTGAGCAGTTTAGGCAGCTCCCCATTGATGTCTTTTCACATTTAAGCACAGGGTCGTCAAACGGGGGCATCAGAAAATAAAGCTGCTGGCGTTTCAGGGCCGTCCGTGACATTCCATATTGTCTTCCCTTACCGCTTTCTCCTTGCTTTCACTTCCAATTCCCCTTCGTTGCTGTTTGTTTCTGAGGGTAGGTTTCAAGAATGGGAGTGACTGCGGTTGGTCAACAGAAGGTCTGTTTTACATACCTGGAGAGAATTTGAAGCTGTGCAGTGTAGACGGCCGTAAGACGCAGCAAGAATGATGTCAGAGGGGTCGCGGGAACAAGAAGCAGCCTTGCTTCTGGGACCCAAGGAGAGTCCATTTTTCATATATTGTCAGGTGTCTCTTCAAGCTTGTTTAAAAATAGAAAACACTGTATCTTCCTTCTGAACTGTATTTTCAGCACTATTTCTATGTTTTATAATTATCATTATCTTAATTGTTATAATACAAGTGAGCTCTTCTCATGGAGCATTTGACCATCTCTTTCTATCTTTCTATAATTATTGTATTCTCTTAATAAACATTTAAGGTGTGCCAAATTTCAGATAATAATGAAGGTCAGGAAACTCAAGTTCTAAATCGTTATTCAGTGGGTTCCGGACACGGAACACGATCAAACGAGAGAGCTGACGGTTAGTGATAAGTTAGAAATTACAGTGTCCAAAGTGTGGACGTTCTGCCTCCAGCGTGTGCAAGTCACTCAGGTGTGTCTGACTCTTTACGACCCCGTGGGCTCTACAGTCCATGGGATTCTCCAGGATAGAATGCTGGAGTGGGTAGCCTTTCCCTTCTCCAGGGGATCTTCCCAACCCAGGGATCAAACCCAGGTCTCCCACATTGCAGGCAGATTCTTTACCAGCTGAGCCACAAGGGAAGCCCAGGTCTCCAATACCCGTGCTTAAATATGTCAGCATCTCCAGAAACAGACCTCATGCTATGTGAGTGGAGCTCCAGGAGTAAGATATGGAGGAACCAGCTAAGCAGCTCTAGCTCTGGCAGAAAGTTGCCATGTTCTAAAATGTCCCCAAATGTGCCAACTGCATCTTCAGACTCTTCCCGTATTTTTGAACCCTAGAGGTTCACCACTGTGTTTTACCAACACAATGTAATAGAAGTATATGCTGCTGAAGTGGAAATTTCTCAAAGGGTGTTAGGCCTTTTTATTTTTGTGGGTGTATGTATGTGTGATTTTTAAAATTATTTTTATTTTAAAATTTCATTTATTCATTTATTTATTTCATAGAATGGCTTGGAGTATGAGATTCAGGAAGACTGCATTTCAAACCCTAACAGGGCAGTTAGAGGAGATATTGGTCCCCAAACCCTTTGTGCCGTTTCTTAATTTTTTTCTTTTACAGTCTGTGTATTTCAGTGGGGGTAGGAGGTAACAGAGGGCGTTTACTTCCTGTTTCCTACTAGTTATTTCTGTTGTCACACTAAACAAAGCACGTCACAGATAGATTAAAACAGTAAGCATTTTAAGAATCGTGACTCGGAGCTAGCTGCTGATTCAGACTGTGCTCAGCTGTGCGGTTCTTTGGTCTCAGAGGGGACCCCTCAGCTCTCTGGAGCCTGATGGCTGTGCTGGGACTGAGATGGCGGCAGAGCCTGCTTCTCACTCTCGGGCAGCCTAAGTCCTAGTGAGTTTCCAAGGCACAAGGAGACAGTGGGGACAGAGGAAGGGAAATGCCCGTGACGCTTATGCCTGGCTGGGAGCTGGTGCATCTTCATTCCCGTTCTGTAGACCTAAGCACATCCCAGCATCAGAGGTTGAGGACCAGGACCCTACCTATTTAGAGAAGAGAACTTCAAAATCATATGGCAAAGAATGTGATGGGAACAGCCAGGGATGAAGACTTGGACTGCTAACACAACTAATCTACATGCATTTGTTACTTAACAGAAAGATTTTGAACAGAAAATTTTAATTTTCTCAAGCTTATTAAATGTCAAGCTGTGTATAGACACAAAGAGTATAGGGTTAGAAAAGGCAAAGTTATTAAAGAGCTATCTATAGAATTGACCTTACAGGTCTGCCCACAGAAAGCAAGAATTGTGCCTTTTTCTTCAGTCAACAGAGTAAATTCTGTGCTATTTATAAAAACTATATCAGTCCATTTTGGAAATGCCAAAGCATTACATGGTACCAGTTCTAAGAAACATTGCAACTTTCAGTTCAGTTCAGTTCAGTCACTCAGTCGTGTCGTGTCTGACTCTTTGTGACTGTACAGTACTTGGTGACCAAGTTCTGGTGTCTGACCTTATCTTCCTCTGCCAACCTCCAGTTTTCCTAAACAGCTACATTGTTTTCTTTCAAACCAGGTCCTGGTAGTACTAGGAAAGGAATAATGAGCCAGTTAACAGGAACCTGGGCTGGTTGGTCTTCCCTTCACCATCAGCACTGCAGGCTTTCCTGTGAAACAGCTACAGTGTAAAGCTTGACATGATGTGAGTTCACTGAATCCGGAAACCAAGCCCATTGTGGCAGCTGTAGAAAGGCATCTCAAACATGGATTGTTTGGAATCAACGGGAAACAAATAAGCCATTATCAGAACATTATCTCACTTTTAATGTTTTTAGGTAAGGGTAAATTTATCCTCGGAGTCATTTACAAATAGGTTTTTGTTACATATGCTAGAAAACAATGAAAGTAAAATCAGTTACCATCACAAGCAGGTAACCACATTTACCCTGACCTGAGGGGTTTCTGAGACACCGACTTTCAGGGCTCAGACGTGCAAGGCGTCAGGAAGACTGTGCGGAGTGGGCACCCTGCTCATAGCTGTGCTTTGCGTAAGGAGAGTTGATAATCTGGCGATGTTGTGTACGATTCTAGCAAATTGGGTTAAACTGAATATTAAAGAATGTATATGGGCTTCCCTGGCAGCTCAGCTGGTAAGGAATCTGCCTGCAATGCAAGAGACCCAGTTCAATTCCTGCATCAGGCAGATCCCCTGGAGGAGATAGGCTACCCACTCCAGTATTCTTGAGCTTCCCTGGTGGCTCAGCTGGTAAAGCATCTGCCTGCAGTGTGGGAGACCTGGGTTCTATTCTTGGCTTGGGAAGATCCCCTAGAGAAGGGAACAGCTACCCACATCAGTATTCTGGCCTGGAGAAATCCATGCCTTGAATTCCAATGGGGTCACAAAGAGTCGGACACAACTGAGCGACTTTCACACAAAAGGTATTTATATATATTTTTCATGTATAGTAGTTTTATTTCATGTTATATGGCAAATTCCAAATTATTCAAGTTTCATTTGCTGTTCAAAACCTCTAGTGAAAGGGAAAAAAAAGTGAGATAGAGCTGCTTTCCTTATGGCTAAAAGAATATAAATTCTTTTGTGTGGTTTAAGTATCAGAAATGTCATTATTTTAAATAATTATACAGAAGCCTTAATCCATCTCTTCTTTTCTCTGTCAAATAAAGGAGTTGTCTGATGACTTCTAAGATCCTACCAGCTATGATGATGAACTATGGTGTTTTAAAACTCTATGCTTATAATAAAACATATTAGGAAACATCAGGAAAGAAAGTGTGCAGACTGACTTTTAAAGAGTTAAATAGCCCTGCAAGGTGCTGCCATTTTAACAGAACACTTTAAACCAACCAAGTATACTAACTACTGTTATTGTTTATTTTCTTTCTAGTCTAGAGAAATTTTTTTTTCTTTTTAATCTGCCAGAAGGGACCTTAAGGATTTGAGCCTTAACATTGTTCTTAAGACTTGTATTTATTTTTTAATTAGAGTTAAAATAAAAATAAATGTTCACTTTCTAGAGCTAGGCAAGTTTGGGGAAGGGGAAAAAAAAAAGAAATTTCCTCATCTGAAAAGATTTAATAGTAATCTATGCTGTAAAAGAGCATTTTGAAAAATATAAAACAAAGAGCTTTCAAAGTGGTCAGAGACTAATGTAAAGTGATATATTTCAGGCCGGAGAGATGGTGTAACTTACTCCTGTCACTGCCCCCTATTTATTGTGCTTGTCTGGTTGGCCCGGCAACCAGCTCATGCCATTTCACTCATTTTATAACGTTCCTGTAAATGTTAGGTAGGCCTGGATTTATTAGACACTGTCAACACCTAAAATGGAACCCACTGCTTAACGTAGTCTATTTGGCTGGATTCCTCTGGCTTCTAAAAAAAAAAAAATTGTGTGCGTGTGTGTGTGTGTGTGTGTGTGTGTGTGTGGTGTGCTAAAGGAAAAAAAAAATCCTGCAGTGCCTCCAGAAGAAATGTAGCCCAGGCGTAATTGAAGTTGGGTGGCATGGGCTTCGTCAAAGGACCGTCTGAGCTCAGCGCGCTTGTGTTGGTAGGTGGGGACGTCTGACTCACGATATTTGTGACTGGGATTTAGAGGGACAGAGGACCAGGAGTCATGTTTATGGCTGAATTTATCATCCCCAGTGAGACCAGATGGCCGATCACTGTTGTCCAGAAAGGCCTGTGAGCCGTCAGAGGATGAATCATAAGCTTATTAGAAGTTGGACGGGTTTCTCTCCTTCTTAGGAACATGCTGGTTTCATCCGTCTGCGCGGTGACAAGGCAGTTTTGCTAGAGGCCCCGGAGGAGAGGATTTTGGGGAGGCCACCTTTTTGGATCACCTTGATAGAGCTTATGTATTCTATGGAGATGGCCCGAGCATTAGGGTGAAACATACTCAGAGGCAAAGCGGTTTCGAAATACGTACAGGGGGAACGTGATGCTGTGGCCAGAACCGGTTGGGCAGACCCAGCCCAGCAGTGATGGAAATCGCAGGCAGGCACCCTGCTTCCTCTCGGGCAGCCACACGGCGGATCGTGTGCTGGTCACGGAGGCAGTTCCAGGAGCGAGGGGGCTTGGCTCTTAGCCGGAGGGGACTTTTATTGACAGCTCTGTTCAATATCAGTGAACAGATCATTAAATCCTATATTCTTTGGGTCAGTCAGTTCATCCTGTCCTGACCTCCATCAACGTGGATTTTTAACAAAATGATCGGCTATCTAGGCTGAATGCAAAGGGTAGCAGGAACCGGGACACCCTCCATGAGGCTTTGCCTGAAGTCGCATCCTCCCAACCTCTTTCCAAGTTGTGCGTCTAATCATTATTGCACAATTTTTAAAAATGGAAAAGATCTTTACAAGAAAAAAATTGTGGCACTCAGGCGACTTGAGAACCAAAGCTATTCTCGGATTTTAGCTTGTGTTCTAGAAGTGTCTATTTACTAGTTGAGTAGTGATTACACTTGAACTTAGATGTGCTTTGGGCTCACAATTCACCTTTCAGAGGAACACGTTAAAACAGATCAGGTCCATTGATTACATTGTATTTTATTCCATCCCCACATCCAGTTTGAGTATTTTATGAGCTAACTAAGGAAGGGACAGTTTTCTTAGAAAAGGACATTTTTCTCCCTATTCTCCAACCTCCAGACCTAATGAACATGTGGCACCAACTTTCTGAAAAGTTGGAAAATTTGTTTTTAAAGCTCTAAAGACAATGTGAAACTTTTGGCTCAAGACAAATAGATTTCAGAGAATTATCTTAAAAGAAAAAAATATATGCATATATATATATATAATGTGTGTGTCATGTGTGTGCTATATGTGCATATATATGTTTATAGTGTGTGTACATACATATAGATACGCCATATGTAATATGTGTGCATATATTGTATGCATATCTCTGTGTTTGTATATGTGGGTATATGCATTAGGCATGGGTATACAGCACATATATGTTTACACATGTGTTTGTGTGTGTGTGCATGCATGCATACACACACACACATACATACACATATATATTTTGGGGCTTCCCTGGGGGCTCAGTGGTAACTGAGATTGCAGGTAATCTGCATACAATGCAAAAGACCTGGGTTCGGTCCCTGGGGCAGGAAGACCCCTGGAGAAGGAAATGGCAACCCACTCCAGTATTCCTGCCTGGAGAAACCCGCAGACGGAGGAGCCTGGCGGGCTGGAGTCCACGGGGTCGCAAGGAGGCGGGCATGACTGAGCGACTAAACATCAGAAGGTGTGCGTACATCTGTGTGTGCGCTTCCCCCCACCCCCTTTTTTTGGTATTGTGTAGGAATACTGAGTTTAAACAAGACAAAGATGACAGCCTTGGGATCTCTCTCGATGCAGATAGAATCATGCAGGCGTCTCCGGGGTGGTCTGTGTTAGGTAGCCGCTGTGGCGGGAGAAGCGGCCAGAGTCCCCGTGATGGGGGGGCAGGCAGGCCCCCGCGGGGGCCGCCGCACTAGCTGGATGCCTCAGGCGACCACCACCCATTTGAGGGCGCAACAGTCTGGCTCATCTGCTTCCTGAACTGACTCACTGGAAAAGACTCTGATGCTGGGAGGGATTGGGGGCAGGAGGAGAAGGGGACGACAGAGGATGAGATGGCTGGATGGCATCACGGACTCAATGGACTAGAGTCTGAGTGAACTCCAGGGGCTGGTGATGGACAGGGAGGCCTGGCGTGCTGCGATTCATGGGGTCGCAAAGAGTCGGACACGACTGAGCGACTGAACTGAACTGAGCTGAGCGCTTCTGTGATACAGGAGTCCTTACTGCGAGGAAGACCTTAGGTCTCCAGTGGATCTGGTGGATCCAGCACGGCATTTGGAAAGCAATATCAAACAGCACTGTTCAAGCAAAGTTTTGCGACAATAGCTGACTTGGGGTTGTTTTTCTCTGTCTGAACATGTTCCATGTTGCTTCTATTTTTTTCCTGTGAAGTGACCCATTGTTTGAATTCACCCTCCCTGGCCTCAGCAGGAGGGTTAGACCCTCAGCAGTGATCACCAACGACCCTACCAGCAAGCTCGGACCTCGGGGGCCAGCAGTCTGGCGAGCCGGAAAGGACAGGAGGCTTTTGTGGACAAGTCTGTTCATTCAAGGAGGACCACACATTTTAACTTTACTCCTCAGTGAAAGACACACATCTGTCTGCTTCTGGGTTTTCTGTTGGTCCAGTCTTTTCCTCTTCCTTGGTTATACCACACTTTTTAAAAAAATTTATTCATTTTAATTGGAGGCTAATTACTTTACAATATTGTGGTGGCTTTTGCCATACACTGACATGAGTCAGCCACGGGTGTACATGTGTCTGAGCCCCCCTCCCACCTCTCTCCCCACCCCATCCCTCAGGGTCATTCCACTGCACCGGCCCTGAGCACCCTGTCTCATGCATGGAACCTGGACTAGTGATCTATTTCACATATGGTAATATACATGTTTCAATGCCATTCTCTCAAATCATCCCACCCTCGCCTTCTCCCACAGAGTCCAAAAGTCTGTTCTTTACATCTGTGTCTCTTTTGTAGTCTCGCATTCAGGGTCATCATTACCATCCTTCTGAATTCCATATATGTGCATTAATATACTAAATTGGTGTTTTTCTTTCTGGCTTACTTCACTCTGTATAATAGGCTCCAGTTACATCCACCTCATTAGAACTGATTCAAATGCATTCTTTTTAATGGCTGAGTAATGCTCCATTGTGTATATGTACCACAGCTTTCTTATCCATTCGTCTGCTGATGGACATCTGGGTTGCTGCCATGTCCTGGCTGTTACAAACAGTGCTGTGATGAACACTGGGGTACAGGCGTCTCTTTCAGTTCTGGTTTCCTCGGTGTGTGTCCCCAGCAGTGGGATTGCTGGGTGGCATGGCAGTTCTAGCCCCAGTTTTTTAAGGGATCTCCACACTGTTCTCCATAGTGGCTGTGCTAGTTTGCATCTCCACACCCTGTCCAGCATTTATTGCTTGTGGACTTTTTGACAGCAGCCACTCTAGCTGGCGTGAGATGGTTCCTCACTGTGGTTTTGATCTGCATTTCTCTGGTGATGAGTGATGCTGAGCATCTTGTCATGCGTTTGTTGGCCATCTGTATGTCTTCTTTGGAGAAATGTCTGTTTAGTTCTTTGGCCCATTTTCTGATTGGGTCGTGTATTTTTCTGGTATTGAGCTGCATGAGCTGCTTGTATATTTTTGAGATTAAGTCTTTGTCAGTTGCTTCATTTGCTCTTGTTTTCTCCCATTCTGAAGGCTGTCTTTCCACCTTGCTTATAGTTTCCTTCCTTGTGTGCAAGCTTTTACATTTAGTTAGGTCCCATTTGCTCGCTTTTGTTTCCATTGCTCTGGGAGGCGGGTCCACCACGTGTTTTTATTTTTGCAGTCTTGCTGTTTATCACCCTTGCCCCATTTCCATTCTTTTGTTATCTGTACTCAAATTGTTACCATTTCTCGATGAACTCCAGAACCTTTTTACCAATTAAAACAATACCATATTGGATTTCAATCATACCTAACAAATGTTTATAAATCTACTTTTGGAAAATACATTGTGGAGTGTTCTCATTTAAGAGGATGTCCTTATTTGACTCCTTGCTTAACTCCCCATAAATATTTGCAGTTTTTAGACTATAGATATCATATTTTTAGAACTGGTCATTCCTGCCGTATATAAGATAATGGCTTGGTGTCTGTGTGCACTGGGGTGGAACACTGCCCATACAATTCCCTTTTGATTTCCAATAATTATTCACTTCATTTGCATGGGTTTTTCTAGACACCGAATATTTTGGTTGCAAATCGTGATAGGTAGTCTCCCTTTTTCAGGTGGTTGTCTTACTGCTTTGACTGGAACTTCTGGAATAATTGCTGAAATGATGGAATGATCTTCCTCTTTTATGACTATGAGAATTCTTCCATTTGCAGTTAAGAATTTTATCATCTCTTGATCTTTTAAACTATATCATTAATTAATTTCCTTTGTCTGCATCAGGTCTCAGTTGTGGCAGGGTGATCGGTGGTTTTGGCACTCAGGCTTAGCTGCCCTGTGGGGTCTTAGTTCCCCAAACAGGTATCAAACCCAAGTCCCCTGCATTGCCAGTCAGATTCTTAAGCACTGGACCCCCCCAGGGAAGTTCCAATCACCCACTGATTTTGATCACATTTATTATACATTAAGTGGGTTTTTAATTTCGGATTGTTTTAGACATATAAGGAGAGATTTTCTCTTTTGACATATTTATGTAATTGTTATATACATAGAGCTCCTGCTGCCGCCGCCAAGTCGCTTCAGTCATGTCCGACTCTGTGCGACCCCATCGACGGCAGCCCACCTGGCTCCCCCGTCCCCGGGACTCTCCAGGCAAGAACACTGGAGTGGGCTGCCATTTCCTTCTCTAATGCATGAAGTGAAAAGTGAAAGGGAGGTTGCTCAGTTGTGTCCAACTCTTAGCAACCCCGTGGACTGCAGCCCGCCCGGCTCCTCCATCCATGGGATTTTCCAGGCAAGAGTACTGGAGTGGGCTGCCATCGCCTTCTCCGATAGAACTCCTAACATTCATATATATATAAATTTGGGATACACTTGGCTCGGTTATGGTTATCGGTAAATTACATGAAAATACAAGTTGTTTCCACTAATCTGTCTCATGCAGTAGCTCATAGTAGGTGTGCAATCCAAGTGTCAGTTCTTAAGTGGCTACAATAGTGTCTCTTTAAAAAAGACGTACAGTTCTTATAAAGAATGTGCACACAGGTTATATTTCAGCCGCACAGATTTCCGTTTTCAAATGACCTTGGCCTCCCAGTTGATCCTCTTAACCGTTTAGCTCCGGGACTTCCCTAGTGGCCCCGGGGCTAAGGCTGCGAGCCCCCAGTGCAGGGGCCAGGGTTCAATCCCCTGCCAGGCCCCAGAGCTCACGCGCCTCAGCCTAGCGAGGTGCGCCTGAATAAACGGCTGCTTTACGTTTGGCCCTGGCGCCGGGGCCTCTGCCCCCTCTCCCGCTGCCTGGAACACGCTCCTCCTCCACAGCTGTGAGCTGGTGCTTGCCACTGTGCACGCTCACTCAGCTGCGTCAGACGCTTTGCAGCCCCATGGACCGGGGCCCGCCGGGCTCTTCTGTCCGTGGAATTTTCCAGACAAGAACACTGGAGTGGGTTGTCATTTCCTCTCCCAGGGGAATCCTCCTGACCCAGGGATCGAGCCCGAGTCTCTTGGTGTCATGCACTGGCAGGCAGATTCTTTACCACTATTGCCACCTGTCTGAAAGTGAAAGTGGTCGCTCAGTCGTGTCTGACTCTTTGCGACCCCATGGGCTGTAGCCCACCAGGCTCCTCTGTCCATGGGAGTTTCCAGGCAGTAGTCCTGGAGTGGATTGCCATTTCCTTCTCCAGGGGATCTTCCCGACCCAGGGATCGAACCCAGGTCTCCCGCATTGTAGACAGACGTTTTACCGTCTGAGCCACCGTTTGCGTCCTAGATTCTGTTTGCTCGCTCTCTGACATTATGTCATTGACACATTCCCCATAACTGATGTATAATAGGTACTTGATAAATATTTATTTAACAAATAATTTTTTAAAACTATGTATTATAAACACTGATTGGCACATGCAAGTATAATGAAAAACAAAGATATACCAATAGAAAACTCGTTTGAATCTTGCTCTCCATCATTTACTAACCATGTGCCTGTGGGGAAATTAGTTAACTATGATACCCCTCATTTTGCTAATGAAAACAATGTAAGTAACTATTGCGGCCACATAGGACACCAGATAGACATCCGCTAGAATGTCCTATTCTTAGTACACACAAAACAAATATTACTTTTTACTCAGTGTATAATCAAATTACATTTAATCATTTAAGATGCATACTTATGAAAATCGTAGCATAAAAATTGAATAAAAGAGGTCATAAATGAGAATGTAGTCCTGTAATGCACACACTATCATGAGGCAAGATCCCTTGAGGCAGGAGAGCAATAGAATAAAGTGGAAGAGATCGCACATCATTCTTCAGACGTTTGAAACCAACTGACTGTTTCCTCAACCCTAAACAATCACATTACTGTGAAGCTGTTCTCCATATGATACAGCCTTCTGATTGTGCACCATTCTCACTATCATACGCTTATAAGCATGCTTTACTAATGTTATATTCTTCTGAAAACCAGGGAGAGGCTTCCTAGCTGGCTCAGTGGTAAGAAACGGCCTGCCAGTGCCAGAGCTGAGAGTTCAGTCCTTAGGTTGGGAAGATCCCCTGGAGTAAGGGAATGGCAGCCCACTCCAGAATTCTTGCCTGTAGAATCCCATGGACAGAGGAGCCCGGCCGGCTGCAGTCCATGGGGTCACAAAAGAGTCTGACATGGCTGGGCAACTGGACAACAGCAACAAAAGCCAGGGACCGTGAGCTTCATGTAAATTATCCTGAAAGCGCCAAAATCCAAGATCACGCGAACAAGTTTAACACCCTCCCCTTTCAAGACACAGAGAGAATTTCTTACACGTTCTTATAATCACTACCCTACAATTTTTTTTGTCTAAACCATGTTAGCTAGAAAAGCCTGATTTCTATCTGCTCTGGAAGCGGATATTGTGGCCTTAAAATTGCCACTTTAACCACTTTAAGAAAGAGTCTTGTCTCATCGTATCTGCTGGTGCATTCCATGTAGGTGTCTGGTAGCTTCTTCCATAAATATGATGACTTTCTGCAACTCTGCATTAATGACCACCTACATAATGAGATCAGATCTTAATTCTTGGTGACAAACAGAGTAAATATATGGGTAGTTTATTTAGGCTGTATTTTGAAATGAGTAAGTAGCCTGTGAAAACAAAGTTTAACAGGCTCGTAAAGGTATGCTGTCTACATAACTAATGTGGGCTTTGTTTTTATGTTGCCTATTACAGACTATAAACAGTAACAGTGAAGTCTATCTTTTATTCCACAGAGTTGTAAAATGTCCTGGCTGTGACAACATATAGACTGAACACACTTTGTAAAGATGTTGCATTTATTTTATATTTAAATGAAAGCAATAAACTGTTTAAAAAAAAAAAACTAGTGTAAACTAAAGATAAACACGTTAAACTGGAAAGGTACTTAAAATTAAATCAAATGCCAGGGAGTTGTCTCTTAATATGAACACTGTTATTACAGGGGAGAGCTTTCCTGCAGCACAATCTGCATGTTTCGAGTTGCTCTTTAATCAGTCTTACCCGGAGTTTCTGACAGCACAGTGGCAGGACCACGTCAGCGGAGTCGTGACTGCCCCGTTTAATTATCTCACAATTTGCTCACTGGTTTTTGGTAATTGGAACAATTTGCTTGCAGAAACCTGCGAGGAATCAGATGTTAATTGACTTTGTCTTGCTTAATCAGCCCCTCAAGAAACAGGCTTCATTTTCCTGACTGTTTCCTAAGCTGTGTGCTGGCATCCTGGGATACAGTGGAAAGAAAACATACAGACAGTTGCCTTGGTATCGACCGGCCAAATCTGATTATGACTCCAGCTCTGAATGGAGAGATTCCAGGAATTAGCAGAGGGGCCTAGAGAAAATATTCAGAAATATGAAGTGACATTGAGAAGTGTTGCTATGATTTATATACAGTACAGTAAAAAAAGCAATGTGCATTTAAACTGAGGGCTCAAAACTCTTTCTGATTCCATCACTCTGGTCTGGAACAATTCAGCTGTAATATACAGCTCAGTTTATTTGAGTGACTTGTTTGTTTTACTGTTTTGGATCATTCCAGATATCAAAATTTAACATCCCTGATTCACCTTCTCACTTGGCAATAACTTCCCAGTTTGTTTTATCTGTCTGCCCTGTCCCTCTCAAAGCCTCATAATAAAGATGATTAAAAAGCATCTGAATTATCTAAACTGTAGATCACTTAAAGAATATTCTATTTTTCCACATCCCTGATTCCACACACCCAAGAGGCTTGGGTGAACAGTGGGGAGGAGTGAAGCATTGGACCAAACATAAAGTAGTTAAAAGAATACTATTTTTTCCTCTCCGTAGATAATTTTCCATCTGTCGGTCGCTGCCCTGCAAATGCTTTATCTCATTTAATATGTCATTTTTTTAAAAATGAGGGACAGTTACCATTTAATTTCTCACATGTAAGTTTCAGTTCCGTGAATGGGTGCAAGTTTCTAGGCAGCTGCTTTGGTTTCTGTCTCAATTCTTTGCATAAGTGATGTGCAGTGCGGTGTCTATGGATTTCAGATTGTTAAACAGCCCTTGCACTCCTGAATCAAATCAGTTTGCTCACAGTGGAACCCACTGTATGCAGCACAGAATTCAGTTTAGCTTGATGGAATAGTCTTTGGAATTTTTGCAATCATGTTCATGAATAAATGAGCTTTTCCTTTTCTTCCCCCTTCTGCTCTTTTTATGTGGGTTTCATACCAAAATTATACTGGCTTCAAGGGATGAGTTGAGACATAGACTCTGCCATTCTCTGGAAATTTTGAATGAGATTGGAATAATCTTGCACTTAAAATTTTGGAAAAATTGTCTTATAAAATTCCAATGCCCTGAAAGTTTCTTTGTGGGACTATTTTAAATGTATGCATTTCTCTTTTCTAAAGCATACTAATAGGGATTTTCAGGATATTCTTTTTGAGTACTTAAATTGGTACAATTATCTATTTTAATTCTCAAATCAAAATTTCTTTAAATGACCTTTTAAAAAGTCTCTGTTGTACCTATACTAATGTGCCATTTCTATTCCTAGTCATTATTTTTGATCTTGAGAGAAGTTTATTTGCCAGTTTTTCCAAAGAATCAATTTTTGGCTTTGCTGATTTCCATATTTAATTTTTATTTTTATTATGCTAATTTAAAGCTCTTAATTATTTCCTTTGTGTTGTATTTTAAGGATTACATTATTATTATTTTTCTAACTTGTAATGATGGATGCTTAGCTCATAATTATCCCCTTTCTTTTTTTGAATAGTATAAATCTCCCATGAAGCTCCATTATCTTATACATCTCATAATTGTTGATATATAGAATTTTTTATTCAGTAATTATATTTCAAATTTCCATTACATTTTCTTCAGTTCAGACACACAGTCATGTTCAACTCTTTGTGACCCCATGGATGGCAGCACACCAGGCTTCCCTGTCCATCACCAATTCCCGGAGTTTGTTCAAACTCATGTCCATCGAGTCGGTGATGCCATCCAACCATCTCATCCTCTGTCATCCCCTCCTCCTCCCACCTTCAATCTTTCCTAGCATCAAGGTCTTTTCAAATGAGTCAATTCTTCACGTCAGGTGACCAGAGTATTGGAGTTTCAGCTTCAGCATCAGTCCTTCCAATGAATATTCAGGACTGATTTGCTTTAGGAAGGACTGGTTGAATCTCCTGGCAGTCTAAGGGACTCCCAAGAGTCTTCTCCAACACCACAGTTTGAAAGCATCAGTTCTTCAGCACTCAGCCTTTATAGTCCAACTCTCGCATCCATGCATGACTACTGGAAAAACCATAGCTTTGACTAGATGAACTTTGTTGGCAAAGTAATGTCTCTGCTTTTTCATATGCTGTATGGGTTGGTCACAGCTTTTCTTCCAAGGAGCAGCGTCTTTTCATTTCATGGCTGCAGTCACCATCTGCAGAGATTTTGGAGTGCCACTCCCCCCAAAAATAAAATAAAATATACTTTCTTAGAAGTTCATTTTTAAATACTAAATATGTAAATTTACATTTTCTTGACTTTTTCCATAATTTTGTATTTACCAAAAACACAGCCAGTATTATGGTACTTCTTATATTCTATGAAATTGACTGAGCCTTGAATGACGGCCTGCTAGCATATATTAACACTTCCTAAGGTTTAGATATACACTCAAGAAAAAGTTGCATTCTCCAGTGGTCAGCTATATAATTCATGTGTGTCCATTAAATCAAGTCTGTTAGTTGTGTTGGTAA
>SJYF01000082.1:3445078-3456073 GCA_006410515.1 Procapra przewalskii | reverse complement strand
GCATCAGTTCTTCGGCGCTCAGCCTTCTTCACAGTCCAACTCTCACATTACCTGCCATGAAATTCACTCGTTGTAAGGGTACAGTTCAGTGGTTTTTAGTATATTTACCAAGGGGCGGAAGCATCTCTCATTTGCTTACACTCCCTGGTGCCTGTATGAAATCATGCCCCCTCCCCAAGTCCAGTCGCCAGCAACTACTCATCCATTTTCTTTCTGTAGAGTTGTGTTTCTGGATATTTCATAGAGAAGGAGTCATACCCTCCCTCTGTGGTCTTTTGCACTGACTCCCCGGACTCAGCCTAATGATTTGGGGGTCAGCCTCTGTGGTGGAGACCAGAACTCCATTCCTTTTTTATTAATAGAGAACACTGTATTGTAACACCGCATTCGGCTTATCTGTTCATCAGTGAATGGGCATTTGGGATAAAATTGTTTTGGAAAATCAGCAATGGCAGCCGGTCAACATGATATTAAATTAAAGAGCTTGTTTAAAGAAGAGCATGTTAAGCTGCTGAAGCAAAACTGTTCACCGCAGGGGCTAGCAAACCTTACCCCAGGTCTTGCCTATGGGTGGAGGCTTCTCAGAATATACACTTCCAAGAAACCAAAGATGCTTATTATAGTCCAGTGCGAGGTGAAAACTACAGAAGTTGCCAGTCTTAGCTCATGGCGAAGTATCATGGGTACTGCCATTGTCTGGAAAGTTCACGTGACTCATTTTCTCGTACAGCCTGTTCAAGACTCTTCTGAGAGTTCTAGGGGCACTGAACAAACAGAAGAACTGGGCTTGAGACTGAATCCAGTTTGAAGCCAACCTCATAGACTTTAGTGGTAAATGCTACACTTGCCCTTCCCCGCTGGCTCCGACGGTAGAGAATCCACCTGCAGTGTGGGAGACCTTGGTTCGATCCCCAGGTTGGGAAGATCCCCTGGAGGAGAGCATGGCAACCCACTCCAGGAAGCTTGCCTGGAGAATCCCCATGGACAGAGGAGTCTGCTGAGCTACAGTCCACGGGGTCACAAGAGTCGGACATGACTGAGTGACTAAGCTCAGCACAAGGGCTGTACTTAAGACATAATTTTTAGCAAACTTACCAAGTTAGTTCAGTATGTGAGTGATAAAACCAGACGGCAAGTTTGTAGGTTACTCTGACCGCAAGCATTACAATGATAAAAGCAATTTACCAAGATCCTCAAGAGAGAACCTCCAGTAGGCTAAAAGTGGTCATTGTAGATAGTGACATTTTTGTTGGGAACATTGCTTCTGTTAACGTGCCAAGGACTCTGCTGGGCGATTGACGTCCATTTTCACGCTTCTCATCAAATTACCTTGATTTATGGATGAGAAAACCAAACGCGGTTCAGACAGGAGATGCGGTGTCAGTTCCCTGCATGACACGATGAGTAAGGGGAGGAACTGAAGTTCAAATGTGTATCAGTTGCTCCAGAGATGTGTTACTTTCCTTCTGCCCCAGAAAGATGAAAAGCCTGAAGGAAGACACGTCTATCGTTGCACAGCACGCAGCACAGAAAGACGCTGCTTCTTTCAAACTTTGCAAACCGAATAGTCAGCGTTCTGGGCTGCACTGGTGCAAGAATGCCTTTTTATTGGGACGACGACAAGTCTGTATCTACCGGAAGTTGCTAGCGTGTTTCGCTTCTTAAACTTACAGAGCCGATGGGCTAGCAATCACATCCTTTTCCAGTCTTACTCGATGGCAAGTCTTTGAATGTCTAAGTGACAAGCAGGGGTGGGAGTCCAGGGGCAAAGAATCCAGCGCAGTTGGACTATATGCTGCAAAGACCGAAGTGTAAATCCCCCTGAGGTCACGGCCCTTCGAATCAGGCTCGCTTCAGATGCCCCATGTCTTGCTAACACATTTGTGAATTCCCACCTCAAGAAATACTGAGATCATGGGCCTTGATACCTAGAAGCTGCCACTGCAAAGGGAGATTTTTCCAGAATTACCTCTGTTGTCACCTGATACGGAGTTTTGTAAAGGGTGAAAAAGTAAAAGGAAGTATATCTAATTTGGTCTGTATAAGCTCCACGCATCCTCACCAGGGTTGAATACAGTGTTTTGCTAAGAAAGAGTTTATTTTGTTTACAGTACAGAAATTTGCTCCAATCTGGTTAGAAATCATTTTTTAATCACTGATGAGAGTCACACTGTATCACTTGAGTGTAAAGTGTCACTCTGTTTTGCTAAGGAAACCTGTGAGGCTGCTCTGTGAACCCTTTCCTGTGTCCTCTCCTTAAGCACGGCTGGAAGCATCACGTTACCACATAGAGAACCCGGGCTGGACCACACAATTTCATTGAAACCATTAGATGGACGATTTCGTAACTCATGCTGGCAACACGGGAGCCTCTGCTAACGAACAAAAGTCAGCACAAAACTTGGAGCTCAGCTAAACTAGGCAATAACCACGTCTCCAGCAGGATCTGTTGTCACATTCTGCCATTCAATCTATGGCTGTTTCACACAAAAATATGACATTTAATGTGGGTTAGTTCCTCTCTGTTGAGGAAACACAGTTCTATTTTCAAACGCTGAACAACCACAGACACTTTATCATCAGAGCCGAGACCGTGGTACCTTAAATCTCAGCGTGAAATCAAGCCGCCGCTTGCTGTGGGTCAGCTCGCCTGCTTCCACTTTGCCTGTGACATCACTTTTTGGTGGCCAGTGTACCAATTATACTTCACCTCAGGTAACTCTTCAAAAGAAAAAGCCTAATCATTTTAATGAGATGGGCGACATCTTAGGGGGGAAAAAATAACAAAATTAAAGTTGATTTTAACCTGCAATGAAAAACAAGCCATGGGCTGTTTCCATGTGCAGTTTTGGACATGGTACAATGGATGGAGGGAAAACAAGCTGAACCAGAGGAGGGGAAGGGGAGGAGGGCAGCAGGGAAGTCTGCCTGAGTTGTTTTCAGCCAAAGTCACTTCTAAGTAAAGGCTCATGGAATGAGTTTAGAATTTCAGAATACTGCTGACAATTAGCTACACTCGGCGTCAGGCACCAAGAAAGAAAGCTTTAGAAAGAATTCGTGCTTTCTTTCCTTAGCCTGTCTCAAAGGTCAAGTCTTCACGTTGACAGTGTTTGAAAGAAAAGGGCACTTCCCGTTTCTTTTTCTCTGTCCTAATAAATAAGTAAATCATTTTCTCTGTGGCAAGGAGCCTAAGGAGGGAGACAGAACTCCGGTGCTCCGGTCAGCGATTTTATTTCAGTGGTGATTTCTTTTAATAACTTTTCTTTCAAAAGAAAGAAACTGAACCAAAGATAGGGTTGGGGAAGGAGGAGGAAAAGGGAGGAAGGAAGAAAGAAAGAGGGAAAGAGAGGGAGAAGAAAGAAAGAAAAGAGAGGGAGGAAGAAAGCCCGAAAAGAGCCCAGTGGACCAAATGTGGAGAATGAGGCAGCGGCGAGACTCTTTCTAAATTCACCGTTTTTTCTTCTGTGTGTTTGATCTTGTTGTTCCCCTTTCACTCTGATGCTCTGTGAGTTATAAGGACAAGCCTGAAAAAGCATTCTTCTTTCTTTCACATAGAATAGAGAACAAGCCATCTCTGTCACATGACCAGTTAGTAAAATACAGAAGAAAAGAACACAGTCAAAGAGCACCGACTGAGCTGCCTCTGCCGTCACGAAGTATTTTGGGTCTTTGGGGTCCAACCAATAAAGTTTGGGAGATGAACGACGAGGTTTTAATCTGCCTGTTCTACCAGGGGGATTGCTCTTTCCTGATTCTTTTTCTTCCATTTTTATCTGGACTCTTTGGTCGAACCTTCTGCTGATGGATCAGCATGTCTTACAATGCTTGCTACGGAAAATGCCCGGTGGCAATTAAATCTGTTTGCCTTCAGGCCTCCCATAAACTACTCACGGAAGGAGGCTTCTTCCGCACACAGAAACTTGGCAACAGACCCGGGAGCCAGTGCGGGCACACGAGCTCTAACGTTTCCTCACCCGCAATCTCACACGTGCGTTTTGGGGGTATCTTTCCTCTGACTCTCATTTCTGGTTCTTCTCTGAAGTTGACGTTCAACTTTCATTTCCTGAACTTCTGGCCCCGTGGTATAAAAATTGCATTGGCAGTAAGGATTCTCCAAACTGACCCTTGGCGTGTATCACTGAAGGGCATACCTCGCTCTTTCCCTGGGGACTGTGTTCTTTCGTGTGCAGAAGTACGGGACGATTCTGAGTGCGTCTTTAGAAGGCAGCCGGCCTCTTCCCTGGATGGTCAGGAAGCCTTCCGCCGTGGAGGCTGAGGGTCGTGACTCTACCGGGATGCTTCTCCCTGGGCTTTCTCGTTCTTGCGGTGATCAGCGTGGAGACGGTGGGCCCGAGCAGCCCATCTGTTCCTGCTGCTTACTCCTCACTGAAGTCAAGCCTAATGAAGGATGGCTCTCCGAAGGTTCATAAGTTTGATTTGCATAGCCATTCAAAGTTTGAATATCCATCAGAGTTTCTCTGGCCTGGAAATCAGGTTAGAGACGCCGTGAGACTACGTCCTCATGGGAGATTCCTCTGAATCAATCTTTCTCTCTCTCTCTCTTCAGACCAGCTGGAAACAAACTTCCAAAAAAAGGCTCTCTTATTTCTCTTTTCTTTGTTTTATTGGAGCTATCCTTATATAGTGACTATTGTTTAAAATTTTAACTTGATTATAAATGTGTTAGAGGTCTCTAAATGCTGTCAGATATTGACCTTGAGAATCATTTCAGATCTGACTTTTTTTTTGGGGGGGGGGTCATTTGTATATCGCGTAAGTCACAGGAAAAGAGATAATTGATGGAAACAGGCAAATTGTCTCTGAATTGAGCATGCATGGACTCTGACTTACATTTATCATAAACTCAAGACAACCAGCCCACGTTTACATTTATAGGAAAGACACAGTATCGTATTTTCCAAAGTAAATCACGTCCCTAAGCTTCACCAGAGCTTGAATTGCCCTTACTGGCATGTTTCTTTGGGTTTTGTACTAAGGTGGTTCTTGCTCTGTCAACTGTCCCAATCTCAATAACCTGCAACATTTCTTTACCAAAACGTATGTCTCCTTTGGGCCTTCCATTTATTATCGTAGTTTTAAGAAATATGTTATTTATATATTTACAAGTTTACATATACTGCACGATAAAATATATTCAGTGTGCCTTTTATGCTACCTTAAGGGCTTTCCTTGTGCCTCAGCTGATAAAGAATCCACCTGCAATGCAGGAGACCTGGGCTCGATTTCTGGGTTGGGAAGAGCCCCTGGAGAAGGGAAAGGCTACCCACCTCAGTATTCTGGCCTGGAGAATTCCACAGACTGTATGGTCCGTGGGGTCACAAAGGGTCGGACGCGACTGAGCAACTTTCATTTTTGATGAAAAGTTGATATTATCAATAAAGATGAAAGTAAATCATTTTTAAACAGATATGCTCATATTCTACAATCAGGTAGATTTGAAATCAAAATGTTTTATCATACTGCTTTACTTATTTAATTTTACTTAAATCTGGAATATGTAGAAATCTCACTTTTTAATTTTTTACCATAGTACTTGTTAGGTAAAGATGACCAGGACCCCAAAAGAGTATTTAACAGGCTTTACTGGGGAAGCGCTGCCGGGCGGGGTTCCCAGACCCGAAGGAGGCAGCGCCGGGAAGTCCGCGCGCGGCCCGCGCTCGGAGTGCGCTTATATATGCGCGCTGCGGGGGCGGGCCAGGCGAGCGGAAGCGGTTCGGATAGGTTGCCGGCTCGCGGCGGCGCGGGCTGATAGGCCTTTCTGTGCGGCTGGGGCGGGGCGGCTTTGGCGGCGAAGCGTGACGGCTTTGGTCCCCGGGACCCGCGAGCCTCCCTCCGTTAGGGACTCCCCCGCCGGCGGGGGAGAGGAGGGGCGGCTCATCGTGGCTCCCGGGGTCCAACCTTACAGTACTAACATGACATAATGTTTGGGAAATTATTTTGAAATTATATACAATAAGAAATTATATTGATATAAATGAAAT
This sequence comes from Procapra przewalskii, assembly GCA_006410515.1. Lineage (NCBI taxonomy): Eukaryota > Metazoa > Chordata > Mammalia > Artiodactyla > Bovidae > Procapra > Procapra przewalskii. Next base: position 3,450,071 of record SJYF01000082.1, on the reverse strand, counting down.
TAAAGTTAGTTAAAAATGTGATAGGAAAGTATTGGGCTTTACCTTTTTTTGAGATATAAATGCATAAATTTAGGTTACCAACAAAGACCCTTATTCCTAAATAACCAATAAGCTTATGAAATGCACTCAGAAGGCCCAGTCGTGATTGCACTAAGTTTTTAAGACCTTGATTAAGTGTACATTCTGCTCCAGCCCCCATCCCCAGAAGTGAGACCAAAATTACTGCAGGTGCTTTGATGACTGACTCACTGGTCTATAAGCATCAGGACTCATTTCCCCCTGAGAATCCCAGCCAGCTATTATTTAGAACTGAGATGGGTCATTTGACTTATTTTTCGCTTTTGCTTTCTTATCTTTTAACTGATAACAAGAATCTGGCTGACGGTTTCTCAGAAAAACTCTCCACCCTTAGAGCATTAAATTGGGGAGTGATTCTTCTCCCTAGAGAAGAATCAAGACTACAGGAACAAACAGAAATGTACCATGGCTCTGCAGAAGTGAAGCTTGAGCATTATCACGTTAAACATTAAATACCGATACAGCTTCCAAAAGCAATCTCTAGTATATATACATTGATTAAAAGTAGTGCTAAAGTGTCAGTTCTGATATTCTGCTTATAGTTAAAATAGATCTAGGAGATGAAAAAAAATCCATCAGAAAAAACACCCTTTCAATATATAGAAATAATTCCATTTCCCTAAACGAATGAACAAAGCAACAAAGTCTTACATTAAAAAGTCCCTTCTTGTCTTGACTTTAGTTACTCACACCAGATTTCACCCCGGCAGAATGGTTTTCAGATCAACTCGTCTTCACATATTAAAGCAAGGACCTGCCCCTCTGCCCTCGACTGGTGGCCAGTCTTGAAGGATGAGGGAGCAGGTCTCAGGATTGCCTCCCTCTTCGGGCCTGAGATGAAAGAAAGGCAGCGGATCCACCAGGCACTCACCCTGAGGAGGTCCTTGTCTGGTTCCAGACAAAAAGCACATATTCTGTTTATTTTCTTAAGAGTAATTTGCTTAAACAAATTATATAAATGTACCAAATCATATGCTTACATAGTAAATTAAATAATAATAATAATACTCAAATTCCAAGTTAAGATGCTAATTGCAGCTTCCAAAATATACTTTAAAATAATTATTTTCTCTATCTAATGATTATTATAAAATTACCTGGTGCATACTCTATCTCGTATAACAGGAAAAGTAAAACTTAGATATGATTAAGCAAAGCAAAAAAAAAAAAAAAAAAAANNAAAAAAAAAAAAAAACCTCATATCCAAACAGCCCTTCAAGTTTATAACACAAGAGCGTTTTCATTCTGATAGTTGACCCTTAAACTGATGCAAATTCAAATGTTGTTTTTATGAGCTCCAGTTTTATTTTTGAATCATCTCCAAGAGAATTATTAACTCTCTTTAAAGTCCTTAATGTAATACTTTGCATTTATAGTCATTGCAATTTGGTAAACACTAACTGTGATGTTGGAGAAGACTCTTGAGAGTCCCTTGGACTGCAAGGAGATCAAACCAGTCCATCCTAAAGGAAGTCAATCCTGAGTATTCATTAGAAGGCCTGCTACTCAAACTGAAGTTGCAATACTTTGGCCACCTGATGCAAAGAGCCAACTCATTAGAAAAGCCCATGATGCTGGGAAAGATTGAAGGTAGGCAGAGAAGGGGATGACAGAGGATGAGATGGTTGGATGACATCACTGACGTGATGGACATGAGTTTGAGCCAGCTCTGGGAGTTGGTGATGGACAGGGAGGCTTGGCGTGCTGCGGTCCATGGGGTCACAAAGAGTTGGACATCACTGAGCGACTGAGCAAGAATAGGACTAAATTAGTAAACCACAGAAACTGAATTGAAGAGAATATTTGCATAAAAGCTAGATGCAGGGATCAAATGTTTGTATTTAGGGTCTGAAATAACATTGTATCTAAAACAGTCTGTCTGTTAAGACTACCCCTGTTCCTTTGAATACTGTGGTCCTGTGGCATTCCTTCTTCTTGCCCTAAAAGATGCAACTCAGAGTTCCAGTGTGGCTTCATTTTATGAAAGCTTTCTTTAGAAATAAGTTTATAGGATGCATCTGTCTGTGTGTTATTTACTTATAATCATTTTTAGTTACAACTCTAATCAAAGAGAACAATTACCATTTTATAGTTTTATCAACATATTTTATTCTGAGTGGTAAATAAAAGGTACATTTTGTTGACTATGAAAATAATCTCCATGTCCTCACTGCATATTTTTTCAGCTTTATGGACACATGTGTCCAGCATTCGTTTTTTGTGTTTTTTTTTCCCACGTGTCCAGGATTTGAATGGCAGCACTGCACAAACAAAATGGCTAAATACCAATTTGCCTTTTTGTCTGTGTGAAGCCTTGGAGCTTATTTGGTGTGAGAGATAACTGAGCAACTCTACCCCACATGGGAAGGAAGAAGCCTAGACACAGTGTCAATGTTCTGACAATGCCCCAGGACCTGGGAACGGGCCCTCAGAGAAGAGTGAAGACAGAAAAATGGCTCCCCACGGAAGAAGGTAAGAATTTCTCTAATAACAGAATGAGTGAGCAAATCAAGAGGACCACGGCTCCGCTACTGTTGAAAAGACCCCAGATAACAGTGTAGACATCTCAGGGAAAGAGCCGTTTACTTCCTCTGTTATCCTAGCAGGTGAAAGTTGTATTAATCGTTTGGTGCCATGAACAAGAGTCCTTTCACACAGTGCAATTTTTCCTTATATTTCAATTCTCTCAATCTATTCGAGGCATTTACTGTATTTTTTTCCAGAGAATACAGTGAAGGAAGAAATGCATCGTCAAATACTTTCTGATAATGATTCTTAGAAAATTCTGACTCAAAAGGGGGACTATCTTCTTTGTTGGGAGTAAATTTTTGAAATGTCACTGACAAGAGGAAGAAGGGGATGTCCACATTACATGTTTGAAAGAAGAAGGAAGGGGTCTTTGATCTTTGAGTTCTGGATACCAGATTCAGCTTATAATTTTATTAAAACCAAGAAACCGTGGACACTCTAAAGCAGCAATGTTGTCTTGGTTAATGGGTGGCCCCTAAATCAGGGAATTAGCAGACATTTATTAGAGTCCAGGTCAAGCACTAACAAGCTAAACATTTTAATGAGTTGTTTAATCTATTTAAGCATCATTACTAACAATAGAACAAAAGTGACCTCTTTCAGAGATGGAGGGAAAATAATATAGCAAAATAAATAGCAAATAGAAATATCTTTTGAAAAATTAAAACTTTAATTGAACTCTCCAGTTAGTAATCCTTTCGTGATGTGCGTATATAGTTTTCAAATAAAAAATGTTTGCACAATTGGGGAAAAATCCATACAGTTTTTCACTTCTCTCATTTTCTTCTAAAGTTGAGACAAAGCTTTTTGTAAAGTGGGTTGATTTTGCTACCACTAGCTGCAAGATGCCTAAATTCATACTCTCAATACTTAGTATATTGTACAATAAATTTGTAATACAGAATATTAAAATAAGATCCATACATTTATTCAAACATATTACCAAAAGACTGCAATGTATTTATTGGTATAATGCTCAACACAAGAAAAAGAAGCAAAGCTGTAATCCATTTATCCCACTGGCCCCATCTAGTCCAGCCAATGATTATAGCAGATGTGAATTAAATGTAGGTATATTTGCAATTAGACTAAAAGGCAACACTGACCATATCTGGGCAGGGGCCTGCCAGCTTTGCAAATGTTAATGCCATAGGAGTCTGGATTATGCAGTCACCGTTGCTATGATAACATGCGTATGCTGTCAGCGCTCCTGTGTTAAAACAAATTAGCCAGATGATTAATGAATATCAAAAACAGCGTGTGGATTCTCTGTGCTGAAGTCTCACCCAGTGTGAAAGCCACTGGCCTCCAAGTCAGTGAGATAATTTCTGGATCAAATCATGCTGCTGTGGACTTCAGAAGCATGCAGGAAAATGTTTCCAACCACTGAACTGGGTTTGATTGCAGGATAGCGTATGCTCCTCACTCCATAACAGATGGAAGCCAGAGTCGATGGTATTTGTTTTTGTTCCTGTCATTTGTTTTTAGGACAAAACAGAAGGAGATTATTTCATTTTTTTAAAATGAACCAATTTAACCCAGAGTAAAAAGTGGGAGGATCAAAGAGCTATAATCTGATAGGCTGATTTTCTAACAAATACTACCCTGCGCTCCAGTAAGAACTGGAGATCTACAAATACCCTTCTTTCCACTTGTTTAAAAGCAGAAATTCTCTAACTTTCTTCTTTGCAACCAATAAATGTCCAAAGGTAAAATATAAAAGTGCAAATGAAATTAACCTTCATAAGTCTGTTGCTGCTAAGTCGCTTCAGTCGTGTCTGACTCTGTGCGACCCCATAGATGGCAGCCCACCACGTTCCGCCATCCCTGGGATTCTCCAGGCAAGAACACTGGAGTGAGTTGTCATTTCCTTCTCCAATGCATGAAAGAGAAAAGTGAAAGTGAAGTTGCTCAGTCGTGTCCGACTCTTGAGACCCCACGGACTGCAGCCTACCAGGCTCCTCTGTCCATGGGATTTTCCAGGCAAGAGTACTGGAGTAGGGTGCCACTGATTAAGACTGTTAGGTCACATTTATTAAGATGAAAATCCAAATACACATATATAATATATATTGATATATTGAAAATAATATTTATAATTTTGTTTTATAAGACTTTGTGTTTATACATATGCATATATGCACATGTATATTATGCTAGTCATGTTATATGAAAATATTATTTTATAAATCTATGTATGTGCATATGTACATGATTTGGAAGGCATTATCCATTATCACAGGAAATAGCAAAAACTTATATTCACACTCAATAATTCTGCTACTTTAAACTGATTCTCAAAAAGGTCTTTAACAGAAGTAATAAAGTACCACATAAAGATGTCCCTACCGAAGCTCATTCTAAAAGCAAAGATGGGAAGCAAGCC
>SJYF01000082.1:3421815-3441641 GCA_006410515.1 Procapra przewalskii | reverse complement strand
CCAGAAAGCACGCCATCTCAGTTCACAGGAGGGCTCTTCCTTATCGCGTTGCACAGTTGCACAGCATTCCGCCATGCAGATGCACCATCACTGAAGCAGCTGCTTGCTTAGAGTCCTTTCCTTGTTTTCAATGCTTTGCAGTTATGAATAATGATGCATGAATAATTTTATGCTCATATATTTTTGTACAGATTTCTACAAGTGGGTTTGCTGGGTCAAAAAAGGAAGTATATGGATAGTTTTGACAGGTATTGCTGAGTTTCCCTCTGGAAAATTTGTGGGAGATTATATATGTGCAATCAAAGTATGAGAGAGTCTATTTTCCCTCATCCTCACTAAGCAGAATTTATGAAAGAGGTTAAACATATTTTGTACGTTATAGGCCATTTTCAAATCTTTATACATATATACTATAACTTTTAATAATAATGGTTGTACTTATCTCCAAATTTACTCTGCTGATTCTAGGGTAAGTGCTTCTATTGATTTTGATTTCTTAGTTTGAGAAAGATATTTCTCATTCTGCATTTTTAAAAATAACAACTTAATATAAATTGTTATAAAACTCATCCAATGAGACCTTTTATCATCTTATAAATGTATTCATGGACATAATAAAATGTATTATGCATATAATTTCCTTTTAAATAACTGCTTCATCTTAATTGCATTATATTATTTATCAATTAAAATTATATCAGTTTAGTGACTTTAGATTCACTTTGTTTTGTTCTGTTTTGATTAGACTTTTCCTGGGAGAATTTGGGCCCAAATTTACTATGAGCAAAATGGCCATAGCAAAGCACAGAATGAACAATTATGTTTTAATCCCTTCTTCCAAGTTATAGGAAACAAAAATGTCTATATGAATACATTTGTATTTGTATGAGTGTGTATGAATATGCACATATGCACACGTATCCACCCTCACTCCTTAACAAAGTGTATCCTATCGAATCTGAATCCACACTTTAATCTGTGTCAGCATTACGTAGCATTATTATTAAACATAGCATACAGCTTGTTCCAGCAAAGTAGTTCATATCCAGTTCTGAACTTGGATTAACCAAATAAGAGGAGGCAATGAATACTTTCATTTTTCACTTGGGCTTTGTCGATCTGTTATAGGGACATGGGGACTTAATGGCTTAGAGGAAGACATCGTGATATACATCTTTCATTTCTGGGTTGACTTTCTTTTCACTTTGCATTATCCCTGTGAAAGCAATGCCTGCTCTTTGTAGGAATTGAGACCATCCGAATGCCATTGACACATCCCCTTCCTAGCTGTCGCCCTGCTGACAACATCCTAGTGGCCATTACGTGGCTGTGATATTTGGGCTGAGATCTCAGTGCTGTCACGAGTAAAAGCAAATAAAAGGACATGTGTATTTTCTCTGCTAATGAAATAACCTAAATACTTCGACCCTTTTCATCACAACATGTCACCACTAATAGTCCGAAAATATGCATATGATCGGCTGTTCCTTCACATTTTCATCTTTATTGTGTTTTACTTTTTAAACATCTACCTTTTATTACTTCCTAGATCACATACCTGAACGGAATCAGAGCAAAATCCAACCACAAGTCACTGGCGTCTGTAATCAAAATACACCTCCAGAGGTTTCACGTTTGTTTTTCTGCCTGTACGCATGTGGTCTATAGACTTGTGGTGTTTAAAAACACGTATGCGTGAAATACCCACCTCCGCATCTTTTGCAAAAACACCCCTTCATTCTACAGAACATGCTGAACTGCACACGGGGGTCACTGTGGCAGCACAAGTGACTGCCTTATCCACATGCACATCTTGCAAAATAAAGCAAAACATACTTGAAACCTTAGAAAAGCCATCAACAAGAGGCAGCCTCTTAGATAGGAGTCAGGTCCGGTTACTAACCGAGTCACAGGAAGAGAGTAAATCCCTCACTCCCAGTTCTCTCACTGGCGGGTCCTTACAGAGTGTTTAGGAACAAGAAACATGCATTCTAATGAAGACAGCTGGTATTTCCCCCAGCCACAGCACACTGTGGTGGTTTGAGTAAGGTCCATATGCGTCTGTCTTAGGGAGAAAATAAGATGTAGGTCACTTGTTTAAAGAGTTAACATAAGCGATATCCATATGTCTCTTTGGCTTAGGGGGAAAAATGTTCCCGGAAGTCTTCTTTTAAAATGGGAATAATGAAAAGAAAAATGGTCTCCCTAAGATGATACACTCGATGCTATATTTAGTAGGTTGTACTGTATGTGAAATGCCCTGTTCTCCCCTTCCCTGTTTATGTATTGGCTTTGGCTGCATTAGGTCTTCTTTGCTGTGCAGGCTTTTTTCTAGCTGTGCAAATGAGGGCTGCTCTCCAGTTGTGATGCGCGGGCTTCTCAGCAATGTAGCTTCTCTTGTTGCGGAGCACGGGCCCTGGAATACAGAGGTCCAGGAGCCGAGGTGCAGGAGCTTAATTGCTCCAGGCATGTGGGATCTTCCCAGACCAGGAACTGAACCCATGTCCTTGGCAGGCAGATTCTTTACCACTGCACCTCCAGGGAAGTCCCTAATGTTCTATTTTTATTCATCTAATACTGGTTAAAGCTAAACACTCACTTTGTGAAATACAAGCCCCTGGTTCCTTCTAAGCAATTATATAAAGGAACGAATCCCTTGGCCAAACTTCCATTATAGTAAAGCTTTAAATTTCAAGTCTACTGTCCATTGACATGTTTGGTGGATGTTAAGCCAATTTTTTAAAAAAATTTCTAATTTATTTGAAAGACTTCCCATCCAGGATTATGTATAGGAGCATCCTTTAGCGCGCGCACACACACACACACACACACACACACACACACTCTACTCCACCTGGGACTTCTTGTGTTCTATTTCCTAGCCCTGTCTCCAGTTTATTCATGATTCACACACACACACACACACACACACCCCCCACACACACACATACAGATACTACTCTACCTGAGACTTCCTGTATTCTCTTTCCCAGCCCTCTCTCCAGCTCATTCTTGATTCACACACACACACACACACACACACCGATCATGGGAGAATCATATGTATGTATATATTCAAGATTTCATGTGATTTTGCTGGCATTCTCATTTCACCAAACAGGAGACCTTCATTCTGAAGAATAGTTACCATTATCCTCCAGTTTTAAGTCTGCCCCGCTTCTTTACCATTCAAATGTGTATCTTTGAAACTATTGTCTGATTTTATTCTCACTTAGGCAAGCGAACCTGATGCCTGTTGCCGAGAGTGCCAAGATGCACGAAGCAAAGGCTAGCGGCATTTCCTCTGGCCGCCCTCGTTTCTCGTGCCATCTCTTCCAGGAGCCAGTTGCCTCCCATGACTTTGTTTGCACATATTTCCTTAGGAACTGGAGATTTAGAGTCACTTTTCGATGTTTTTAAAAAGTTACTTGTTTAACCCAGAAAATCTAAAGTAACCAAAGAAAAGGAGGATTTGAGAGGTTTTTATGCAAACTAAACTTAAAAAAGCAAAACAAAACTCAAAGAGATTGAAAATATTGCTGAATTTCTGTACAGTAAGTATCCTATTGAAGCATTTGATGATATAAGTAGAAATCTGAAGGAACTGGGAATTAAGGTGCGAGCTAGCCAAGCAGTTAGATGGAAGTCTGAGAATAGGATTTTTCCTTGTTACTCGAGTTTCTTACTTTGCCCGCAACTCTTTATAGCCATGTTACATGTTTACAGTTTCTCTCTTGCCAGAACAGAGAGTAAGATGAGATAAATATGCAGACTTTTCCAGCACTAAGACTCTGTGATACTGTAATTGACTTTAAGTCCATATATAATACTATAAATGCTGCTTAGCCAAGTGACATAGTAAATGCTGATATAAATTGGTTTCGTCTCTGGCTTTAGAAACACAATTAGCCCATCACAACATATTAAACAACTAGATTTTTATAATGTATGTGAATGTACCAGTATAACCTGGTTATGTTTGAAAGTGGGTGTTAGTCAATTCTCTCTCTCAGTTGGGAGAAATTCCTACCCTAAGAGAAATGCTGAATCAAAAGGCAAAACAGCTTTCTATTGGTACTATTTTCTGTATTCTTATTTGCACTCTTCCCACATGGCACCTGGGAAATTCACTTTTCTTCCATTCTGTTTCCTTGTGCCTGACTCATCTCTCCTAAGTTCGGAAACACCTGTAGTTTTACGTTGGCTCTGGAGGGTCTTGAGCAGAAACTTTTTCTTTTATCACTTCCCGTCAGTGACCCTGTGTAGACGACACCCATCAGACAGTTTTAAACGGAACATTTTCTGTAGCATCTACTGTGCTTTTGAATGTCATTAGATTAGTATCATCATCCTCATCTTCAGAAAGGTCCTCTGTCTCAGAAAGATTGTCGCCTTTGATGCAGGTCCTACAGCCGTCAGTGATACTGCCAGATTCTGACCCTTGAGCTTGGGTCCTCGACAAACACTTCACTTCCACAACCTTCAGGAATTCTGGGTCTGACAGCCCTCTCTGATAATTATGCATAGGCTAAACGTTACACTCTTTCACTGAAATTACCAGAACTTCAGGGTAGGACTCACTCAACACACATTCGGAACAGAAGCAAATTTGCTTGGATATCAGTCTTTCAGTCTATCCAGAAGCACTCAGCTGTAGCCTAAAGAGGCGTAACAATCAAAAGTCACTCAAGCTTATGTCCAGTAGTAGGTGCCTTTTTAATCAAATGTGTTTTTATTGAATTCTCTTTTGTGCATCGAATGGCCTTGGGGCAGGATTTCAATGCATTTGGCTCCTTGTTGTTAGAACAGCGTGTTTTAAGGGAGGACGATCGGGCAACTTTTATTAAAACAGTGGTACAAGACTGGAGAGTGAAGAGAAGCAGGTTGCAGTGTGGAGGCAGAAAGAGATCCCCATGCTCCGTCATTTATTTTCATTTGTTTTAATCTTTGTCTCTCATCACAAAGCTTAGAATAATAGTGCTCCGAGGGCCGATGCTAAAGAAACAGAAGGAAATTGAGGTTCATTGTGTCCGGGGCACACACCACCAGCCTTGCCAGGAAAGGAAGGGGAATCTGAGAAATCTCAGGACAATTACAATTTGATTTCCATATCCTTCACTGACAATGTGCTACTTACCTGCTGTGGGATTTCAGCCCCTTGCCATATCACAGTTCCTCCAGAAGGGGCTGGGCCAGCTGTGAGCAACTGAATCGTAAGTTTGCCTGGGTAACTGACCACTGGCTCTGCATGGCTGGTGCCGCGTCATTTCGAAGAATGAAGAATCTGGCATTATAGAGTAAGGTGGATAGAAGACGCTGGATGCTCCAGGTAGTGGAAAGAGGCTGAAATGTTCTTCTTGGCATTTATTGGGTTAATTGGTTCCCCCTGCCTCCCTTAACATACACTGAGTAGTTATACAGTATAAAAAGCTCTTTTTCATATCCCTTCAGCATGTACTGGGACTCCACATACAGAATACCCCCTCCCCCACACAAAAAAAATTCAGACAGTGCCAAAATCTACATTTTCATTTGGCGAACTAGTTAAATCTATTCATAATCTGGTGCCTGAATCAGATTTCAGAGCCGACTAGACTGCCTTGGCTCCTGGTTTTTTTGCTCGACCTGTCGCCGACTGAATTTAGCTATGATGTTACATCTCTCGCTGTAGAAAATTTCTAATAAGGGTGGCCTGTTTTTCTTTGCCATTGAAGGCTTCATACACAAGATTCAGCATTTCCGACCAGGGGCCCTTCTGGAGCCGCCATGGAACATTTTGGGGAAAGAAACTCCTTGCTTCTTTAACTTTCCACACCCTCCTCCTCCCTTGAAAGGTCCGCTTTAATGGCTCTAGCGCCACATAAAACTCCTGTGCCCACCAGTGAGCAGACTGCGCAGAGAACGTCGTCAGGGATCAGGAGGCACGAAGGTCTCAGGGATTAGCTGTAAAAACACATGGGATTTCTCTATTTGTGACACAGGGAGACTGTTGGAAGAAAGGGCAGAGGGAGGCTGGTCCCCAGTTACCCAGGGTGACGGCTCCTTCCTTCTGGAGGGATATTCAGAGAGAGAAGAAAAGAAAAGTCAGTAGAGAAAAAAGAGAAGATCAGAAGGCAGTTGCTAGAACACCGGGGAGTGCGAGACTCATTTGAAATGAGAGAATCATGATTGGGCTTCCCCGGGGGTTCAGACGGCAAAGAATCTGCCTGCAGTCCAGGAGACTAGGTTGGATCCCTGGGTTGGGAAGATTCCCTGGAGAAGGAAATGGCAACCTGTTCCAGTATTCTTGCCTGGAAAATCCCATAGACAGAGGAGCTTGGTGGGCTACAGTCCCTGGGGTTGCAAAAAGTTGGATGTGACTGAGTGACTAACACTTTCACATTAACAAGCATTCAATAATGATTGGATTGTTAAACATTAGGAGGTGAACATGGAATTCAGTTTACTATGGATGGCCCAGGTATGATTACTGTTGTCCTATATGGTTTATAATTCAGATGATAAATCACAGGTTTACCCTATACACTATTTTATTCAAGAAGCCCATGATAAGTTTACTGCTTTAATGAATGCATTTTTAATTAAATTATAGGAAAGATTAGCCCAATTTTTTCTTTTCTCAAACATCGGGAAGTTTTGTTATTACATAAAGAGATTAAAAGTATCATTTCAGTTCAGTTTGTCAGTCATTTCCAACTCTTTGTGACCCCGTGGCCTACAGGACGCCAGCCCTCCCTGTCATCACCAACTCCTGGAGCTTGTTCAAACCCATGTCCATTGAGTCGCTGATGCCATCCAACCATCTCATCCTCTGTCATCCCATTCTCCTCCTGCCCTCAATCTTTCCCAGCATCAGGGTCTTTTCAATGAGTCAGATCTTCACATCAGGTGGCCAAAGTATTGGAGCTTCAGCATCAGTCTTTCCAATGAATGTTCAGGACTGATTTCCTTCAGGATTGACTGGTTTGATCTCCTTGCAGTCCAGGGGACTCTCAAGAGTCTTCTCCAACCCACAGTTCAAAAGTATCAATTCTTTGGCTCTCAGCTTTCCTTACAGTCCAACTCTCACATCCATACATGACTACTGGAGAACCATAGCTTTGACTAGAAGAACCTTAAAAGTATGTCACACCCTTGTTTACTTAAATACAACTGTAGGGTTTTATTTACAGCCATATTAGAACAGTTATTGGAAATCAACAGGATGATCAGGAGTTGCTGCTGCTGCTAAGCCACTTCAATAGTGTCCGACTCTGTGCGACCCCATAGACGGCAGCCCACCAGGCTCCCCCGTCCCTGGGATTCCCCAGGCAAGAACACTGGAGTGGGTTGCCGTTTCCTTCTCCAACGCATGAAAGTGAAAAGTGAAAGTGAAGTCATTCAGTCGTGTCCAACTCTTTTCGACCCCATGGACTGTAGCCTTCCAGGCTCCTCCATCCATGGGATTTTCCAGGCAAGAGTACTGGAGTGGGCTGCCATTGCCTTCTCTGGATCAGGAGTTGGCAAGATGGTAAATGTTTGGTATCTGTGGGTCAGAGCCTCTGTTACAGTTCTGAACTCTGCCAACATAGCACGTGAGAGCAGCCATAGGCCATACATGAACAGAGACAGAGGTGGGCTTCCCAGGTGGCACTACTGGTAAAGAATTCATTTGCCAATGCAGGAGAGGCAAGAGAGGCAGGATCGATTCTTGGGTCTGGAAGATCCTCTGGAGAAGGAAATGACACCCTGGTATTCTTGCCTGGGAAATCCCATGGACGGAGGAGGCTTGTGGGCAATAGTCTATGGAGTTGCAAAGAGCCCGACATGACTAAGCAACTAAACAGACACATGGTCATGCTGCAACGAAGCCTTCTTTCCAGTAAAGATGGCAGGCTGCATTTACCGGTGAGCCCGAGACTGCACGTCTAATTTAGAACACACAGCCATGAGGCTGGGTTGGGATCATGTTGACAAATAAAAAGGCAGGCGCCGATACAATGATCACATTGTACTAAGTGACACACATCGGTCTCATATGTTAAGAGATGTCTGGGTTGTGAAATCACTAGTCGTTTAGGTGGTGTCCAAGCACACCCCTGTGATTTTCCCAGCCTTTCTGGGGGTTTTGCACTGAGCGTTCTTTTACTCTTCTACTAAGGAAAAAAAGTGGGTGGGGGAAGCCCAGAATCCCAGGTCGTGAGGTCACTGTCAAGTATGTGCGGACATGTTTCTATGGCACGTTGCTTTGCCGCAGTGCACTGGGTAAAACTGCCTGGGCTGGGATGTGGGGTCCAGCATTGAGCAGCTGGGCGCTGGGACCACATTATTTAGCTGCTTCTTAGCTGCTTCTTCTGTCTACGGAGACCATCAGGAGGAATTACCTCACGAAGTTCCTGAAGCTTGGGCTCCCCGAGAGAAAGTTCTTAGAACAAGATCTTACACATAGTCAATAATATAGTTCGTTTTTGTGTTCTTTTTAGCCATACTCAATGATTCTCTCACGGAAGATTTTAAAGGTTCCCTGAGAAACTATGGTAAAGATTTTTATTTTGTTTATAGTTCATGAGTATGCCTGGTCAAGAACAAGAAAACAGCAGGATCTGTTTTAGAAATCTTCAGTTCAGTTCAGCCGCTCAGTCGTGTCCGACTCTTTGTGACCCCATGAACTGCAGCACGCCAGGCCTCCCTGGTGGTCACCAGCTCCTGAGTTCACCCAAACTCATGTCCACTGAGTCGATGATGCCATCCAAACATCTCATCCTCTGTCGTCCCCTTCTCCTCCTGCCCCCAATCTTTCCCAGCATCAGGGTCTTTTCTAATGAGTCAGCGCTTCACATCAGGTGGCCAAATTATTGAAGTTTCAGCTTCAGCATCAGTCCTTCCAGTGGACACCCAGGACTGATCTCCTTTAGGATGGACTGGTTGGATCTCCTTGCAGTCCAAGGGACTCTCAAGAGTCTTCTCCAGCACCACAGTTCAAAAGCATGAATTCTTTGGCCTTCAGCCTTCTTTATGATCCAACTCTCACATCTGTACGTGACTACTGGAAAACCATAGCCTTGACTAGACAGACCTTTGTTGGCAAAGTAATGTCTCTGCTTTTTAATATGCTGCCTGGGTTGGAGACCACTTTTCCCACCTAAAGATGTCAGCTACACTGCCCCACGAGTGGAGTCTCCTTGGCTTTTTGTCCTTCTGGTGTTGATACAGCACAGCTCCAATCTAGAAGACAGAAAAGGTGCAGACTCCAACCCCACTTTTTACTAATGTGAGCACATTTAACCCAGAGGGAAAGCCAGGCGGCTGGGTTGACTGGGGTCATCTCTCCTGCCAAGTTTGGGTGGGTTTCCACTAGTTGAGCATTTAGTGCCAGCCCTGATCATTATGGGCTGGCACAGAAAATTAAGCTACCACACCTTTAATGAACTTAATTCCCTTATTTTGACAGAGTTCCCATTTCCAGTGATTCACGGTTTACATTTAGACATTTCTCCTATAGGCTTTTGCCAAAGGACTTAACTGGCCCGCCGAGCCCTGGACTCGTTAGCAACTAGAATGAAAACCATCCAAATCACCTTTACAGGTTCTCCAAGCCAGATTCGGACTCGAGATATCCTGTGTCAGAGCGCTCAGGGTCACCTCCGAACACATGCCTGACGTCCTGTCCACTCTTCCTTACCATTGCATTTTGCAGAGTAGGGACCCAGGCCTTTGGTGGGGGCTGTGAGGAGACCTGGATGCCCGCAGGCATATGACGCACATTTTATTTGCTTTTTACCATCATCAGAGGGCTTCCCTGGTGGCTCAGTGGTAAAGAATCTGCCTGCCAAACAGGAGACACGGGTTACATCCCTGGCTCGGGAAGATCCCCTGGAGAAGGAAATGGCAGCCCACTCCAGTGTTCCTGCCTGGAGAATCCCGTGGATGGAGGGGCCTGGTGGGCTACAGTCCACGGGGTCATAAAGAGTCAGACACGACTGAGAGATGAAACAACAACAACGCCATTATAAGTGGGTGCTGTAAAAAAGAAAAGCAGAGAGGGGTTACTTGAAGAAAAGAGCCGCATGAGAATAAAGCGGACATAATTTGCTTCGGCATTCTAACAACAAAGGAGTTAGGTTTTGGTGTTTAGGGGCTGGTGGGGGTCGATGAAATTGTCTCAACTTCTAATTTACTTAGTGAGAGAAAGACAGTGATGGGAACATAATGTCTATGTACCAGCAGAGAGCGAAGCATTTTCAGAACTTGCTTTAATCCTTAAAATTTGTTCAGAGTCCAACAGCTATTAAGGATTAGAACTGGGACTGAGATTTATCTGGTTCCAAAACTCCTGCTTTTAAACACTGCTCTGGGATCAGAGCAGACTTTACTGTAGGGAGCCAAATTTCAGGGCTGGCCAGTTAGAAAATCTCTGTCAAAAAGACATACATCTGCTGTTATAAGGTGTGGAAGCAGCTAGAGACGATATGCAAATGAGCAAGAGTGGCGTTTGGACAAAACTTTGTTTGCAAAACCGAGTCAGAGGCCAGACATGGGCTGGGCACCACGGTTTGCTGACCCTTGTCATGCTCTGTACTCTAAACTTGAATTTTTTTTTTAATGTTTCCTTTCATGCTTTCAACAACTTCTGGAGGACTGGGTACTAAGAGCATTTTATAAGCGTCTCTGTTTATCCTCCTTCCATCCATTTATCAAACGTAATGTATTGATGACTGACACAGAGATATTTGCTTCCCCTGGTGGCTCTGCAGTAAAGAATCCACCTGCAAAGCAGAGATTTAGGAGGTGCGGTTCAATCCCTGGGTGGGGAAGATCCTCTGGAGCAGGGAATGGCAAACCCCTCCAGTGTTCTTGCCTGGAGAATCCCATGGACGGAGGAGCCTGGCGGGCTGCAGTCCACGGGGTCTCAAAGTGTTGGTCATGACTGAAGCGACTGATCACACATGCATACGTGGAATGTTGATCAACCCTTAATCTTTCCCTTCCTCCTTCATTCTGTGTGCTTTCTTACTTCAGCCATCCTTTCCTTCTTGAGACTATCTCAGAAATTTTATTATTTTGCCCAGTACTCCTCAAATTCCAGATTATGAAAAAATTTTCCCCTTCTTTCTGGATGAATTCATTTCAGCTCTAGACATTAGGTGTGACCTTCTTTTGACCTAAAGCACTCTGTCACCCACCCTTAGAATTCAGCTCGGGTAGTGTGTAATCAGCAGTTTGGGAATCTGTAATGGATTTTCCAGGAGACACCTCTGATGGAAATGCCAACTTTCTAAACAAAGACAGTTGTCAGAATATCCTTTCAGAAATCCAGATTATTCACAGTTCTCATCATGCTGAGCTTTCAGTTCTTCAATAGTAAGGGGGCATTGCCACCTGGTGGAAAAATATTGAGGGGGTTAGATGGTCACCTGCGGAGGACACCGATAAGCATGTTTACACGTGGACTGGAAAATGTTGCCTTGGTAACGTCACTGCGACGCCTAGTGCTCTGAGAACTGACCCGTTTCCTTACTCAGAATCTAAAACAAGTACATGCAAGTGAAAACCATTAACGTTATGTTTGAATAGATTCGGGTGATGTATGTTTAGAATAAAATGGCTTGAAATGCCATGTTCTTCCTAATTGTTAAAGCTCCATCAGACCCATTTCTTCCCCATTTGTAGACTCATCCTCTCTTTCTGTAATTTTCTATTCCTATGCGTGTATTTGTTTGTCTGTTTCTAGTTTCCAGTAATACTTAGGTCTTCTATAGCCTCTCACTTTACGCGAATATGTCTTCGAACACCTTTCGACTTTGATTCATCAGCCTGTGTCTGCTGCCCCTGAACTTATCTCCCTGTCGACCATCATGCCCTCTGAAATCTCCGTTCCATCTCCCATCACACTCCCAGATCTGCAGTCAATATGTTTGGCTTATTCAAATGGTTGTCCCTGCCCTTACGCTTGGGGGCGTCCCTGTGACTTCAGCTTCACCCTTGAAGTTCTTCCTTCTCGGCTCCCAACCATGAGGCTTCCCCTCTTGCCCCCTCTGCTCTCGTTCCGCCATCGTCCTTGTTTCAGGCTTTGCCTAAGATCACTGCCCTTTCAGTCCTTTCCCCCTTCTTTTTTCCTTCCTTCTTTCTTCTTCTCTCCTTTCTTTCCTTCTTCCCTTCTTCTCCTTGCTGCTTCTCTGTGAGTGTGAAAGCTAACAATGTTATAATCCGTCTCCTTTCCACAGCCTCACTTTCTAGATCTGTCCATCCACTTGCGTGGCTTCAGCCCGTCTTCAGAGCATCTGCCTCCCCAGGCCTGGACCCGACGTGTGCACTTTCCTCACTTTCCTGCTTTTTCAGGTTATCCTAAGCCCAGCATCTCCTTATATCAGCTGAAACCCACTCTGGACAAAATTGAACGGACCGTATTTCTTTTTTTTTAAAAAATTTTTTTTTTTCGGACCATATTTCTTAACACCATCATCACATTTCTCAATTCCCCCTTTTAAAGGCAAGCACACTTTCTAATATTCGGTATTAGACACATTAGAGCAATTCAAAACTGGCTACTCTGTTCTATTGTTCTCAGCCAGTGCGTCATCACGGGCTTTGTCTCTTCTGAAATGTTTGTCTTGAGGATAAACTTCATGAGTAGAAAAGCTTTGCTTCTGCTCGTCGTTGTCTCCCTGATGCTACAGGGCTTAGCATATCATACATGTCTAATAAATGTTTGTCTGTAAATAAATGGAATGATGTTCACAAATCTTTCCTTTTTCCATTCCAAATGCCAGGATCCATGCCGTATCCTTTTTACTTTATCACAGGACTCCAGAAACCGCTTATATTTTAGCACTCCAATTCGACTATGCTTTGCTGATGGCACAGCATCAGCAGGTAAAGAATCTGCCTGCAATGCAGGAGACACAGGAGACAAATTGTAACAAATTCTATTGTAGACAGATCCCATTTTATACACAATTCCCCTCTTAGTCTTTCATCCTCGTTCGTTTCATTTTTCCAAACAAATTAGATGCACGTCAGGAGCAGAATTGAGAGATCAGATTTTTGTTTCCCATCTTTATTTTCTATCTCCTGAATCTATTGAATCATATACAGATTGTGGGGTTCCCATGAGGATCAAATTGAACACTTTTTAAGAAATTCGCCTGTAAATGAAAACACTTGGTTTGTGTCAATTAGACTATTGTTTCAGGATTCTGTTTCTGCTGTGATTGCAGTAATAGTAGTCACAAACTGGGCTTCCCTGGTGGCTCAACTGGTAAAGAACCCAGCTGCCAAAGCAGGAGATGCAAGGGATGTGGATTTGATCCCTGGGTCGGGAGGATCCCCTGGAGGAAGGAACGGCAACCCGCTCCAGTATTCTTGCCTGGAGAATCCCTTGGACAGAGGAGCCTGGCAGGCTACAGTTCACTGGGTCACAAAGAGTCAGATCTGACACACTCACAGTCACAGACTAGTCAATCTATTTTTGTCTGGAAAATCCAACAGACAGAAAAGCCTGGCGGACTGTAGTTCATAAGGTCTTAAAGAGTTGAACACAACTGAAGCGACTTGGGCAGTGGGGACCAGATCCTTACAAAATTATAAATTTAGTGGAATGCTTCTCTGAAACAGTAGATAGGATATGCTGTTTCTAAAACATTAATTAGATTATAAGTTCTTTATGGGAAAGAACTGTCACATGCAGACTTTATCTGTGTTTGGAAATTTATTTCTTGCCTTTAAAAGAATAAATGTGCCAGTTCAGACTTAAGAGAAGAGAAACTGATGAAGCAAATGTCAGTTTCTGTAAATATGAAGTTGATCGCTCACTCAGGAGGAAACGTATTGCTCCAGGACAGTAGGTGCTCTTCTCTGTAGAAAGTAAGTCTTAGAACATGGACATTACACACTGTCTTCTCAGATGTTAATTAGGTTGCTGTATTTCAAAACCCATAGAGGCCACCTGGCTTTTTCACCACTGTATTTCCAAAGCAGAGCATACAGCAGAAGTCTGATAAACATTTATTAGTTAAGAAATCCAGTCTTCTATTATAGCATCGGTGCTTTTGAACTGTGGCATTGGAGAAGACTCTTGAGAGTCCCTTGGACTGCAAGAAGATCCAACCAGTCCATCCTAAAGCAAATCAGTTCAGAATATTCATTGGAAGGACTGATGCTGAGGCTGAAGCTCCAATACTTTGGCCACCTGATGTGAAGAACTGACTCACTGGAGAAGACCCTGATGCTGGGAAAGATTGATGGCGGGAGGAGAAGGGGACGACAGAGGGTGAGGCGGTTGGATGGCATCACTGACTTGATGGACATGAGTTTGGGTAAAGTCTGGGAGTTGGTGATGGACAGGGAAGCCTGGCATGCTGCGAGTCGGAGACGACTGAGTGACCGAACTGAACTGGACTGGACTGAACTGATTCATAAGAAATATTCTTTTTGACTGTCTTGCTTTCCATCCTGGTTCTTCTCCAGGGCTAGCTCTTCCCTGCTTTTTCCTTGATCACATGATCTCATTGCCAGGTAACACTTTGTAGTTACAAAGTGGTCAGCTAATAATCATGAACTTAGGTGGGCCACGCAGACTCATCCGGAGTTTATGTTTGTTTTTTTCTTTTTTCTTTTTTTTAGTCTCCTGGTGGGTGGAGGTTGTCATGTAACCTGATGTTCACCAATGCTGTTATCAAGCAGCTGGAATTGTGGCTGGCCTCTCCTAAAAGGAGTTGGGTTTCCCTGGTGGCTCAGAGGTTAAAGTGTCTGCCTGCAATGCAGGAGACCTGGGTTCAATCCCTGGGTCAGGAAAATCCCCTGGAGAAGGAAATGGCAACCCACTCCAGTATTCTTGCCTGGAGAATCCCATGGGCGGAGGAGCCTGGTAGGCTACAGTCCACGGGGTCGCAAGAGTCAGACATGACTGAGCTACTTCATTTTCACTTTCACTTTCTCCTGAAAGACCACTGACTTGTACCCTCCCTGGCACAGGGGCGAGCCTGTGCCCCAGCCCTGAGGGTGCCCGTGACCAGAGCACTCTAGGGCAGGGCTTGCCAGCATCATCTCTGAAGGATCAGATAGCGAATATTTCACACTTCGTGGCCCTGAAGTCTCTGCAGTTCCCATCTCTGTGCTTGCAGCCTCAAAGCAGCCCTAGATAACACGTATACACTGGGGTGTGGTTGCGTCCCAGGGAGCTTCTGTGCGCAGACTCAGGCAGTAGGCTGGGCTGAGTTCCTCTGCGCTAGGTGGTCCTGGGGGAGCCCGACAGGGGAGGCATGGGTGTCCTGCAGCTGAATGACCTCGTCACCCTGGATCGCTCAAGTCGGGGCAGAAACACGGGAGAGAAATAAACACCTTTCTCCTTTAAGCCATTACATTTTGAGTTCTTTGTTATAGCAAAGCTAATTAGCTGGTACACACACTATGAAATGAATTGCTGGCTGATTTTACTGTTACTGTTGCGCTGTTGTTATAATTAGCTTTATTTGTATTGTATTAAGCCTCTATTGACCCTGGAATACATTGGCTATATGATTAAACACCCGAAGTGAGGCTTCCCCAGTGACTCAGTGGTATAGAATCCACTTGTGAGGCAAGAAACGCAGGTTCAATCCTTGGGTCAGGACGATCCCCCAGGGAAAGAAATGACAACCCGTCTCAGTCTTCTTGCTGGGAAATCCACTGACAAGGGGAGCCTGGTGGGCTACGGTCCACGGGGTCCCAAGAGAGTTGGACAAGACTTAGAGACTAAACAACAGCAAGAAAACACCAGAAATAGCCAAAGGGGGGGAATCACTGTTATAATGTTTGGCCACCTTGCTTAATTTAATCATCAGGACGCTCAGAGGAATGGAGTGTGTTAATACCTTCCAGGCAAATTCGGAAACAAAGGACGATATTGATTCAGAAGAAAACTGGAGGGTCCCCTGCATCTGCTTCCATACCCTTTGCTCACCATGCCCTCTGCTGGGGGAGTTCTGATGATAATCCTTTACCCTCTAAGCAGCAGGGACCCCCTTGGGATTCATGTCTTGACATCAACTTGCTAGAATTTTCACCAAAGAGGTGGGGCCCCTGAGTGATTATCCTATTCTGCACTGCCCAGTACGGAGGCCACAGGCCACGTATACGGCTACTCAGTTTACATGAAATGAGTTAAATGAAAAATCCAGTTTCCCCCCAAATCGCACAGTCTCGTTGACTGTGCTCACCAGCCACTGGTGCCTGATGGCCAGTGGCTTGGCACAGTGGGTGACAGGACGTCGCCTCATTGCAGAAACATCTGCGGGGCAGTCCACTCTCTCTCCTGCCTCTAGGCTTGGCTGCTTCGGCTTCTATGCAAATCCAGCTTCTCAGTACTTGACCTTTGGCCTCCCCTTCGAGCTGTTCTGTCTGCATCGCCCAGCGGAAGCTGCCCCCTCCAGATTCCCAGATTAAGCTCCCCTGCGGCCCTTCCCTCTTTCTTTTCTTCCTTTTTGCTCCCCACCCTGTGGCCCCTGCCTCTCCTGTGCTGCTTGTCACGTCTTCAGCGCTAATTGCTTCCCAGCAGGATGGAGCCAGTCTCTCCAAGTCCAAAGGAGGAGAAAAGAAGAGAGATAGTGTGTGGAATCTGCCCCGAGAGTGTAGAATCTGCAGGCTGACTGCATGTTCACAGTAACCATCGGAGCAGCCCCCTGGGTTATTAGGCTGAAAGAATGTTTGCGTCTCTTCACTCTCCTGGCAACAGCCAGGAGACGGGGGGCCTGTGAGAAACCTCTGGGCGCCTCCATTTTTAACAGGATGTGTTTGTGTAAATGCTTGTCTGAGCAGGTGCATATTTTCCTGCCCCTCTGCTGCATGCTAACTCCCTTCAGTCATGTAAGGCCTTTGCTATTCTGTAACTGCAGCCCGCCAGGCTCCTCCGTCCATGGGCTTCTCCAGGCAAGAATACTGGAGTGGGTTGCCATGCCCTCCTTCAGGGGATCTTCCCAACCCAGGGATTGAACCTGTGTCCCTTATGTCTCCTGCATTGGCACAAGGGTTCTTTACCACCAGTGCCACTGGGCTTATCTGTGTAGATGTGTATTTTTATGCCCCATAGAGGGTGGAAGCCCTCTTCGCAGTGAATACCCACTTGCCAGGATATCTTTATCCAGGCTTTGGTTGATGTTGAGTTTGCTTTCATTAAGGGAACATTATCTCCAGAGTTTATGAAAGTGGAAGGGCGCTTGTCTAACATTTGGAAATGAATTGCCCAAGGAGACACACACACTGAAAGCAAGAGCCTTAACTGGGAAGGGGTGCCCAGAAGGAGGCAGGAGGGTGAGGGAACCCAGGAGCAGGCTCCCCGCGTGGCTCGCAGTCTCAGGGTTTGCGGTGATGGGTTTAGATTCCGGGTTGTCTTTGCCCAATCGTTATGACTGAGAGTCCTTCCTGGGGGCGCACGCCCAGCGCAGCCGAGATGGATGTCATCGAGGACTCTGGGAGGTGGTAGGATACGCGGTGTCCCCTTTTGACCCTTCTGGTGCTTTTCTGGTTGGTGGTGGCTCGTCGGTCCCGTGTTCCTTTCCAGGACCTCCTGTCGTGAAATAACTCACGCAGATGGTTACGGTGGTGTCTGGCCCGGGTGGGCTGTTTCTGGCAGTGTGGTTCCCCTAACAGAAGCTTGTGGGAAACTATACACCTGTTCAGATGCACGAACAGGCTGACGAGTCTGGCAGAGCTCCTAGTGCTGCCCTACCCCTGAGCCTGCACGTCTGTCTGCATCACGGTGCGAAGGATTGCGGATGATGCGGATTGCTTGGCTCGTGTGGGAGATGGGAGTTGGTGCACGACTCTCCCCAGGGGTGTTTATCAGGGATGCAGAGCGGATCAACCCAGGCTCAGTGCAAGGCCCCGGCCTCCCATCTCTCTCCATCAGGAGTAGACACTCCAGAAACACGCGCAGAGATGGTACTGTTTCTTGTCACTGAATTTCATGAGCCTCGTATTAGAGAACTTGGGAGTTTTTAAGCGTTCATCACAAAAGGAAGGATTTGGGGCGGCCTGCACCCTCTTGTTTGGATCAAAGTCTGGTCCACGGGGCACTTTGTGATCTGGACGTTTAATGAAATAATTGGTATTTGCCTTCCGGAGTGAGAATTGACTTTCTTTGACCTCCTTTGGAGTTCTTCGTTTTAAGATAAGCTCAAATATTGACAGAACTGGAACTGAGATTAAAGGACATATAAAGTGCATTAGTGTTCTAGGAAAGCAAGAAGAAAGACCCAGGGCCTCTCCCACAGTAAATAAAAGCGACACCGACTCTTAGGAAAACACTGCTGAATTTCACTCGTGTGTATGATGATATAGATTAAGTTTACAGCGGTCTGAAGAGCAGGATGGATTCTTCACCTTGACACCCTCAGGAACAAACCGCAGCCTCGTCGAGCTCCCTTTTTATTCATCCTGACCACTTTCTTTTTGGTGTGCATCGCAGTCTGACGCATAATGAAAGCCAGCTGTCGGCCCTCAGAGGCCACGAGGGAAGGGTCCGCAAATGTTCTCAGCTCCAGCCGCTCAGCCCAGGCTCTCACTTGATAAGTCACTTAAAGAAAGATGGCAGAAGGAGAGGAAAAAGATGACTGTTGATGCTCTCGTTATCAGAGGATGAATTGTCCACGTGCACTGTGCCTTATCTGAGGCTTCCAGGGTCCCAGTAGTTGATTTGTAGATTTATCCCAAGCTGGAGAAAGAAAGAAAGGAGGAGGAAGGAAGGAAGAAAAGTCTGTCCTATTTGTGATATAAGCAGGATTTAGGATTCAAAATGATGACTAATCATTGATGGGGCAAATAGAGAATTACCTGGTTCCCAGTTAATATAAATGAATGTGTTTAATGTGAGAGAAGGGCAGAGCAACACAGAGTTCCCATTTCCCCTTGTGAAATATTTACTGTTCAGGTCCTCCTCACCAGTCAAATCAGTCGAATATTCACTGTCACAGTTCAGGGGCAAGGTGAGACACATGGTCATATGTGACGCTGGGATCCATGCTGGCCAGACTGGAGTCAGAGCCCCTAAGTTTTAGACTTCATTTAAACACCCTGGCTCTCTGTGTTCCTGGAAGAAAAAAAAAATCACTGAACTATTTTCTGCCAACCCATGAGTTATTAAACAAAAATTATATGGCTCAGATGGTAAAGAATCTGCCTGCAATGCAGGAGATGAGGGTTTGATCCCTGGGTCCAGAAGATCCCTTGGAGGAGGGCATGGCACCCCACTCCAGTGTTCTTGGCCTGGAGAATCCCACGGACAGAGGAGCTTGGCGGGCTACAGACCACAGGCTCGCAAAGACCTGAACACAACCGAGCGACTGAGACTTTCACGTTTCTTCTTCATGTGCTTTCTGAAGGCTCGTGACAAACGTCTGCATGTATTTTTGAGGGCTTTGAGATTCTGTGATGTTGCTCGTTTGGATGCACTTTTGCTCCTTAGTTGAATTACACCGACGTTGTAAAACACATCCACGATCTTTAACATCAGCTTGAAATTCAGCAAAGATAGGCCATATATCTTTCAACATTGTCAATTTTTAGACCATTTTAATCATTCTCAGTACAAGGGAAATGCTTGTTCGAGAGTTTAGGGCACCCCTTTCTCCAAAAAGTGTATATAATTTGCCCTTTGAGTTTGGTTATGGTCCTGAGGGGTTTCTATGCGGGCTCAAATGATTAAAAAAAATCCCCTATGAATGCAGGAGATACCGGTGGGATCCCTGGGTCGGGAAGATCCCCTGGAGGAGGAAATGGCAACCCACTCTGGTATTCTTGTCTGGAAAATCGCATGGACAGTGGAGCCTGTTGGGTAGGGTGGGTGGGTACAGTCCGTGGGGTCACAAAGAATC
>SJYF01000082.1:3385988-3399970 GCA_006410515.1 Procapra przewalskii | reverse complement strand
ATAAATACTGACTAAAAGATATTACCTTGAAGTTGGTAGGACTATATTAAAATAATTTCTGTTCAGCAGATAACACTGTTGGAATGGTGATGCTTTTGGTCAGGCAGTGACTGGCAGAAAGAGGGAAACTTCTAGAGAATGAAGAATGTTCTTGTTTTTTGAGTCCCGGTCTCCTGTGTTTATTTAGTTTGTGCAAACGCATCATGATACACATTTAGGTTTATTTTTCTGAGTGTATGTTATAGTATATACATAAACACATACATTTAAGTCTTCCTTAGTACCATCTGAGGATGGTAGAGAATCCACCTGCCATGCAGGAGACACAGGCTTGATCCCCAGGTTGGTAAGCTCCCCTGGAGAAGGACATGGCAACGCACTCCAATATTCTTGCCTAGGAAATTCCATGGACAGACGAGCCTGGCGGGCTACAGTCCATGGGGTTGCAAAGAGCTGGACATGACTGAGCAACTAAACACTTTTACTTTCACATATTTAATGCATACATTATTAAAAGATGGCTTACAACTGCCTCAAAATTGGAAATACTAAGGAATAAATCTAAAAAAGGGAACAATATCTCTGAGGAAAAAATACAAAATGTCACAGAGAAATTTTAAGAAAACCTAAATAAACAGACATAGTGATAGATAATATCCATGGATTGAAATCTTAATATTGTAAAGACTTCAACTCTTCAAACTAGTCTCTGCATTTAATGTAATCCCAATAACAATTCAAAGTTTTCCCTGTTGATTGACCATGACAGACAGATTTTAGAATTCACGTGAATGTGCACAAATCATAAATAGACAAGAATCCTAATAAAAGACAATGTGGGAGAAGTTCCTGTTCCTGATGCCAGGCCTTATTACAAAGCTATAGTAATTTAGTAATTAATCAGTGTGAAATTTACACACAGATAAACATAGATAAATGCAGAAGTGTTTGATAGCTCAACAAAAGACTATGTGTGTGTGTGTGTGTGTGTGTGTGTGTGTGTGTGTGTGTGTATACAATACATGAGCAAGGTGCTTGCATGCTCAGCCTCTCAGTCGCGTCTGACACCATAACCCCATAGGCTGCAGCGCACTAGGCTTGTCTGTCCGTGGAGTTTCCCAGGCAAGAAACTGCAGTGCGTTGCCACTTTCTTCTCCAGGAGACTGTAATATAGCCCAATTAGGATAGAAAGTGCACATTTTAAGTACTTTGCATTTTATTAATTATATTATTCTTCTTTATTTTTCATTTTTATTTTCAACTCCAGGAATACCGCGCTATTCAGTATTTTGCCAGGTAGGCTTCACCAGGGTCTCTAAGTGCTAATGCTTTTAGCATGGACACGCACACCACACGGAAACACAGACAAAAGGTCGACAGCATTACTGTCCATATCCAGCTCCCAGACAGATGCAGCTGAATTCTGTCACTTAAAGATACATATATAGGTGATAAACCAATTTAAAAAAAAAGGAAATGATTGTTAATGCAAGTGAGGATAACAGTTACCTTGGACGGTACGATGTTCAGATGAAGAACGTGACACCCCTGAGTTGAAGATGATGTTCTTTCTCTTTATTAAAGTTGCAAGAAACATTATTTGTATTTAATTAGGTGTGATGTATGTTACTGCACAGACATTTTATTCATTTTTCCACATGTAACACATCTCCCAATAAAATTTAAAAACATTTAAACCAAGAATAGTAAAACTTTTCTAAAAGATGCCTTTTTTAAAAAATCAGTTTTTGGTTTTAGCAGTCATTTCATGTCTGACTCTGTGCAGCCCCATAGACTTTAGCCTGACAGTCTCCTCTGTCCGTAGGGTTCTCCAGGCAATAATACTGGGTGGGTTGCCATGCCCTCCTGCAGGGGATCTTCCCGACCCAGGGATGGAAGCCCCATCTCTTATGTTCAGCCTGCATATGCAGGCGGGTTCTTCACCTCTAGTGCCACCTGGGAAGCCTATAACATACACTGAGTATGTGTGTTTCATTCAGTGTCCGACCCTTTGAGATTCCATGGACTGTGGCCTGCCAACCTCCCCTTCCATGGGATTCTCTAGGCAAGAATACCAGAGTGGGTTGCCATTCCCTTATCCAGAGGATCTTCCCAACCTAGAGACTGAAACCAAGTCTCCCCCGTTGCAGGCAGATTCTTCAGTGTCTGAGCCACAAGACTGCAGAAGATAACGCACACTGTTAATTACTTATTCACTTTCAACTTTTTATACTTGAAGCAAAGTATCTCTTTTGCTTACTAACATTTTGCCAGTTCTGAGAAGAATGGTCTACATATAGCAGATGCTGATAATGTATTTGTTCAATGAATTAATTGTCCTTCTTTGTGTAGACTGTAAATGTTTTAAGAGAGTGGAGAAGAGCAGGGCAAGTATTTCTCAGAGGAGTTAGAAGTTTGAACATTACAATTCCTGCTTGTATTTCGTGTGCCGTATGTGGCTGAGATCAAGCAGAAAGAAAAACACCCACATTGGATAGAGGTACGGAAAAGAGTTTAGAAGAGAGACTTTCTTCCTTCAGAATAAAAGTCATGGTTTCTAGATGCTCCCCCGTCATCCATTTGGAGTATAAAATAAAGATCTTTCCTTCTCTTACTATGGGGAGACGGTTTATGGTTCCAGTCTCCCACCATACTTTCCTTGAAGGATTATTTTCCTTCCTAAGCTCCTTCTCCTATGATGTCAAAGACAGTGGAGTGATTAGCTTCATAGACTTCGGATTATCTATTCAAACTCGATTTTTTTCCCTTCTACAATAATTGTTGTTCAGTTGCTAAGTCATGTCCGACTCTGACCCCATGAACTGCAGCCCACCAGGCTGCCTTGTGCTTTACTGTCTCCAGGAGTCTGCTCAAGCTCATGTCCCTTGAGTTGATGATGCCATCCAACCTTCACATCCTCTGTTGCCCCCTTCTTCTCCTGCCCTCAGTCTTTCCCAGCATCAGGGTCTTTTCCAGTGAGTCAACTCTTTGAATCAAGTGGCCAAAGGATGATGCTATTAGGTGCTGAGATTTGGGTGCAAGGAGCCCTCTGTGTCCTGAATTCAGCCATGCTTGAACCAAGGTTCTGTCTGCAGAACATTATTACAGGAGAATAATTTCCACCTTTCCTCTTCAGCAAGGTGATTTTTTGTTTGTTTGCTTTTCATCTGTAACTAAAAGGCCCCATCTGGTACAATGAGCTAGAATTGCAATCTGCAGATGTATCAGAAGAGCATTCTAGACACAGAGCAGAATGGGCAGTGGCACAGAAATGTGGGCATTCATTCTGGAAAAGGGAGTTAATCTTGTATAACAATCTGAGAATCATTAGACCTCTCGGGAAGGTTGGATAAGTGTTTCATCACCTACACTCATTCATGTATTCATTCTGAGGGGTTGTAGGTGAAGGGTCTGGAAAACCAGAACGCTGTGTTTCAGATCAGTAGCCGTCACTTAATTCCACTTAACCTCAATTTCCAGTCTTTTGAAAAAGAAACGACAGCAGGAGCCGACTCTTCAGCATTTCGTGATGGTTCTGTGAGCGACACCTTCAGGGAAGTTAAAACAGCCCATGGAACATTACCACACTCAGCATATGAAGCAGTTATACTCCCTTTACTGATCGGACCAAGTGCAGGACCCTGTACTTAGAAGGGTACCCTGCTGAATTTAATGCTCTGCTGTGGCCATCTTGAAATTCATAATAATTTCTGAGCAAGAAGACTACATTTCCCCTTTTCAGGGGCCCCGCAATTTAGGCAGCGTGTCCCTGGAAGGATGTTCCTTTGCATCGCAGGGAGTCATGGCTGAGGGTTGAAAGCAGGGACTTGTAGAGCTGGAACCACAGGTCTAAACTCAAGCAGCTCTAATAAAAAATTCCATGGCCTCCCATAAATCGTCCAGCCTGCTCTTCTCTTCTCCACTTTGACTTCCTAGCAGCTCTACTATCTGTTTCTTTCCATTTATTTAATTCACAGATTGACCGTCAGCTCTGGAGTGACAAGTTTCTGTAGTCTTTTCATTTATCTTGCTGTCTCAAATTTTTCCTGACTCAGTTTGCCTTTTGAAACTGCTACGTGTGTCCAACACTCACTGGAAGAAAACAGATCAACATCAAGGCGGCTCATAAGAAAATCCTAGGACACATGCACACACAAAAAACGAAGACATCTTAAAAAAGTTTCAGGAAAAAAAATAACAGAGATGAAGCACAATAAATACAGAATGAATGGGATTACTGGGAATAAGAACACAGAAGAAACATGTCTTCAAAATTCTGAAAAAAAAAAAATCCAAAACAATATGATCCTAGCCAAGCCATCAGGAGGTGTAACGGTGGAATCAATATATTTCAGAACCTGCCAACTCACAAAAAATAAATTACCTGCCACCCATCTTTGTTTGTTTGTTTTCAGGAAGCTCCTGGCATGATTCTTTGAGGCGAGGCCGTATTCCATTTGGAATTTGCAGGATTTATTAAATAAGAAAGAAGGGAGGGCACCTCCCAGGATGATGGTAAAGAGAAGTCTTAGGAAGACAGCTGGTGTCGCAGACATAAGCAGCACCGTGAGGCGGACTGAGGCAGAAGGGAAAAGATGCCACGAAGACACAAACACGCAAGCATACACACACGTGGAACTGATCAGCTCTCTAACACGAGAGCCGCACACTGAGAGAAGCTGTGCTGTTATGCCTTTTCCTGGAAATCTCTGAAGCCAAGTAAGTTAAAGTTCCATGAGACAAAGTGCAAAGAAAAACACAACAGAGGCAACTATCGTGAGAAGTTGAGGGTCCCTGGGGCTGCAAGGAGATCCAACCAGTCCATCGTAAAGGAAGTCAGCCCTGAACAGTCACTGGAAGGACTGATGCTGAAGCTGAAACTCCAGTGCTTTGGCCACCTGATGCGAAGAACTGACTCATTGGAAAATACCCTGATGCTGGGAAAGATTGAGGGCAGGAGGAGAAGGGTAGACAGAGGATGAGATGGCTGGATGGCATCACCGACTCAGTGGACATGAGTTTCAGCAAACTGCAGGAGATGGTGAAGGAGACATGAGTCTGAGTAAACTCCGGGAGTTAGTGATGGATGGGGAGGCCTGGCGTGCTTCAGTCCATGGGGTCGCAAAGAGTCGGACACGACTGACTGACTGAACAAGAGCTATCGTGAAAACAAAAATGCACAGAACGGAATGACAGGCAGTCTTAAAGCACTGTGTGGCTCAGCTGTAATATAAACAAACCTGCCTAGTCACAGAAAGATGTGCACTGAATGCTAATTTAACCAAAAAATTGGGGGCGTGGAAAGGAGGGAGAAGGGGGCCCACCCATCTCCCATGTGTTGAGTGATAAGTACCTGAGTTAATTCTCCATCGGCTGTAGAGAAAAATGAAAAACAATGGGCAAGATTTTTAAAAATATTCATTATAGATATATAAGCATCTGCCTTAGACATATGGAGATCAATACCATCAGAAACAGCTAGAATGGCTTTAACTATTGAGCCAGGAGTTAAAGATGAGGACCAGTGGAGTGACAGACAGCTGTTTTTCATTATGAAGTCATCTAGTACCATTCAAGGTTTTAAAACTTTTATTTTTCTTGTGAGTTATAATATACATACAGAAAACTGCATAAAATATATTTGGAGATTTTAACAATAAAATACAGCAGACATCTGTGTAACCACCACTTAGGTCAAAAACTAGAACATTGCCAGTTCTCGGACTTCGGTCACGTGCTGCAAGGAGTGGACTCATTAGGAAGGACCCTGATGCTGGGAAAGGTTGAAGGCAAAGGGAGAGGGGTGGTGACGGAGGATAAGCCATGGCTGGATGGCATCACCGACTCAGTGGACGGGAACTGGAGCAAAGTCAGGGAGAGAGTGGAGGGTGGAGGAGCCTGGCGTGCTGCAGTCCTCGGGGTCACAGAGTCAGATGCGACTGAGCCCCTGAACAATAACAGGACCCCCGCTGCCTGTGTGCTCTCTCTGAGCAAAATCCACTCCCGATCCAACCCTGACAGGCAGCACCGTCCTGACTTTCGTGATCATATATTTCGCATTGATTTACTTTTTTTTCCACTTATGCTCACATCCCTCTACAGAATAGCTTCTCGTGATTTTGATTTTCTGAGCCACCTGGAAAGCCTGTAATCTACTTAAATGAAATTTAAATTTTGAAATGCAATATTTTGCCCATACAAGTATAAAAACTGGATGAATGCACCTTCCACTATAAAGAATTATTGAGCCCATCGGCTTCCCCACGTTGATATTTTCATAAGAAAAAAATGTATTATTACTCATTTCTCCCAGACGCTTGTAAATATACCTTTACCTTGAAAGTCCATGGAATGCCCACAAAATCTGTACAAGGAGTACTTATATCACTACACAATTAATATGTTTTTAATATCATGTGCTAAAAAGCACACTAAAATATGATTCGGACAATAATTTCCACAAGGCCTACGTGACTAACAGGAAAAGAAGATTCTAAGACCTGAAGGAAAACAGATGACAAGAACAAGTCACTTTTAAGAAAGAATGAATATCTACTACCTCAGCCTCTACCACAAATCTGGCATTTTCAAGCAGTGGTTTCCCTCCAGGGCAAGCATCAGGGTTGATTTGGGGGACTTCAAAAAACCCAGTAAAAAGCATCCTCTTCACCAGAGAGGGTAAATTGGTCTCGGAGATGGGGAGTTGGTAGTGAGCGTGTATATTTTTACAAACAAACAAATGAGCGCGCATGACAACGTCAACAAGCTCCTCAGACCATCTGGCGCTTAATCCAGTCGCTGTCCATCCTGGTTGACTGTCCTTGAGCAGAAGGGGTTATTAAGGCAGAGAGAGACACTCCCAGCCTCTCGCTTGACCCCTGGGATCCGGTCTTCTTTTCTTGGCTGTGTGAAGAGCGGCCCCCACTTGCAACTCCTTGGAATCCGCCGCCCCCGTTCCCAGCCCGGGCTCTGCTACCTGCCCTGGGCGGCCGGACGCACTATTCTAAGGCGAACCACTGCTACCCCTTGGCCACCTTGCCCAGAATTATTCATCAGAGCTTGTCCTGGGCTGTGGAACTACACGGAAGGACAGATCCTGCGTTGGTGGAGGCCGGGGAGGCAGAGAGAGCCCGTTTGGAGCCACTGGGTCTTGCCTCTGTTGCTAGGGAGGCACTTGACCCCAGCCAGCGGGAGCTGGGCGCGGAGACTCACCGAGCCTCCCTGACCCCCCTCTGACTCACCTCTCGGCCTGGGACAAGTCCTCCACCGCGCCGGGCCTCCCTGTCCCCTCCTCTCTGACCTGGTTCTTCCAGGTCTCCCTGAGATTTCAAGCATTTGCCTTTTAAAAGTGATTAAACCCTCCTGGAGAAGCGTTTCAGAAGAAATGCCAGTGGTGGAATTCAGGGGAATTGTCTGAGCCGGGCTTTGCAAACAGAGGCACTGAAGTCAGTCTCTTTTTGTGTATGCGGTAGTGGATTTATTTTTTTAATCTATTTTTTAACTGGAGGAAAATTGCTTTACAACATTGTGTTGGTTTCTGCCTTACAACAATGCGAATCAGCCGTAATTATACACATATCCCCTCCCATCAGCCCAGCCCTCTAGGTCATCACAGAGCGGGGAGCTAAGCTCCCTGTGTCATACAGCAGCTTCCCATCAGCTATCTATTTCGCACATGGTCGTGGACAGAGGAGCCTGGCAGGCTACAGTCCGTGGGGTCGCAGAGCTGGACACGACTGATTACTAACACACACGGTGTATTGTACCTGGATGCTGCTTTCTCCATCTGTCCCACTCTTTCCTTCCCCGACTGTGCCCACAAGTCCATTCTCTATATCTGAATCTCCAGTCCATCCCCGCAAATAGGTGCATCAGTGCCATTTTTCTGGATTCCATATATATGCGTTAATATGTGATATTTGTGTTTCTCTTTCTGACTTGCTTCACTGTCTATAAGGCTCTAGGTTCATCCATCTCAATGGAACTAACTCAGATTCCTTCTTTTCATGGTGAGTAACATTCCTTTGTACCACATCTTCTTTGTCCATTCGTCTTTGGAGAGACATCCAAGCTGCTTCCATGTCCTAGCTATTGTGAATGATGCTGCAGTGGGCACTGGGGGATGTGTGTCTTTTTCGGTTAACCTGCGTGTGTTGGCTTTTCTTTGTCCCTCGCGAGTTGTCTCTGCTTGACTTTCCTCTGTCAGCGCTGCTTATGGCCACGTGCTCTCTTCCTTAAGGCACCCTGTGAGCAGGTTACAGCCCAGATGTGCTCGGAAACCCCTCGGACAACCTGTTCGTCAGGCTGGGGTTCAAGCCCTCCCATGATCAGATCCCAACCCACCTTCCCATCTTATGTCCTCTGTTCCCACTCGCATATTCTGTGACAGAAATGAACTGGCTGCCCAGGTGTTTCTCAAGTAAGTACCATCTCCTCAGGAGAGAAGAAAGTGAAAGTCAAGTCGCTCAGTCGTGTCCGACTCTTTGCAACGCCGTGAACTGTAGCCTACCAGGCTCCTCTGTCCATGACAAAGATCTTGTCTTATTTGATCTTGTAGTCCGGGATCAAACTCAATGCCTCCTCTATCACCAATGCATAGTACCTGTTCGATGAAAGAGTAAATAAATGAATGGATGAGTAAGTGGATGGACTCTGTTTTCTCCTCCCAAAATGTCTGTAAAATGTGAACATCTCAAATGACATCCTCTGCAGAAGCTTCCTCAACTCTCACCGTGGGAAGTGGCGTTTCCTGCTTTCGACATGGTTTGCTCTCATGGCATAACTCCATGTATTGAATATACATGTGTATATCAGCAGTGGTTAAGAATCCACCTGCACTGCGGGAGACACAAGAGATACAGGTTCAATCCCTGAGTCAGGAAGATTCCCTTGAAGTAGGAAATGGCAACCCATTCCAGTATGCTTGCCTAGAAAATCCCATGGACAGAGGAGCCTGGAGGGCTACAATCCATGGGATCACAAGGAGCTGGACACGACTGAATATGAGTGCATGTATATATCATAGCCCTCATATCAATGTCCCTTGAAGGGAAAGGGTATAAATACTTTTCAGCTTTCTACTTTTCCTCAGAAGCATTTTGATAATTACTGTTTCCGTAGAGTCTGTGTGTGAACACACGTGCTCTGGAAGCACGATAACCCCATTTTTGCCATTATTCTTCACCTCTCAGTATCTCCTATCGTGTGGGAGCTCTGAAATTTCGCCAGCATCTTCCTCTTTTGTGAAATAAAGAAGTAGGGCCCAACGATCCATTTGCAACTTGAGATACCATGACCTCAGCTCAGACTTCTTCAGGTAAATGAATGGAATGAAGACATTCAATTAAAATGCGTCACTAAAAACATAATGAGGTTTGGGCATCTTCTGCTGCCTGCCAGTTTGCTTTTCTTATAAGTCACTAAGAAAGTTAAATGTTTCATAGGTTTTCTTGTTTGGCACTTTCTGTTTGCTAATTTTCAGGACTGAAGTGTCTCCAAACTACATTAAATAATAAAAACCACAGACTCAGAAAGAGACCTTAGAAGTTATATACTCTGATCTTTTCACATAACAGAGGAGGATATTGAGGTTCTGGAGTAGAAATGGGTTTTCTCCAAACAACATAAAGCTGAATAAGAAATCCCAGCGAAGGATCTCATTCTTCTGGATAAGCAAGCAAAACGAACCACGAGATTCATTAATTCCCTTCTTCCAGATGACAAGTCCAAGCTCTTTTTTGTTGTTGTTGTTGCTGTCGTTTTCTCCATGTCCTTTTTAAACACTTGGGGGAATTTAAATTTAGCCTTTTGGTTTCAACAGCAGTCCTAAGGTCTCTAAAGCACATGGGCCAAGTTTTACTCACACTCGGTACACACCCATTGTCAGATGGAGGCAGGGACCGTATTGCAGCTCCAGCTGAAAAACTGGGCAATAAATGAGAAAAGCAACCGTGTGAGTTTTGACATTCTTGGAAAGCTCACCGTATCTCAGGCCAGATTTGCGTCCTCTGTAACTCCACAAGGGGATTCCCAGAAGACATATATTTTCTTTCCTTGACAAATGTCTCAAATTAAAGAGCAACAAAGGAAAATGGTTGAAGCACCAAGGGTGTGATATTTTAAGAGATTTAACTCCGTCTTTGGCTCTTGTGAGCCGAATCGTTCACGGTTCTCTACGGGGAAAACCTATGTCGATCAATTTGTATCACATTAGGGCTCCAAGGACACCGCTAGCAAGGCCATCTATTTCTTTGAGGTTTAGTAATGAAGTAGATGGATTTTCTCCCCACCCCTACCCATTTTTCTAAAAGCCCCAGCTATCTTTTATTGTCCCCCATGGTAGGTGATCCTCTTAAGGGAAGCTCAGTAGAGAAGGCAGAGTCCCTGGTGCTGATGCATGCTGACATCAATCATATCCAGCCAAGAGAAAGAGCCTTATAGGCGATTCATAAAGCAGATTGAAGACAATCAAATGGCAGACTTACTAACCCTTAAGGGCTTCTCAGGTGGTGCTAGTGGTAAAGAACCCACTTGCTAAAGCAGGAGATGTAAGAGACACGGGTTCGATCCCTCAGTTGGGAAGATCCCCTGGAGGAGGGCCTGGCAGCCCACTCTAGTGCTCTTGCCTGGAGAATCCCATGGACGGAGGCACCTGGTGAGTTACAGTCCATGGGATTGCAGAGACTCAGACGTAACTGAAGCAACTCAGCACACACTAGCCCTTAAGACTTAACATTGGCAAAGGTGTCCCCCCACCACCGCGGTAAGGAGCACTGATGTTTTAAATCATGGCTATAATGGACTCTTACATGAACTGAGATTACCACATCTGAAACACTGAAGTTATTATAAAGCACTTTCTGCAAAGGGTTCTTCTGTCGACATTAGCAAGAGCGGTAACACATTTCATTTAAGCTCACATTCTGTGTTCCTTTCTCTTTTTGTGCGCGTGTTGAAAGGATGCTGAATCTGAATGCAAAGACGTTTCCTGAATGTAAATTATAACGAGCTTAGCAAGGTGTTGAGAGGAACAGTGCAGATACTTAACATATGATGCATGATAAGTACTGATCTGAGACCGGGGATTATTTAAACCCTAAGATGTTTCTTTGTGTTGAGACCTGTTTTTAACTTCCAGGAGACTTCGCTCATTCACCTTCACATTCAGCCTATGCCATGAGAAGGGCTCTCTGCCTTCTTGGTGGGGTTTGGATTGGATGTTTGTTTCTTATCCCCAGCTCCACATGTCAACCAAGTCAAGATAATCTAATTGAAACGAGGCTGATGGTGACCTTTTCATCTTATTTTATTATTTATTTATTTTTGGCTGTGCTGGGTCTTCACTGATGCATGCGGGCTCTCTCTAGTTGTGGGGTGTGTGTGTGTGTGTGTGTGTGTGCTAAGTCACTTCAGTCGTGTCCCGCTCTGTGTGACCCCATGAAATGCAGCGCCCAGGCTCCTCTTTCCATGGGGATTCTCCAGGCAAGGGTACTGGAGTGGGTTGCTGCCCTCCTCCAGGGGATCTTCCCCACCCAGGCATCAAACCCTCATCTCTTGTGTCTCCTGCACTGGCAGGCGGGGCCTTCACCACTAGAGCGACCTGAAGCCCTGGCTGTGGTGGGCAGGGGCCTGCTCTCTAGTTGCAGTGGTCTCTCATCGCGGTGGCCTCTCTCGTTGCAGAGCACGGACTTTAGGGCGCGAACTTCAGTACTGGGGTGCATGGGCTTAGTTGCTTTGCAACATGTAGGATCTTCCCAGACCGGGGATTGAACCCACATCCCCTGCCTTGGCAGGCGGACTCTTGGCCACTGGACCAGCAGGGAAGCCCTGACCTTTCTTTATTTTAGGTACTGCTCAGCTACTAAACACCACTGTCTCAGCTTCCTGCCTCCTACACCCCCTTTGCCTCTCCTGCCAACAGTGAAATGAATCAGCCAATATCTAAATAATAATAATGGCAATTTTTACAACATCAGCCAGACACAGATCGAAGAATTAACTGTCATGAATTCCGATAACCCTCGCATTTCTATGGTCTCACTCTGCTGTGAACGGCTGATAAAACTGAGAGAAGTTGAGGTAATTTGATACAGATGATGAGATGTGAACCTGCGCAACAGGTTGGACAAAGTCAAAGAGATAATAAGTAGGAGGCCAGCAACTTGAATCCTACTTCAAGGAGGATTCACGACCCCTGGTCTCCACCATCTGTGATCCTAACGTTAGATTCTGCCTCCCTCGTGGTGATAACAGACTTCAGATGTTTTGTTTTCCTTTTCTGAGTATGTTGAAGATAATCGCCACCACATTCTTGCAAGAAACTGACAGGCATTAGCCTGTTTAGACTCAAAAATGTATTTAAGTTTAGTTTTGATAGCACATTTCAGTCAGTACTTGATTGGAAAATGTTATATCATGTTAAGAAAGGCCTAATCATGGGGAAATTACAAGCTTGAAAAACAAAAGTTCAACAGAATATGAGCAAAATAGAAAATGGTAAACACGCATAGTACGTACTAATGGGATTCCCTAATAGCTGTACACGTATTATTATTGTTTTTCACAACTAGAATTTCTGATATCTTCTTTAAAACTGCAAGTTGAATTATTATTATTTCCTCAAAAAATGTAATGTCTATAATGTATGCTTTCTAAGAATTTAGTCCATGCCACTTTTAGCAAAAGAGAAATTAAAAAAAACACACACACAGTAGTTTGGACCAAATCCTATGGTACCTTCTATATAGTGAAAGGTTCAAATAGTCTACTATTTTAAATGATAATAAATCAACTCAGATTGAGACGAATATTTATTATATTTGGAATTAACAATAATAAAAGCCAAAAATTGCCTTCTGTGACATTCAGAGTGGAATTTAATGGAAATAAAATGATCCTGTGAAGTTTGATTTTCTACTTAATACATTGTCATATTTTTGGAACCAAGGTCTCCCTAAGATTACATTACTTGAAAAGCTGAAATAACTGCATCCAAGTGTAAATCAGACTATTTTTCCTGGAGCCAATATCCCTACTGTGGCCTAGTTTTACCTCTGTAGCCTTTTTAAAAACGCACTTAGGAACAGTCTGCTTAAATTTAAGAAAGAGGAGAGTAATTTCTTCTTTCTGCCTAAATCTGAAAACAAACTCACTTGCAATAAGAATGTCAGGACTTCTGCACGTTGGAAATTTCCATCATCTTTACATCAACTGCGTTGTTCATGTTCACAAAGTAATACAAAAAGAAAGGGCAGTGAGATGCCGTAGAAATGCTACCGAATAAATAGCTCTATATATTCACCATGTACCTTAAAAAAAGGTATTTCCCCACTTCAGTGTTTCATGGGAACCTTTTAAAAACCGAACACACAGACCATCACTGCTGAAGGAGAGCCTTAACTCCCTCTGGTGTCTGACAGCCTGCACGAGACACTTAAACGTTTTGTAATTTACCGAGACAGTGCGCTCTGCAAAGCCAAAAGACAGGCCTCAAACTGCAGGAGCTGCGCAGCTCCTGAAACAGCATACCTGGGCTAAACTGGCAGAGTCGGTGTAGACAAACACGGGGCCCTTGGGGGCGGAGGGCGCGTGGGAGGAGAGCTGGGGCGCCGCCTGCTTTCGCCGTCCACCACGGCCCGCGGCCGGGAAAGTGCCCACTCCTTCCTGGGCTGCCTCGGCTCCAGGCCGGCGGACATGCTTTCGAAGCAGAGTGGAGAATCCAGGCTACGCAGCATCCTGAGGCATTTCCCCTCTTCCATCTTGGTTCCAGCAATTTTTTTTTTAAACTTCCCAAATTGAGGTGCTCTTCATGAGAGCTAGGCCTTAACCTGAATTTCTCTGCTTCATCTGTGATGTGATTCTCAGCAGCCCTGCACCCTTTGAGCAGAGGGTTATAAAGGATACTCTACCAGCATGTGTGTGTGCGTGTGCATGTGTGTACGTGTGCATGTGTGTTGTGTGTGCACATACATGTGCATGTGTGT
>SJYF01000082.1:3341894-3371737 GCA_006410515.1 Procapra przewalskii | reverse complement strand
ATGACTACCACCATAGCATTACCTAATACCTCTGTCTAGTCACACAATTATTATTTCTCTTTTATTGTGACAGCATTTATGATCTAGTCTGTGAGCATATTTAAAATATATGATGCAGTATTGCTGACTATAATCATAATGCTTTCACCTTCTAACTGAAAGTTTCTTCCATTTGGCCAAAACTCCCAAATTCTCCCATCCACCAGCTTGTAACAACCCACTCTCTGTTTTATGAATTCGGCTTATTTAGTTCTGTTGCAGGAAGAGAGACCCCTTCCAGGGCCCAAAACTGGGCTCTTGTCTAACACTCGGAAATGAATTGTCCGAGGAGACACATGTGCTGACAAAGCAAGAGATTTTATTGGGAAGGGGCACCCGGGTGGAGAGCAGCAGGGTAAGGGAACACAGGAGCACTGCTCTGCCGCGTGGCTCAAGGTCTCGGGTTTTATGGTGATGGGATTAGTTTCCGGGTGGTCTTGGCCAATCGTTCTAATTCAGAGTCTTTCCTGGTGGCGCACGCATCGCTCAGCCAAGATGGATGCTAGTGAGCGGGATTCCAGGAAGTGGATGGACATTCGGTGTCTCCTTTCGACCTTTCCCAAGCTCTTCTGGTTGGTGGTGGCTTGTTAGTTCCGTGTTCCTTATCAGGATCTCCTGTCGGACAACAACGCATGCAGATGATTACTGTGGTGCCTGGCCAGGGCGGGCGGCTTCAATCAGTGTGCTTCCCGGAACAGTTCCACGCTAAGTGATATTACTCTGACCTGGAGAACCCCATGGAGTATCCATGGGGGTCGCGAAGAGTTGGACACGACTGAGCAACTGTCGCCTTTACTTCCATAAGTGGCGTGAACACTTGCATTAGTCTTTGTCTGGCTTCTCTCATTTGGTGCAGTGCCCTGAAGGTCCATGCATGCTGTTGTGAATGGCAGGATTTCCTTCTTTCATGGAACTGGATAAGATTCCACTATTTATTCCACATCTTTGTTATCCAGTCATCCATTGACGATGGGTAAGAAATGTTCCAGGGCCATAGTGACAGACCTGGTCGTGAACAGATTAGAGTTCATTTCCTTAGAAGATCTGTATTACAAGCCATTCACTTTTTATTAATACCAATGGCAACTGACTTAAAAGCAGTTGAGTGTGGTATGTAAATAGTTGATTCTCCTGACAACCTCATGAAGAGGCATGATTACCCCTGTTTAGCCTTGAATCTCATCCATGCTAGCAAGTGTGGCAGCTTGTGTGTGTCTTGTGTGTATTCTCAACTGCTAAGTCCTGTCTGACTCTGCGACCCCATGGACTGTAGCCCGCCGGGCTCCTTGTCCATTGGATTTCCCAGGCAAGAACACTGGAGTGGGCTGCCATTCCCTTCTCCAGGGGCTCTGCCTGACCCAGGGAATGAATCGGAGTCCCCTGCTTTGGCAGGCAGATTCTTCACCACTGAGCTGCCTGGCAAGCCCGGTCGGTGTCTTAGAGTTCCTTAAACTAAATCAACAGATGAAACAAGGTAGAAAAAGTTGATGACCAAAACCAAACATTGGTCTTATCATCTGGAATCAGGGCTTTGGAATACAGCCTATGGAGAAGGACTAGTGAAATTAAATTAATTAAATTTAAAAAGTTTATTTTAGGTATCTATAAAAAGTAATGCAGGGAAACACTTTTTAGACATGCTTCAGTAGAACTTTTTAAGATCACTTA
Source organism: Procapra przewalskii (assembly GCA_006410515.1). Lineage (NCBI taxonomy): Eukaryota > Metazoa > Chordata > Mammalia > Artiodactyla > Bovidae > Procapra > Procapra przewalskii. The sequence continues at coordinate 3,370,030 of SJYF01000082.1, read as the reverse complement.
AGTCATATATTTCCATGATAAATCCTTCACAAACTTCTTTATTACTCATAACAGTTTACTTTCAACACATCCTTCGAGTGATTAAAACAGATTAGGGATGTGGCAGTTGAGAAGCAATAAATCATAATTCAAGCTCTAAAATCCTTCTTTCTCTCTCTCTCTTCTCTTTATCGTTCTCTTAGTTCAGCTAAAGTTCTAAAAACTCCAGTTAACTGCTTTAACTCATCATGTGGAATGTACAGATAAAATCATTGCATACAAATAAAATGCAATATCAGCTATGTGGGCTTCCCTGGTGGCTCAGACAGTAAAGAGTCTGCCTGCTGGAGACCAGGGTTGGGAAGTTCCCCTGGAGAAGGAAATGGCGACCCACTCTAGTATTCTTGCCTGGAGAATCTCAGGGACAGAGGAGTCTGGCCAGCTACTGTCCATGGGGTCACAAAGAGTGGGACCCGACTGAGAGACTTCATTTTCACTTTTCACTTTCTCAGCTATGCCCAAGTTTTCCCATGCTAATACCAGGGGTTAAATTCTGCACTCTACTCCAATATTCCCATCGCTCATCTTAGACCAAACATTACTTCAGATTTTAACACTATCTCCTCGGGATAGGAAAACTTGCCACATTTACCAAACTATTTTCATGGAGATTTGCTTTCTATATTTGGTGCATAGAGTTGGCACTCTGAATAACCTAAACCCAAATACTCAAGGCAATAAAACAATTTTAAAGGAATAGCCACATTTTATTAAATGCTTCCAGAGTACTGTGTTCTGAGTAAAGACGTTGTTGTTCAGTCACTCAGTCGTGTCTAACTCTGTGAAGCCATGGACTGTAGTAGGCCAGGCTTCCCTGTCCTTCCCTGTCTCCCAGACTTTGCCCACATTCATGTCCATTGAGTCAGTTATGCTGTCTAATCATTTCATCCTCTGCCATCCTCTTCTCATTCCTCCAGTATTTTTTACAATATTTTATTACCAGTGCTCTAGAGGCAAAAACACATATTCAAAACGTACCGCAAAAAGCCAAACTATGAGACCAGAGTTTATATAAATTGCTCTAAGGTGCACAAGTATTAAGGGGAAGCCTTGAATTTAAGATCAGCTGTCCTCAAATATAAAGCCACTGCCATTCTTGCATGTTAAAGAAGCTGAAATGATGAAACAATAGTCATTCTTTTGTTCAACTAAGCACTTGTTAGGTGCTAACCATGCGGTAAGAGTCTGGTGTTAGGAGTCAGGACTTAAAAACTAAAACCCTGGCCTTCAAGCTGCATGTGGTCGAGTAGAAGTTGATGAGAGAAGAATTAATGTATTGTAACAGCTATATGGTTTTCCCTGGTGGCTCAGTGGTTAGGAATCCATTGCCAATGCAGGAGATGCAGGTTTGATCCCTGGGTCAGGAAGATCCTTTGGAGAAGAAAATGGCAACATACTCCAGTATTCTTGCCCTGAAAATGCCATGGACTGAGGAGCCTGGTGGGCTACAGTCCGTGGAGTTGCAAAGTCAGAAGCAACTGAGCACGCATGCACAACAGAAGTATATATATGAGAAGGGAGAAAAGTGAGCAGATGCTTTGAAATCTTTTCTTTCAAATAATCATTTTCTTCAGCAAGCTTCAGCACTGTCGCATCTCCCAAGCAGGTCACTCTCAGAAAAGTTTGTAGCTGTTTAGTCCCTCAGTTGTGCCAGCTCTTTCTGCGATCCTATGGACTGTATAACCTGCCAGGCTGCTCTGTCCATGGACTCTTCCAGACAAGAAGACGGGATTGGATTGCCATTTCCTCCTCCAGGGCATCTTCCCAGCCCAGGAATTGAACCTGCATCTCCTGTATCTCCTGCACTTGCAGGCGGATTCCAAAGCTTGTAGGTGCAGATGCCATTTGCAGAGTAACTCACTGACTCTCCAGAACTGGTGGCCCTGCCTAGGACCAGTGTGCTGGTGCAATTTTCCATTTTGCAGGAAAAGATTAATCAATATGCAGGAGATGAAGATGAGTTTTCTCTAGGAAGATATTATACTTTCCTTTCTCATTTTTCCAGAGTAAGTTTCCATGAGGTGGGTGTGTTTGGGTTTAGCAGGGAAGAACGCCACAGTGGTGTGTTGATTTAGTGGTTGTGGGATGACCTAAAGTAAAAACCATAAGTTCAAAGTGTCTGGCTGTTTATGGGACACCCACCTCCAGAAAATTGGCATTTGAGTGTGAGATTACTCATCCGTATTGACTCTTTGGATAAACACTCTCTTGTTAAGTGTAACACGAACTATACATTTCCTGACAAAATGGCCCTCAAGTTTAAACAGAATATCTGGACCAGACTTTATTTTTTAAGATATATTTAGAAAGAGACAAGTCACTGCAATACGTTCTTCTCTGAAGCTGCCCATGGTTTGGGGGCAAAGCAATGGACCAGAGACTTGACACTGCATCTTCAATGAGAGGAGGGCTCACGAAGATTGCAGGTATTTTCCATGGTATTACTTCATCCATGTCTTTGTAGAGTCAAACAGCCAGCTGTTTCTGGGTCAGTTTGTTAAACTGTGCATTTATTCTTAATACCAAACCAGGCTATCTCCTGATTCCAATTTATCTGTAACACACGTATCTACTTCACTGTCAGGGGCAAATGAGTAAGTGACGAAGGAAGGTATGATTTTAAGAAGAAATCCAGAGGGAAAAGTCATGCAATACACACATACACATAAACTAGAATGAACTCAAGTGATGATGAAAGGAAGAGTTTGGAGGACTAATCCTAATACATCTAATGCTTCCCTGGTGGCTCGGTGGTAAAAAAATTCACCTGCCAATGCAGGGGACTTGGGTTCTACCCCTGGGTCAGGAAGATCCCCTGGGGAAGGAAATGGCAACCTACTCCAGTATTCTTGCCTGGGAAATCCCATGGACAGAGGAGCCTGGCGGGCTACAGTCCATGGAGGTGCAGAGAATCCGACACGACTGACCCGCTGTTCCTCACGAACTCTTCATCCCACGACCCAGTATGGAACTCTCCACTGCAGGGTTCAGCTTTATACCGCAACTGTCTCATTAAAACAGTAAGAAGCAAGCAAACAAAAGCCATGAGATTTGCTCCTGTTACACCCTTTGCCTCTGGGATATACTTTCTCAAGCAACATAGTCAGCCTTTAACGAAGAGACGCTGAAGAGGGGTCAAGAGACAAAGGAGCCCACTGTGTCTTGGGCCACCCCCCTGACGCTGCCAGACCAGCGCAGAGCCTCTGGAGCGAGAAGCGCTTCCGGCGACCCCTGGCGCCCCGGAAGTGCTTCTGAGCCGTGGGCAGCAGGCGGGGGCGCCGGCTGGGCGGCCGCCGAGGGAGGAGTAGCTGCTCCGGAAGCACTTCCGGGTGGGGCCGCTGGGCCGCCAGCCTCCCACAGGCCAACCACAATCTCCAGGCAGTGCTTCATAACATTTATTACTTTGTGTACTCTCTGTGGGATTATTCATATTTGCCCAGAAACTGGAAAGCCAGAAATGACTAAAAGGTGGCGCATGAAGCCTCTGTTTCAAACAGCTATGAGCCGGTTTGTTCCACAACCGTTTCATCAGCGTCACTTTTCCTCCCGTGTGTGCCTGACACACTCAACAGCTCGGTCCTGGATGAGGCAGCCGAGCCTCCGGCGTGCCCTGCTCCCACTGTGGGGAAGCTTATAAACCTTCCTGTTAGCCCTGGGTCCCTAATTCTGGATTTCTAGCCGAGTTCATAAGTCCTGGGGAAGTCAGTGTTCTAGAATTTTCCAAAGTCCTCGCTCCTCACTCCAGCAAACTGAAATCTGAATATTCCACTTCTGTTTATTTTCACAGCTTTTCCTCTGCTGATGGATTGCGCCCATTGCTTTAATTTGTGGAAGGACTTCTGTCAGTTTGGGGTATTAATATCTGTTTCCTTATTAATATTTCTTGGGGGAAAAGCAGCCTAATTATCCCGTTGGTTAGAAGTTTAAAGATTGGGCTTGGTGAAGTTTTGGAGTGGCAGGGGCGTTTGGGGATAAGGAGGGAGCATGAACGCTTAGATGATATTTGATCACACTGACTCCACGGAGCCCTGTTCCACTCAAATCCATGTCTCTCCCTTCCCTCTCTTTCTTTCTGTCTCCGTTTCTCAAAGTAACTTTCTAAAGTCAATAATTTATTTTTATAGCTCCATATTGTAGAATGTTCTCCAGTGAACTTTATTGTGTAATTCAACATAAACAGTAATTTTAAAATTAATACTACATGTCGAAGAAGTAGCCCAATAATCATAAATGTGTCTTCATTAGCTATTTTCTCGTGTGTGTGTGTGTGTGTGTGTGTGATGTACACGCTCAGTTGTGTTTGACTCTGCGACACAGTGAACTCTAGCCCACCAGAATCCTCTGTCCCTGAGATTTTCCAGGCAAGAATAGTGGGAAGCCCACCGGGGAAGCCCATTTTCTCTTAGTTTAGTTTATTGAAGCACATAACACTGATCAACAAGCAGGTTTCTTTTGTGGCAATATACTTGTGCACACAAAGAACATACAGTCAATTTTATTTCTAGGCTACTAAGATAACCTAATTGTGGCTCCTAGAAATAAATAGATACTAGATAGATAGATAGAGACATGACTTAAACAAAGCTTATATGAGTTGCCATTTCACCACACATGGGCATTTCTCATTCTAGATCTGTTCCTGTGACATTTATCATAGCTGCTGCTGCTGCTAAGTCGCTTCAGTCGTGTCCAACTCTGTGAGACCCCAGAGACGGCAGCCCACCAGGCTCCCCCGTCCCTGGGATTCTCCAGGCAAGAACACTGGAGTGGGTTGCTGTTTCCTTCTCCAATGCATGAAAGTGAAAGTGAAGTCGCTCAGTTGTGTCTGACTCTTAGCGACCTACAGCCTTCCAGGCTCCTCCGTCCATGGGAATTTCCAGGCAAGAGTACTGGAGTGGGGTGCCATTGCCTTCTCCGCATTTATCATACAGAAAACGTAAATGAAATAATATGCATATATATATATATATATAAATCAGAAACAGACACGGGCTTCTCATTCCTTCTAGATTTTTTTAATTCAGTTATCTCTAGAACCTATAGGATTATTATATAAATCAGAAACAGACACGGGCTTCTCATTCCTTCTAGATTTTTTTAATTCAGTTATCTCTAGAACCTATAGGATTATTTTACATCCAAGAATACTGTTGTTATTCTAACCCTATAGAACATACTAGTAGAACTCAAATTACAGCATTTTTTTAATCTTAAGATTGTTGTTTACTGTTATTTGGAAATTCAGTTTGACTCTGAGTATATCTAATTTGCATTGCTTTACACCAAGTGTTTCCCCTTTGCCATCAAAAGGAAAGTTTTGATCATTTGCTCTCTAAATTTAGATGTGTAAAATAGTTCGGAAGAAAATATTTTTTAAAGCTTCAGAGAAACCACTTCATATCTATAATCACATATTTTCCCCTGAGTTTGAAATGAAACGGTACAGATCCAAATGTATACCTGAAAATGCAAAAATTATTACTAGAAAAATCTATTATCTCTCTCTCTCTTAGTATAGCAGTTGGCTAAAAGTAAACATTTCTTTATTCAGTAATTTATTTTAAATCTGCTAAAAAAAGGGACTTGGGTTTAGAGCAAGTTTTTGGTTTATTAAACAAACTTACACCTGGCCACAAAGTTCTTTGTATCTCCTTAAGTATATTCCCCCCCCAAAAGATGAAAAGTTAGTTTTGCTTTTGTAAGTCCACTGAGGGAAACCTTAATACAACCTAAACAAAAATGTTAAATTTTCAATGGTGAAAAAGTATATACTTTTCTATGACAGACCCATTGCTTTAGCTTTGGTTAGTGGAGACTTGAGGACACTGTCCAGGGAAGGGTCAACGCTGGCATTTTGCTACTCATTCTGCCAGTGAAACATCACACTCCTGCCTGGCGACACAGATTCCCAGCCCTGGACTTCCATAGAGGCTCTTAACCCTGTGAGAGAACACAGTGACGTCTTCGCACTGAAATACTGAAGTTTGTGGACTGATGGATTTGAGGGAGGGAGAGGGAAGAACAAGAGGAGGAAGAGAAGACAGCAGGGAGAGAAAGAGAGAGAGAAACTGTTCGTGGAGAAGAAAGGAGGCAAGAGGGAGGGATGGAGCAGGGAAAGAGGGAAAATGCCGCAGTTCTTCGGAGTCACTTAAAAACACAATGTCTGCCGGCACAGCAGAAGTGGTTTGCGAAATTTAAATGACAATATAGTTTGTTTCTCTTCCGAGGAGGTGGATTTGGCCACAGACCTGGGGCTTACCCCTGAGGAAGAAAAACAGTACCTTTATATGTAGCTTTCTTGCAGAAGAGTGCCTCTCAAGCTGTAGGACCCAAATGGGTTGCTTGAAAACCTTGTTAAGTTGCAGGTTTTTCTTTAGTAAGAAGAGACTTAATACTGTGCATTTTGGGAAAGCTCCCAGAGGGTCCTGGTCCCGTTGGCCCATGGATCACACTTTGGTAGCAAGGCTTAGGAAACCAAAAAATACCTCCTATAGAGGAAGTAGAGGGGCTTCCCACTGGCACAGCGGTAAAGAACCTGCCGCCAGTGCAGGAGACACAAGAGATGAGGGTTTGGTCCCTGGGTCTGGAAGATCCCTGGTGTAGGACACCACAGCCCATTCCAGTACTCTTGCCTGGAAAATCCCACAGACAGAGGAGCTTGGCGGGCTACAGTCCATGGGGTCACGAAGAGTCAGACTCGACTGAGCTGGAGCATGATAGAGGAGGTGTGGAAACACTGATCCTCACGAAAAAGCAGATTCCTCTCCCCTCGTGGTGGATTTCTGCCTAGTCAAGTAGTTAACCATGCCTGTTCTTCGCTGACAGGCTCTTCCTGACAGCCACTCATATCCTAAGAAACAAGACTGAGAAACCCACACCTCAAACCCTAAGATGTGGATCTTGTCACAGTGACCCGTCTCTCAGCTCGGACAGCCTCCATCTCCATATTCGTCTAGAATCTGGCATAGAGAGTGAGTGCAGACTCATTAATATCCATTTATCCACATATAGCCTCAGAAGAGCCCGAGTAGGTCCATGCTTCTTCATGCCTGTGGGTGCAAGAAGACACCTGCTCAGTTGAACAGTGCGTACACTCTTTTTCTTTTTCTTTTTTTTCCCCCAGTTATATTTAAAATACATGCTTATCCCCAAGTGGCCAATGCAGGAGACGCTGGTTCAATCCCTGAGTCGGGAAGACCCTGGAGAAGGAAATGGCACTCCCGTGCAATATTCTTGCCTGAAAAATTCTATGGATAAGAGGAGTCTGGTGGGCTATAGTCCATGGGGTTGCAAAAGAGTGTGACTTGATGAGCAACTGAACATTTATAGACAACAATGTTAATAAGACAAACTGCTGCACGGAGTCATCAGTCAGTGGCAAGAGAGACTTCTCGATAAAACGCATCGTGCGCGCCTGCTCAGGCGTGCTTGGCCCTTTGTGACCTGGTGGACTGTAGCCTGCCAGCCTCCGCTTGTCTGTGGAGCTTTTCAGGCAAGAATCCTGGGGTGGCCTGTGATTTCCCTCTCCAGGGGCTCTTCCAGACCCAGGGGTCAAACACACACCTCCTGTGTCTCCTGTACTGGAAGGTGGATTCTTTACCACTGAGCCACATGGCAAGCCAAACCTACGCTTAAATCTACATGCCAGAATTTTGACTTCAGAAAAGTGGAAACATTTCTCAGTTTGCCCAGGAGAAGATGATAATTCTGGACAGGAAGGTGATAATTCCGGAGAGGATAACTAAAGAGGACCCACCCTACCCTCCTGTTTTTCCCCCTCTCCAAAGGGCCTATATACTGCTCCTCCAGTCTGTGTTGCTTTTAGCCTAGGCGTTTATTCCCATTGTGGGTTAGAAAGCCAGATAAGGACACAGTATTACCAAAGGCACCTTCTCCATAAGTGATCCAAGTCCTTAGCTGTCTGCCCCCCGCTTTGTCATGACTCGCCTCCTCTCTAAACTGCAGCAGTCTCCAGGTCAAGGTTTTCAGTCTTGCTCTGAAGCGCACCACTGCTCTCGATAGTAGTACTGAAGCACCCCGGGGCCCAACTATCTCCCCGTGCTAAACAACGGCTACACATGGCCTGCACGCTGCCCTGGCGCAGGAGAAATCTGATGGAATTCTGTGGGAAGGTAGTGGAGGGAGTAGAAAGGCTGATTAAGCCATCGCTTAGGTTGATTTAGTAGCCAGCAGCTTAAACTGATGCTTTATCAACTCTCAAGTTCAAACCCTGGCTGGAAACTGAGTTATTCATCAAGAAGGATTAGAAAATGCAACGTGTCCATAAATTTCTCAGACTGATTCTTGTTATCTCCAGAGATTTTTCCTGTCACTTAAAAATGATGTCTGGGGTACAATTTGCATCTAAAATGGCCTTGGAAAGAGGCATAAGGCCAGCATTTCAAACTAATGAATCCTCAGGTTACAGAGAAATGCTCCCAGCCAAATAAAGCAAACCACATTCCACCATATTGCGATCAGACCTGACCCAGATTAGTGGCAACCTTGCTGGTGGACTTCAGCTTCTTTATTCCAGAAGAAATGCTTACACTTCATGGTAAGTGACCAGCCAGTGTTTAGTGCTTTGCTGTACTTTCATGGGTTGAATTATCAAGTGGTCTAGTTCATCCAAACATGTTAGAGATACTCATTCTCCAGCAAGAAGTGTGCAATGTCTATTCTTATAGAGAAGAAGTGTTTTCTCTCCATATTTTCTGTCTTATGTAGTGCGTAATGCTTTTTAATCATTTCGGACACAGGTCTGACAATGCAGAGTTCACTGAACTCAGGAAGTTTGACATCTCTGTGTCCCGAACCTGCCTTTGTTGTTGACCAGTCACTACGTCATGTCTGGCTCTTTGTGACCCCATGGGCTGCAGAGTTCCAGGCTTCTCTGTCCTTCACTGTCTCCCAGAGTTTGCTCAAATTCATATCCTTCTAGTCGGTGATGCTATCTAATCATCTCTTCCCCTGCCAACCCCTTCTCCTTTTGCCTTCAATCTGCCCTAGCATCAGAGTCTTTTCCAGTGAGTCAGCTGCAGGTAACCGACCAAGGAATAATCATGAGTTCTAGCCAGGACGGAAGTTTTATGCGTGCATTCATTCGGCAGGCCTATGATTTGAAGGTGGTCTGGCTCTGGGACTCTTACTAAAATCTTCTCAGTGCAGGTGGCCAAACTACCGGAGCTTCAGCATCAGTCCTTCCAACGAGTATTCAGGGTTTAAAATATAGTATGAGTGTAATAAAGCAGAATTCTTGAGTTGAGCATGAGGGAAGTTTCTAGTTGATGCAGCCTGAAGCCATTGATCTAAAGAGAAGCTTGACATGTTAGGGCTCAAAGCTGTGTTCAAAGGTCAGAAGAGGTTAATCTGAGAAGGCAGACTGTGATATTAGGACCCACCCAGAGAAAACTTCCGAGTCATTCTGGACTGCTGTAGGAACATGCCTGGCAGCATTTTCACTTTTATTGGAAAAAAGAAGAATTCTAGTGGTGAGAGTGTAGGCCAGATAAGAAAGGAGAGTTAAAATTTCAGTGTTTCCTTAAATTTCAAAGTGTAAACAGCCACTTGGGTTACTTACCTTCCTGTTATTCTAAGATAAGACAAAGCTTTAGAGTGAAGGGATAGCCACGGTGTGAGGACTGAAAACGTAAGATTCTGCAACTGTTCTCATGCCATTTAGTTTATCCTAATTCCTTTGAAAATAAAGGCCTTTTCCTGATCTGTAAAATGGAAGCTTCCCATGTTTGTTTGTTTGTTCTAATATAAATGTCTTTATTTTAATTGGAGGCTAATTACAATATTGTATTGGTTTTAGCACCTGCATTTTAAAAGAGCAGATTCTCAAAGCTCCTCCCAAATTCCAACTTTCTCCACTCTGACAATGCCCTTAAAAGCACATTCCGCTGAAATCTCACACCTTCTAGGTTTTCTTACTTCACCTCAATTAGACAGAGCTGTGAAGCCTCTCTTCCATGGCCCCCCAGCACTGTGTACACATTTCCATTATATTTTTTTTAATCCCTTTTTTGTACCACAGATTTGTTTTATGTCTGTGCTTCCCATGGGAACCACATTAGGCGTCTTTCAGTCCGTAAGTTCTTTGTTCATTCACCAGGGATCTTTTTCAGGCTTTTTACATCTTAGGTCGGGGAAATCAAGGTAACAAAAATATGATAAGGGCTTCCCTGGTGGCTCACTGAGTGAGGAATCCACCTGCAATGCAGGAGAAACAAGCTTAATCCCTGAGTCAGGAAGATCCCCTAGAGAAGGAAATGGCTACCCACTCCAGTATTCTTGCCTGGAGAATCCCATGGGTAGAGGAGCCTGATGGTCTACAGTCAACAGGGTTGCGAAGAGTCGAACGTGGGCTGAATGACGCTTGCAAACTGTGATCAACAAAGCACAACCATGCCTGCTAAATCATGACAATTTATTAATGGTTTCTTGAATGAATAAACGAAGGAAAAATGAGTAAATACATCGCTAGCACCAAGAGCTGTGGGGAGGGCTGTTTCCCAGCAGAGGCAGTAGAAGCCGTCATAAGGGTTACACATGCTTCCCAAATGATGCCGCGCACACGGAGAATCCGCTGTAAGGGGCCTCCACGGCCGAGTCATAGTCTCATCCCTTACTACTTTCTTGCTTGCTTCTTTTTTCTTCTTCATTGTCCCCATCACCTGTCACATTTGTGTTAGCCTCGTGCTAATACTAGCCTCGTGTTATCAACAAACATTCACAGAGGACTACCTATTTGTTCAGTTAGGGTTTTTCAATCAAATGTATTGATGTCATTGTCCCTGTTCTGCTCTGATATGGAAAGGAAGTGTCTGGTTACCATTGTAAATTCCGTTGGATATTTGATCACTAACACACACAACGCTGCACATTTTCTCTGTGACCATTTCTCTGCTCTAAAGCAGATCATTAAATTGCTCCCAGGCAGAAAGACCACGGACCAAAACAGCAGGGCACTTTTGTAATAAGACCTTGTAAATTGAAAGCCCTGGCTATCTTTCCCACTGTGAGAACCCGCTGAGACTGGTTCCTTTTAACATGGCATTAATAAGCGCTGCAGACCCAGTTAATTAAAGACAGTATATCTAGGCAGATAGGCATGGTAACTCTTAAAAACCAGTTATTATTTTTCAGATGATTTTACTCTATGGAAGCTGATTGGTTAAATTGCCCAGTTCTTCCAAAACTCAGTTTTCATGTTATGTATGGAACCATGGACCTGAGACGGTCTACAGTCCTGATTTGAGCCTGTGCTGGAATTTGTAACATGTTTTGTGCCACAAAGTCAGATGCCAGGGCTATCTAGCTGTGATTAACCAAGTCCATTTGTTAAATCCCCGCTGGTTAAAGGAAAGGCTTATAATTGCAATATCATGGCCCTACAGTTACAAACCGGGGGCCTGCTGGGAAGCCCAGACCCCAATGTGGAGGTGTCATTAAAGCCTCTGAGTCCGTGGAGGTAGTTAATCACTCAATTAGACTCTCATTATCATCTGCCCGCATCAAAAAGACTTCCCGCAGTCCAGGAGGGGTTGTAACCCGTCCCTGACAGGTGACCCCCTCCTCAGACACAATGGCTACAATGGGCCTCGGAGGACACACCAACAGGGCCATATCTGAGCCCAAGCAGACGCCCAGGGGACTCAGACGGGAGATCAAAGGCCAGGAAACAGCTGATCCCAGACTGGCTGGTGTCAGCCTGGTGTCTCCTCTGTCAAAGGCAGGGGAGAGCCAGCTTATTGATTGCTGGCCTCCCTCGTATTGGGCCCGGAATAAAAGGCCTGGCCTGCAGGCGGGGAGGGGAATGTTCAGGAGGAATGTTCAGCTTGCGAGCCCACAACAGCCCAGAGGTGAGAAGCCTGCTAGCCCTGCTTCCTTCGGAAAAGGCCTGCTTGAGGAAACTGAGGCTGAATTTTCATCTTTTCCACTGTACTGGCACCAGCAGTGGGCACGGTTTCAGGCAGAGTTGTTTAAATATTTTTCAAATGCAGAGCTGGTCTTCTTGGGGTGACACTGTTCCCTGGGGACCCAGAAGCCATCTGAGGATTCCATGGGCCAAGCAACAGAACACACATTTTTGTATCATTGTTTTTTTAATTCCCCATATAAGCAATATCATATATTTTTCTTTCTCTGTCTGACTTATTAGCTCAGTGTCTTTTTAGCTTTGTCATTTCTGGAACATCATATAAATGGAAATATAGTGTGTAACCTTTACCGACTGGGTTTCTTCACTTAGCAATTGGCATTTAAAAGTCATTTCTGTCTTCCCATGGTTTGATGGCGCCTTCTTTTTCTTTACTGAACAGTGTTCCCTTATATGGATATGGTTCAGATGGTAAGGAATCTATGCGGGAGGCCTGGCTTCAGTCCCTGGGTGGGGAAGATCCCCTGGAGGAGGGCATGGCTACTCACTCCAGTATTCTTGCCTGGAGAGTTCCATGGACAGAGGAGCCTGGTGGACTACAGTCCATGAGGTCACAAAGAGTCTGACACAACTTAGCAACGAACACTTTCCTTACCCTACACCGTATGGATGCACTGCTCAATGAAGGCGGCTACTGTACCCATGCTTGTGCTTGCTTTACATAGATACAAGCTTTAAGGCAGTTGGGCAATTACATAGGCATGTGTTTCCTGCACTGTGGGTTAAGGTTTGATTTAGTTTTATAAGAAATTACCAAATTATATTCCCGAGTGGCTGTATCATTTTGTATCTCATTGAGCACGAGAGCTGCTCTTGTTCTTTATCCTTGCCAGCACTAGTATTATCAGACTGTGGTTGTTGTTGTTGAATTTTAACCACTCTCATCAGTGTGTATTGGGCCCAGGGGGCTCAGATGGTAAAGAATCTGCCTGCTAATGCGAGAGACTCAGGTTCGAGCCCTGGGTTTGAAAGATCCCCTGGATAGAGAAATGGCAACCCACTCCAGTATTCTTGCCTAGGAAATCCCATAGACAGAGGAGCCTGGTGGGCTACAGTCTATGGGGCTGCAAAAAGTTGGACATGATTTAGCAACAATAACAATATGAGTGCAGTGTGTCTTGTATTTTAACTTGCATTTCTGTTGTGACAGATGACCCCGAGTATATTCTCATAGCTATTTTACAACTGTTTGTCTCTTCATTAAGGTGTCTGTTCAGATCTTTGGCCCATTTTAAAAACTGGATTTTCTTATTGTTGAGGTTAAGAGTTCTTTGCACATTTTGCGTACACATTCTTAATCAAATATGTTTCTATAAATATAAGCCTGTCTTTAGTTTATCTTCATTCTCTTCACAGTATGATTCACAAACCAGAAGTTTTTAATTTTGGGGAAGTACAAAATACCATTTTTTTCTTCCTTGAACAGACCTAAGAATTATAAAGGATATGAATCTGTGAAGGGATTTTTTTCTCCAGTAAAACTTCAATTTTCAGTAGGAACAAAAAAAATTAGACATATGCTATAGATTCTATTTTCGTGACGTCTGAATTGAGTGTCACTAGGTTGATTTTTTTAAATTGTGGCATTTCAACTCTTCTACCAAAACTGTCTGCAGTCACTCATTCACTTTTTCAATTCATAGCTGTCCCTGATCTGGTCTTCCCTATTTATTCCCCTTTCAAAGGCCTCCTTTGAAAAAAATCTTTAAAAGTTTTAAACGTACCTTTCTACCCATTTAGTTGAAAGCAAAAAGAAATACACTATATCGCAAGGTGGGGAAACCTATATAATATAAGCAGTGCGGCTGACGCCTACCCCGGAGCAACAAGCAGTCATTAAGTGGTGTCATCACCAACGCAGCAGCTCTTTGTCGCTGCTGTTCAGTCGCTCAGTCATGTCAGACTCTGGACCCCATGGGCTGCAGCACGTCAGGCTTCCCTGTCCTTCACTATCTCCCAGTTTGTTAAAACTCATGTCCACTGAGTCGGTGAGGCCAGCCAACCCATCCTCTGTTTCCCCATTCTCCTCTTGCCCTCAATCTTTACCAGCATCAGAGTCTTACTAACAAGCAAATTATAACAATGGAGTAAGACTCCTGACTGCGTCTATGCATTTCTTTGGTCCTAGAAGCCAGCGGCCCGTATAACCCCTAGGAAGAACCACCAGTAACGTATGTGGACGTGTATACAGCAGGACAGAGAGCGAAGGCTTCAGATCTAGGCTTGGCCCGTGCCCTGTCTCCTCTGTGGAGCCGGGCGGCTGTGGGCAGATTCATCTTGGCGCACCCCCGCCGCCTCATCTGTAAAATGAGTGATAGCAGCTCTCTCCCCCTTATAGGAACGCCAGAGATTAAATCGGTTAATGCCTGTGCAATCCTTCAAAGAATGGCTATCCGAATGAATAGCACAAAATTCTTTTTTTTTTAATGTATTCTTTAATTGGAGGAAAATTGCTTTACAGTGTTGTGTTGGTGGACGCAGTGGGGGAAGGAGAGAGTGGCACAAAGAGAAAGCATCATCAACATATGTGAACAGCGCGTGCGTGCTAAGTCGCTCAAGTCGTGCCTGAGTCTTTGTGACCCCCTGGACTATAGCCCATCAGACTGCTCTGTCCATGGGAATCTCCAGGCAAGAATGCTAAGTGGGTTGTCATGCCCTCCTCCAGGGGATCTTCCTGACCCAGGGATCAAACCCATGTCTCTTGCTATTCTTGCGTTGCCAGGCGGGTTTTTGACCACTGTGCCACCTGGGAAGCCTAACGCTTTCCTACAATTCTTGCCTTGCCGTGGCGTTCTAAAAGCACACAGAACACCTTCGCCTTCTGCCGCAGCTTGTGGCATCAGAACAGATGGAGCCTTCAGAGGCTCCTCCACTCGAGTCTGCTCCTAACATCTCTTTCCTCCCTCCCCCAGCCGTAAGACACGGGTGGCGGATGCGGTGGTCGTGGGAGTGCAGTGGGGACTCGGGCAGTGTTTGGAGCCAGGACTCCCCACTGGAGTGGACAGGCGAGCCAGGCGGGGCGGCTGCAGGGCCCTGACGTCTGACGGATGGCCTTTGGCTGCCATGCATCACCCGGGCCCGGCGGCCCTGGTGGCACGTCTCAGCCGTCCATCATCAGAACGGTGCCTGGCCGGAGCTGCAGCCTGGAAACCAACTGCCCCATAAATTTTCATATAGCCAAGGAAGAGAGCCGTCATTTTCTTTTCTTCTAAATTAAAGATGGGCACTCGGGAGAGGAGGGACAGAGGAACCTTTCATATGACCCAGTGGCTTTCCAAGGACCCCAGAGGCACTGAGGTCCCCACCAACAGGCACCACTGCCATCAGCGTTGCCCAGGGAGGGAAGGAAATCCAGGGGCCTCAGCTAGACTTGACCAAACTGTCCCAGTGTCTGGCCCGGCACAGTCTGCCCTCTGCCGTAGAGATGTCCTACACCAAGCTATGGAAAACGGTCTGAAGCAGTGGCCTGTTTGGTTATTCATCATTCATCTGTCGTCAGCTGAGCATGAATTGACATTTGCTGGAATTTGCTTGGCAGTTTGTATCTCAGCGGAGGTGGGTGTTGCTAGTCCAGTGAACAAATTTAACAAGTTTTTTTTTTTTAAGTTAAAATAATTTCCATACTAGGTTTTGGGATGCCACAGTGAACAAAGCATTCTAATAGCTCGCATTCTAGTTGGGTTTAAGGGGAAATACTAAAAATGAACAAAAAATGAGTAAGATAACTCCCATGTTGATATGTACTATTAAGAAGAAGGTGGAGTGAAAAATCTGGCTGGTGAGATACAGATAAGACATCCATTTATCTGAGGTGCCAGGAAGGGCATGACCCAAGAGGTTTCTTAGGATCTGAGAGCTCAAAGATGAAAAGTCCAGGAAATCTCAGAGAATAGAACTCCCTGAGCAGGGAAATAGTGACCAGAAGTCCTGAGACAGTAATAAGTATGTCCACACTGAGACAGAAGGAAAGCAGGGTTAACATA
The DNA here is from genome assembly GCA_006410515.1 of Procapra przewalskii. Lineage (NCBI taxonomy): Eukaryota > Metazoa > Chordata > Mammalia > Artiodactyla > Bovidae > Procapra > Procapra przewalskii. Next base: position 3,354,064 of record SJYF01000082.1, on the reverse strand, counting down.
TGCTACAATGGGAATATGGAAAGAATTGAGATCACAGACATCAGGTCGGTAGGCAAATTTCAGATCATCCAGGGACTTGTAATCCATGCTGAGATGTTTGGACAGTTTTATTGTCAACAATTAGAAAGTTTCAAGCTGGGGAAGGGATGATAAAGCTCTCAGTTTGGAGAGAATCCATTATTCTCCCTCACCCCGGAGAGGATGGTGATGTGCATAGAAGACAAGACCAGGCGACAGGAGGGACCACTGTACCACGGTCGTTCAGGCTGCTCTGACCTTGCAGTTTTAGCGCTGCGATGGTAAGGAGCGTTTGGGTGCATAAAGCACTTTGAAGGCAGAGTTGACATGCCTTCCTAGAGGAGGAGATAGTTTGCACAAAGAAGAAAGCAGAACCAAGAAAATTCTTAGGTCCTATTTCTAAATGGCATAGTATGTGACATTGTTTTCTGAAAAGTATAAAACTTTGGAATAAGAGCATGAGGGGAAATCAAAACTGCTGTTCCTTGGCCATGTTCTGTTGACGTAACAGTCGGTATTCCAGTGTAGATGTCCAGCAGGCAATCTGAAAAAGTTCTTCTTAAGCTCAGAAGGCAGGTGTAGTGATGAAAATTGGATGCTCTTTAGAGTTCAGGCCATAGGAAGTGATAATCCACTCCAGTATTCTTGCCTGGAAAATCCCTTGGACAGAGGAGCCTGTGGGCTACAGTCTATGGGGTAGCAAAGAGTTGGACACAATTTAGCAGTTAAACAACAACATGTATTTAAAACCAGGATAGTAGTGGAATCTCCTAAGAAATAGGTAAAGCTGAAAAAGAAGGGAATTTTGAGGACAGAGTTGTAGGGCTTTCTGATATTTTGAGGTCAGAAAGTGAAAGTCCTTGGTCGTGTCTGACTCTGTGACCCCACAGACTGTTGCCTGCCGAGCAGGCTCCTCTGTCCATGGGATTCTCCAGGCAAGAATACTGGAGTGGGTTGCCATGCCTCCCCCAGGGGATCTTCCCGACCCAGGGGTCAAACCCTGCCTTCTGCATTTTGGGTGGATTCCTTACCATCCGAGCCACCAGGGAAGCTCGAGAACAATGGAGTGGGTAGCCTGTCCTTCTCCAGGGGATCTTCCTGACCCAGGAATCAAACTGGGGTCTCCTGCATTGCAGGCAGATTCTTTGCCAGCTGAGCTACCAGGGAAGCCCAAATAAGAGAGAAGGAACAAGTAGAAAGAGGAAGAAAAGGTGATAAGAAAAAGTTGAAAATAAAACCAAGTGAGTGCTGCATTTTGAAGAAATCTAGAGAACAAGAATTTCAGGAAAGAGAGTGGGCTTGCCGTGTCCACTGATGCTGAAAGGTGGTTTAAAATGAAGACCAAGAATTTAGGCATCATTCTTCAAAAGACTGATGTTGTTCTAAAATTAGTATGAGAAACACTTGTTCAGCGATGGGGATGGAGTTCACAGGTGGAATGGTCTAAGGCAGAGTAGTAGCTGAGAAAATCAGGAAGCAGACGGTAGACGGAGAAATGAAACTAACTAAGGTGAGGCTGAGGCCCATTTGAGCACTGATGAATGGAGCATCAAACTGGTCAGCAGGGGAAGCAAGAGAGAGAGGAAGAGATTTCAGGAGTCAGAGGGGAACTGCTGCTGCTGTTTAGTCACTAACTCATACCCAGCTCTTTTCCAGCTCCATGGACTATAGGCCATCAGGCTTCTCTGTCTGTGGGATTTCCCAGACAGGACTACTGAAGCGGGCACCATTTCCGTCTCTGGGGAATCTTCCCAACCCAGGGATCAAGCCTGAGTCTCCTGCCTTGGCAGGTGGGTCCTTAGACTCCAGGGAAGCCCCAGGGGAGAATAGACTCAGGGTATATAAATGGCCTTAAAAAAAGAACCAGGGCAATTTGCATATTTTAAAGGGAGATGAATCACATGTGGTGTGGATGGGGATAGACTGGCAGGTGTGGCTGTATGGTTAATGGAAATGAAGATGTTAGACTTGTGCAGTCCCTGATTATGGCAGAGACTTTGGTCTGCCTTGGAAACAAGCAATCACTTAAGTCAGATGAATGAAGAGACACTATAGAATCTACTGAGATAAAAGAACTGATAGACCGTTGGTCATCCATCTATATGGCTAGCAAAGCTGTGAAGAATGATGACAGGTGCAAAAATCAATACAAGTGATTTCCGGGAATCCTTGGTTGTCCAGTGGTTAGCAGCCCTCATTCTCACTGCCGGGGGCCCAGGTTCAATCCCTGGTCGGGAAACTAAGATCGCATGAGCTGCATGGAGCAGTCAAAAAAGAAAAAGATAGTGATCCAGATACAAAGACCCACTTGGCTGTTCTCCTAGATTCAATGTGACCCACACCCAAACCCCTGCATGACTCCTTAGGGGTTTCTGGTCAACCCCACCCCTGGCTAGGAGCTAGAAAATACCTCAAAGTGGGAAGCAGGAACAGGGTATCAGATGGTCCTCCCTCCACCTGGCATATCATGGCTGGATGCTGGTTACAAACCCTTCCGAAGGGTGGAGACCCCGAAGCCCAGAACCAGGGTCGTATTACAGTCTATAAAGTGAGATCACAGTACAGTGTGACCCGTATTATTTCTTTTGTGATTCATTTTTATGAAAATGGTACTGTACATGCTTTTTTTACTTTTTAAAATGTAATTTTACTTGAACGCTTTTGATTTGTGTTCTTTTGTTTTTCTCCTGACCAGTTGAACTAAAAACATCTGAGAAATAATTCTTTCTTGCTAAGGAACATCTGCTTGTTATTCCTTCTGAGGAGGGTAAATATCTGTATTTCTAACATATGTTTTATGCCCTTTCCCTGCATAATCGCTTCTATTAAATGATGTTGTTGTGGAGTTACTAAGTCATGTCTGACTCTTTGCTCCTCTGGCCTCCACTATCTCCTGGACTTTTTTCAAATTCATGTCCAACAAGTCGGTGGGGCCATCCAACCATCTCATCCTCTGCCACCCCCTTCTCCTTCTGCCTTCAATCTTTCCCAGAATCAGGGTCTTTTTCAGTGAGCCCGCTCTTTGCATCAGGTGGCCAAAGTATAATCTATGTAAAAAATTCATAAGGACAATAGACTCAGAGTGGTTAAATAATTTATTTAAATGACTCGATACAGAACTAAGATGAACGCTCTAGGATGCTGAAATATGGGTGAGTCTGTTGTCTGCGTTAAAGGAATGTTTCCCTTCCATGGGGTGTAGGAGGCACTGATTTAAAAGACGGAGAGAAAGAGAAGGAGAAAGACAGAAAAAGAGAAGTAGAGAAACAGACAAAGAGAGAAATCAGGATGCAGTTTCAGACAAACACGTCCACGCATTGGAAAAAATCCCTATGCTTTTCCAGACATTTCTTGGCTAATATGAAAAATGTGGATACATCCAGCTAACTGACTGGAAAATACTCTTTGGGGCTGTAAAGTTGTTGTTTTTTTTTTTTTTTTTGCCCCCCCCGAGGCTGTACCTGTGTGGTTTCATTGAAGAGTTTCTTGAGCAGAGGTTGTCGGAAACTCAGGGAAAGGGAGCCAAGAGTTTCTTAGAAACGTATTTCACGGTGCAGCATCACGGGACAGCACTTATTTTGGATGTGCTTCCACGGGAGTGCTGAGGTGCTGCGGGGTGATCTTGCTTTTCTCCCCCTACATATAATGTTCGTGATCCTACATTAATTACAAACCAAGAATTAACATGCTCCCTCACGGAAATATCTTAGTGTTTCTCTTCTCCTTTTCAAAATTCTGGGGGACTTGGCTCTGAACAAATTGTACTCCCACGTATCAAAGGATCCAGTGTGTGTTAATTCTGTTACTCACTCAAAGGAGATTTTTTTTTTCCTCTTTCCCTTCTCTGTTTGATCTCTCCTAAAGCAACACTGAGAATAGAAAATGCACCCGATTCAATAATCTACAAAATAAATTACGCTGCAAGTAATGCACCAGCATTCAGAGAACCAAGCTAGTATCTGAGGGGACGAGACGCCACTTCCAAGAAGACAACCGAAGCGCCACAGTCGTCTCCCCTGTGGCAGTGCCCTCCACCGCAGAATGGAAAGTAGGAACGCCTTGTCTTCTTTGCCCTTTGTATGCGCTCATGTGGGGCTTCCCTGGTGGCTCAGAGGTTAAAGCGTCTGCCTGGAACGTGGGAGACCCGGGCTCGATCCCTGAGTCGGGAATGCTCTAGCCCCCACTTGACCGTTCACGATCAGTTAACAGTGATCACAAGAATGGGTTATAGAAAGGAGAGACAGACGATGCCAGAGTGAATCTAGACAGAGGATGCTCCTCGGACCGTTTCTGTTTCGTCTCTGGAGGGTCTTTCATGATGTGACCACAGTGATGGAATAGGTAGAATGCCTCAGATCTTCATCCATAATCCATACCATGATGCTTTGTTTTTAGCTCTGTTTATTTGGCTGCACTGGGTCTTTGTTGCAGCGAGTGGGATCTAGTTCCCCGACCAGGGATCAAACCCTGGGCCTCCCGTGTTGAGGGTGTGAGTCTAAGCCACTGGACCATAAGGAGTGCCCTGTATCACGAAGTTTAATGAGGAGAAGCCATCTTTCTCCTTTCACCTTCATGCTTAACTCTCATCTCTCCTTATTTCCATGGAAGGAATTATTTATGTCACTTTCAAATCTGAGTGTTCCAAAACACCAACCTGAAGAAAAGCGGTCTTTTGTAAACCTGACTCCACGATTTCCCTACACGAGATACTTACTTTGGCTTTTGAAGATTTTTCTACGTGCGAGTCTGGCCTTAAGTGAATATCCTGTTTGTTTCCACAAAGTGCATAATTAGCTGAATGAATGAGAATGTAACTGTGAATTTAAAAACAAAATGCTCATGAATAATCTTTAATTCCAGCAGTTTAGTTCCGGATCGTTCGTGATTCCTTCCGAATGCTTAATTAAGGAGTGGTCGCCCGCCTGGGACCGATACGTAGGACTCAGTGTGCTCAGGGTCTGACTCTCTGCGACCCCATGGGCTGCAGCGCAGCAGGCTTCCCTGACTCCTGGAGCTTGCTCAAACTCAACGTTCATCGTGTCGGTGATGCCATCCAACCCTCTCATCCTCTGTCTTCCCCTTCTCCTCCTGCCTTCAATCTTTCCCAGCATCAGGGTCTTTTCCAATGAGTCAGTTCTTCACATCAGGTGGCCAAAGTATTGGAGTTTCAGCTTCAGCATCAGTCCTTCCAATGAATATTCAGGACTGACTTCCCTTAGGATGGACTGGTTGGATCTCCTCGCAGTCCAAGTCTAGAGGGTAATTTTTAAGTATTCATCAAAGGTCTTGTAGATGCTCACTTGATTCTGTAATCTGCATTCTAGATTATATCTTTCTACATAACAATAGCAATGTATACAGTCATGTTCAGAAAACCTACACGTCACCCTAAACAAAAAGTATACCTGGTAAACTAAAATAATATTCACAGTAAAATCTATGTTACAGAAAAAAATATGATATGCTGAAATGCTCAGAATATATAATTAATTTGAAAGGTATTTTGAAACAGATGATATAGCTTGACCTGTTTTTAAGGAACACCAAGTCTGCAATTCACCATGAGACTCAAGTGTGTTTCCCACCGCTCTTAGCATTGATATTTGAAAATATTATTTAAGCAATTTTCCCCCAAATTATAGGCCCAGTGATAAAGAATCTGCTTACCAGTTCAGGAGATGCAGGAGATGTGGGTTTGATCTCTGGGTCGGGAAGATTCCCTATAGAAGGAAATGGCAGCCCACTCCAGTATTCTTGCCTGGAGAATCCCATGGAGAGAGGAGCCTGGTAGGGTAGAGTCCGTCATTTGCAAAGAGTTGGACCTGACTTAGAGACTGAGCATGCATGCAAATACTCTTTAATTAAAAAAACAAAAATTTTTGGTTCTATTGTGGGGAATTCTCTACTGGTCCAGTGGTTTAGACTCCATGCTTCCAAGGCAAGGGGCACAAGTTCAAACCCGGCTCAGGGAACTAAGATCCCACATGCCACAAGACATGGTAAAGAAATTTTTTTTAAATAATAAAAATTTAAAATTTAAAAGTTCTGTATAGGGAGTGGTGGTGTTATTTGGTAATCCCCTTTGTAGAAACGAGAATCACGCCAGGGCGTAGAAAAGCATAAGGAGAAATTCGGGTGACTTATCTTAGACACGGTTGTTTGCTTTCACGTCATCTCAGATACCTGATAAACTTCCAAAGCGTGGTGGCCTTCAGAATTCGAGCTCTAGTTTAAACTCCGTGGCTTTGGCCCCAGGAAACTTCTCTGATTGACTTTTTTTCCCCCTAATACATTCCTGCAGTCCCAAGAGGTCAGTGCTCTAAAGTACCCTTGTGGGGACCTCCCTTTCAAACTCAACACTTACCCCAGTGTAGCTCAGATGACACCCTGGACCGCCTCTCCCACACGCTGGCTTCTCTCTGACAGCAAGCCATCCTGCATTCTGGAGTCCAGAGAATATGATAAATCCTTCTTGTGAAATTAGCCTCCTGGGTACTGTCGCCTCCTCTCTTAGGAGGGCACGCGGTCCCGGCTCTTGACTACCCTCCCAATGTGTTACAATTTCCTGTTTTCTGAATTTCAGCTGCAAAGTGAATAATCACACAACACCATCCTATTACCTAAAGCACTCAAAATATATGGCTGCAAAACAGAGGATAGAGTCAGAAAAACAGCTTATTTTTCCCTTTTTACACACGTTCATGTTTGACTTTTTAAGTTCTCTTCCTTTAGCCAGAAAGTACAGCTCACAGTGTGACAATAAAAAGCCAGGAACACCCCAGTCAGGTACACACCACGCTCATGGAGGTTCGTCCCGAGGGTTTTTAGGGCAATGAAAAACCCATATATGTGCACACAGCAGCCCGCAATGAGGCTTAAGCAACAGGACTGCTGCTGACTGGCAGCTTTTCCTGTAACTACGTGTCCTTGTAAGATGCAGAAAGAAAAATAAATTGATAGATTAAAAATGTGCCTTCCATTCCACCACATTTGGCCATTCCTAACTCAGCCCTCAGGCTTCTCCTGCAGTGGGAGGGTCCAGTAAATACGATAAATAAATACACAGACGGAAGTGCCCGCTCAAGTCCCCGCTGCTGCTCAGCTTACACCCCGCAGCAAAGGACTGGGTTTCCCTTTTATCATTATTGTAGCTGGCAGTCGTTTAGGTAATTATTCAGTGCTTGTTAAGAAACTTAATTAAATTATTTATGACATTGACCTCCCGCAATAGTTAATTCCTTAAAAGTCCCTATGTAAGGATGGGATACTATTTTACCTTGTAAATAGGGGAGAGATGAGCTGAGCAGTTTTCTGATTAGGTTATAAATGGACTGAAGAATCCCATGCTCCTGGTTCTGCTTTTGCTTCCAACTGGGTTTGGAAGACAAAGAAATTCAGATGAATCACGCTGTCATCAACAAGGATTTCTCTTGCCTTCCCATGAAGATGTCAGCGGGCATTTGTCCTTCCAGACTGACCTGCCTATGTCAGCATCAAAGGGAGAAGTGACAGAGAGTTACTCTCTTTCCATGAGACTGAAGTTCTTCCATTTCTCTAAGGTTTAAAAAGAAAACACATCTTATTAGAAACCTGGGCCTTCCCAAAAATGTTATGATCCAAATGGCATGGCAAGACCATTTTGAAATGTTGTCTTATTTTTTTAGTGGTCGTAGTGATAGTAATTGAAAACTGTGAAAAAAAAAAAAAAAAGGTCTTCTCTCATATTCTGCTCCGCAGGGATTAGCTGAACGAGGGCATAGAGTTATTTGGCCTGTGTTCTCTGCATTAATAAGCCTAAGACTGCAGTTAACTATATGATCCTGTCTTGTCCATCTCAGTCTTTCCTACTGTGGTTGTTTGAGGACTTATATTCTAGATAAAAGGTTAGTCGTCTTTTTGTCCCGTCCTGAAGGTTAGTCTTTTTGTCCCGTCCTGATTAGATTGACTTTTTACCCGTCACCTAACAACAAGCATAATAAGTTCAGAGATGCTGTGCTGGATTCTATTCCGTGCCTGATTTATTTTTCCTTGACATACTCTGGTGACACAAATTTGCAGGCAGGTTCTGCGAACATCCAAAGCTATAGAAACTTAACACATCTACAGATGGTACTGGGGAAAAAATATGCTTCTCATTTAAGACATTAGCTGTTGCATAATGGGAGCCAAATAGGGCTGTTTATCTACCTCAAGGCAATGCTGAAATGCTACTCCTTTCTTATCTTGTCTTCATCCTCTCGGCAGTTTGTCCACAACCATTCACAATCAACAGGGCTCCACCGGACGGCCTGTAGGCAGTTTGCTTTTAGAACTCAAAATTTTCATAACTGATAAAGAGAAGGCAGCCTGATCAGTAATTCTAAATATGTCCCATAGCTGTTTCTGTTCCTGTGCTGACACACAGAATTTTATACGTAGCAATTCTGGGCAGGATAAAGAGGTAAGAATGCATTAAATATACAAAGGCATGGGTTTTCCCAGGTGCCTCAGTGATAGAGATTCTGCCTGCCAATGCAGAAGACACAGGTTCAATCCCTGGGTCAGGAAGATCCCCTGGAGGAGGAAATGGCAACGCACTCCAGTATTCTGGCCTGGAGAATCCCATGGACAGAGGAGCCTGGCAGGCGACAGTCCATGGGGTCGCAGAGTCGGACATGACTGAGCGCTCACACACAAAGGCATATTTAAAGGCAGTACTCATCAGATGTCTGCAGAACTAATTATTTCACCTTTTCTTTCCCCATCCCTCCATGACCTTCCTGAGAGATTCAGTTTAGGGCCACAGTTGTAAATTAGGAAATGTCAGGTGACCTAATGCGATATTTACAAGAAGACTCAGTTTTCCAACATGCTGATTTTTCAGATTTGAAGAGCTGGAGATAAACCCCATTGCTGTGTATAACTTTATAAGACAGATTTCACAGCACATCCCCAACACATCACGAACGGTGCCTGCTGTAAATGATGACATGTGAAAATAGACGTCAGCCCGCATGCTCCCAGCAGCAGCTGCCTCTTCCCCGGTCTCCCTGACTCCAGCCTCTTCCTGTTCCAGCCTGGCCCACATTCTCCTGCCAGAATAAACTTCCTGGGGTAGCGGAGAACCCAGTTTGAGCCTAAATCCTGTCTGGGCTGGGCGTTCAAACTGATGGACAGTTACGACAAGATGTTTATCTGTACGAGGGCTCGGGAAGCCTTTGGGAGAAAGTCATCTTGACGGGGGAAAAAGAGAATTGAAAAGGAATGCTCCATCGGGTACTAAATCCTGAGTTGTCAGAGGGGAGGGATGGTTCTGAGTTCACCTGGGAACCTATGAATATTCTCCTGGCTTTCAAGTTTTCATCCAGAGGAAAGCTGTCAGGCTAAAGTGAGGAGAAACTTTATACGGAAGTGTCTGTCTGTCTTCAGAGCCAAACAAGCATCAATTGATACGCTGCAAACTGTAGGGAGCCCGACAGGGTAAAGGTTACTTGCCCCCAATCCTCTGCAGCCCACAGGATTCAGAGGGTGGTTTCTGCCCATAGAACTCAGAGTGTGCTGCAGGGTAGATTTTCTCTAAAAAAAAAAAGTGCTGTCAGAGATCAGGAGACATGTGCTCTGTGATGGCAGTTCGTGAGACATGGTGACTCGGGAAGGACCTGGGGCCCTGCTGTAGGGCTGGCTCTACACAAGGGGTACACCCGTGTTTATTTGTGGCCAAGTGTGACCTGCTCCCCAAGACTGTGAGAAATACTTGACTCAGCTTTAGAAGGAGCTGAAGCTTTTTTTTTTTTTTTAAGATTTATTTAGGTGGCTGTGCTGGGTCTTCGTTGCAGTGCTCAGTTGCCCTGTGGCATGTGGGATCTTCCTGAACCAGGAATCGAACCGGCATCCCCTGCATTGCCAGGCGGACTCTTAACCACTGGACCACCAGGGAAGCCCAGAGCCGAAGGATTGAGTGTGTGTGTGTGGAGGGAAAGAGATAGGGGAACTGGCCCTTTAAAAATTGCAAAATATTTAAATCCTGTGGAAAATTCAGAAAATGCTTACATCTAAGCATCTCTGACCCAGATAAAAGATATGTTAATATTTTGCCATATTTGCTTGAGATCCCCATTTTACACTTTTTCTATTTTAAAAATAAAATGTTATAAATCATTATATAACATAGCACATCTCTGCTCCTCTTATTTCCCTGTAGGGAATTATCTGGAGAAAGTAATGGCACCCTACTCCAGTATTCTTGCCTGGAAAATCCCATGGACGGAGGAGCCTGGTAGGTTGCAGTCCATAGGGTCGCTAAGAGTCGGACTTTACTTTCACTTTTCACTTTCATGCATTGGAGAAGGCAATGGCAGCCCACTCCAGTGTTCTTGCCTGGAGAATCCCAGGGACGGGGGAGCCTGGTGGGCTGCCATCTACGGGGTTGCATAGAGTTGGACACAACTGAAGCGACTTAGCAGCAGCAGCAGCGCGGAATTATCATCAGGAAGTTGACATATGTGAATCCATTCATTCTTTTGTTTTTGTCTTTGAATTTTAATAATAGTATGTTATACACAAATTGCAAAATTTTCAAAACATTTACATTTAAAAAATTCTCGATGTGGTTCTTTTGTTTATAACATTGTATAGTATGCCATCACCTGAGTGAACTGTAATTAACTGATGATTTGAGACCCTGAGGTGTATGCTATTGTTGTTTAGAGCACATTTTCTACACACGAGTTCATGGTACACACCCCATGTTCAGAATATTCCAGAAAGTTCTATGGCTCTATGTGGAATAAGCCATTCCTTATGGTTTAGTTCTGAACCATATGGATGTGGACACTTCTAAACCATATCCAGGCTGTCATTCTGGTTTGGCCACTTTCAGACACGATTTCTCCTTCCTCTCTTCCCTGAAGCAGAGCAGCCCCTGCCCATGTCATTCAAATGGACATTTCACGAAGTTTTCTGCTACTGTTTATTCTAAAACCCTTTCTCCTCTCTGGGGTAGCTGACTCAGGCCAACACCACCATGCATTCAGAGAGTCTCACGTCGATTTTGAAGCCCAGATTTTTGCTTAGTTTTCAATCCACAGCTGAGTTACTCTTTCGTCTCTGGGTTTTCATGTTTCATCTCAATGTAGGGTTGTTATACCTGGCCTTCCTCTTCTGTTGTGACACCTGTGTGCTTTCCCAGACTTGATCTCTGGGCCATCCTTGGGTCCTTTTACAACCTAAAAATAATTGAATTAATACATGAAAATAGAGGAAAAAAAAAAACCCACACACAGCATTTGGAAATGCTTAAATTGACTGGAGGTGATCACAATGAATTGAAGTTGGTGTCTGTGTTCCTTAAGCCAAAACCAATGACTTCACTGTTCATGACTCCACTGTCCTCCCTAGGATCATAATAGGACGTGTGTATGTGTTCAGTCATGTCTGACTCTCTGAAGCTCCATGGACGGTACGTAGCCCGCCAGGCTCCTCTGTCCATGGGATTCTCCAGGCAACACTTCTGGAGTGGGTTCCCATTTCCTATGGATCCGTCACCAGCATCCCAGACGCTGCTGGCAGTCAGCGGCAGGGTGCATAAGAAAACGCATTTTCTGTGTGTGATCTCAGAGCTTGTGTGTGCGTGTGTGAATACACTCCTCGATCACATGCTTGAGTGTGATTAAGAGCAATTCAGACAGCAGTATAGAGGCAGTTCTAGACGGAGCTGGCTTAAGTCAGAGAAAACCCTTTTTGCCAGGAGGGAAATCCTGGATTGACAGGTAGACTCAGGCTGGCATCCTTGTCCTTGGTCCAGATCTCAGGCATCTCTGCTGAGAACTGAAGCCTGCTGCTCCATTAGAAAGAAAATCACTTGGCTCCCCTAGCCTTTTGCGTCCAATTTATGTCCAATTTGCAGACTTTCAACATTGCAATCTCACAGTTCATAAAATCAAGCTCAGCCTGGGCTAAGTCTCCAGGTAATGGATTTAGGATCACGGGAGGTGTTAGCTGCAGTTCGTGATGGGTAACTTTCTTGTTAACTAAAGTCTCTTTAGCTAAATGAGTTCCAGGTTTAAGTCTCCCTTCTTTCTTTTTTTTGGCAGAGGTCTGGGGGATGGGGGTGGGGTGGGCACAGAACTTTATTAGGCTGCGCGTGGAGAGCTTTTCATTGCAAAGGCAACAGA